>OZ022414.1:23644826-23849978 GCA_963989365.1 Rhimphoctona megacephalus | reverse complement strand
GGCTTCGGAAGTTGGGCCAACGTTAGACATTCACCGTAGGACCGTATCTACCATTCCAACCAAAAAAAACAATTACGTATATTTTCTAAAGTTACATATTTTACTAACCCGGGAAGCTAACCGTTACTCTATCAACTACTTATCAACACGATGCTTGAGGTCTTGCCACAGGTGTTCAATAGGATTTAAATCCGATGACTGCGATGGCCAGTCAAGAAGGCGGACTTTCCGGCTTTGAAGAAAATTTTTAACAAGACGCGAAGCGTGTTTCGGATCATTATCGTGTTGAAAAACCCAACCACGCGACAAATTTTTCATTGTAAATGGGAGCATATGATCTTGTAATATGTCCCTGTACATTGCAGCGTCCATATTGCCATGAATTTCCACCAGCGGACCAACGCCATCATCAGAAAATGCTCCCCAAACTTTAATGCCACCGTGTTTTACGGTAGGAATTTGGTAATCTGATATTTTTAATATATATCTTTAATATCATATAATTTAATGTGATACCGTCCAGCGCTGATATTTTTTCGCAAAGTCTAATCTAACCTTCTTATTCTTTTTGCTAATCAATGGTTTTTTTACACCAACACGTCCAATCAGCCCCACAGCTTTGAGACGTCGAGATACCGTACTTCGACTAACATCAGCTAAATTTTCACTTCGCAATTCCCGGGAAACATCTGCAGCACTTTTTCGTGGATCTACAATGCACTTCCTTTTTATAATTTTGTCGACGCGATTCCAAGTTTTTCGCGGTCTACCGCTCCGATTTTTGTCACACAGTGAGTTTGTTAATTTATATTTAGGAATAATACGATTAACGGTACTTTTGCCAATAGATAAAGTCTCCGCAACATCATGAGAACTTTTTCCTTCTGACGAAAGTTTTAACACGATTTCACGAAGCTGAATATTCGTGTGTTTCGGCATTGTGACAGAAAGAAGACTGATTTTCCATTGTAGGATATGTTTTGAAACTAATGAAGAAAAAAATGTAAACAAACCGTGTATACGAAGCCGCGGCGATATAGTGGCCCGTTACTTTTGCACATCGACCAAAGTCACTCCACGTAGTACACGAAAAGTACGCCATAATTAAATATAATATACGACGATGTTACCTTCATTCTATCTCTCTTGAATATTTTGAATAATGAACGAGTAGAGAAATAAATTATTTTATCAATTAACTGGAAAAAATAGGGTGGCTCAAAACTTTTGCACGCCACTGTATATATATATATATATATATATATATATATATATACGCTAGGGTGTGCGGAAAAAAAATCGGCACTTTTTTTCGCGTGCATCCAGCTAAAAAAATTGATTCACGGTAAGAAAAGAAGCATCTCAGAAGGGAAGCTTAAAATAAAAATATTTCGATGGGCGCATCGCATTGGAAGATTTTCCATAAGAATAACATAGGAGAATAATCGGATAGCTAAATATTGTATTACAACTCTTGAGAAAAAAATCAGACAGAATTCCCACTAATATATTTTTATAGAGAATCGAATTCCCTACAACATTTATCCTAATGAGCAATTAGCTTCGAGCAACCATCCAAATGTTATTGCTATTCAAAGTTGAATTAATCGGCGATCATACTTATTTTACGGATAAACTTCCATAGAGTTTTTTTATAGAGAATTTTCTGCTGTACCAGAAAAATTCAATGAAATCATCATGAAAGTATTCCTCTCATAATTACAAGCGTTTCTCGTTTTATTTTCAAGATATATCCATTTTTCCTGCTTACAAACTGTCAAACATAAACTTATATTCGATTTTCGTTTTTTTTTATTATTTATTGTCATACTTGATTATACTAAAATTGTCGCAATGAATAAAACTTTGTCAAAAACAGACGCTAATATTTTATTGAAGTTTATGTTTGACAGTTTGTAAGCAGGAAAAATGGATATATCTTGAAAATGAAATGAGAAATGCTTGTAATTATGAGATAAATACTTTCACGATGATTTCATTGAATTATTCTAATAAAGCAGAAAGTTATGTCTATAAAAAACTCTATGGAAGTTTGTCCGTAAAACAAGCGATTTAAGTGTGATCACCGTTTAAATGAAAAATTGACATTAATTCAACTTTGAACAGCAATAACATTTGAATGATTTTTCAGAGTTAATTGCTCAGCAGAACGAATTTTGTAGGGAATTCGATTCTTTATAAAAATTAGTGGGATTTCTGTCTGATTTTTTTCATAAGAGTTATAATACAATATTTAGAGATCCGATTATTTTCCTGTGTTAAACTTATGGGAAATCTTCAAATGCGATGCGCTGATAGAAATATTTTTATTTTAAGTCTCCCTTTTAGGATGCTTCTTTTCTTACCCAGATTCAACTTTTTTTACTGGATGCAAGCGAAGAAAAAGTACCGATTTCTTTCCGCACAACCTATTATACACACTACCAACGAAAAGTTTCCGGACAAAAGTTCGAAAAAGTTTCAGGGCTTTTTTTTATGCCATTTCGTCAGCAGTGAACATAAACAACTTTAATAAACAGCATTTTTAAGGGGAGGAATTCAGCTTTATTTTTTTAATTCCCTACGACCTAGAATTACGGTAGTGACTCGAAACAAGCATATTTACATATACTGTTATATTGAAAACGAGTCGCTAACGAGATTCTTTACAGCAAGTAAAGTGGTTTCGGATGGTTTTCGAAAATTTCCAAAAGTTGTTTCCGAGATATTTAATTAATTACAGTATTTTGAAAGATGTTGCGCGTTCACGTATTTTTAATTTTTTTTCTTTCGATTGTGACTATTTAGAACTCTGTAGCCTAACGCATATTGGAAATATTAATATTTCATTTTTTCGTGGCATCAAAAACAGGTGGCATTTGTCGTACACATTTTTGATGCTCAATTCGCAGTCGCTATCTTGTGATACTATTTAGTATAACTGGTAACATTCTGGTTATGTGTGAGATTGTGTTCGTTGATGTGACAGCTGAACCCATACGATTTTGACTTTTCATTTGCAGGGACAGTAATGAGGTTAAAAAAATAAAGTTATAGAGATCGCGGATGTGACAGCTGACGGATATTTTTTCAGTCTTGACTTTTGATTAGAGTCACAGTCGTGACTCTTGGTTATAAATCTAAAGTCGCGGTAGCGACTCGAGACAAGTACATTTAATATACTATAATGTCGAAGATGATTAGATGATGAGTCGCTACTAGAGTCTTTACAGTAAACAGAGTGGTTTCGAACAGTTTTTGAAAATTGTTTCGGCGATATTTAAAGAATTACAGCGTATTGAAAAATGTTGCGGGTTCACGTATTTGTTATTTTTTTTTTCTTTCAATTGTGACTATTTAGAACTCTGTAGCCTAACGCATACTGGAAATATTAATATTTCATTCTTCAGAATCATCAAAAAAATGGTGCGTTTTTCGCACACATTTTTTGACATTTTGTGGTCGCTGTCTAGTGACACTAGTTGTAACTAGAAATCTGGTGATATATGAGACTGTTCGTCGATGTGACAGTCGATTGACTTTTCTTCATGTAATAACAGTGAACAGGTGTGAGTTCAAAAAGGTTATAAAGATCGCGGATGTGAAATTCTATATTAATAGTGACAGTTGTGAGGTTAAAAAAATAAGGTTATAAAGATCACGGATGTGACAGCTGATGGATATTATTTTCAGTATTGATTTTGGTTAGTAATAGATAAAGAGTAATAGTGCGAGAACTAATAAGTGTTTTTTATATCATGTAATAACCGTGACAGCTGTGAGTTGAAAAAGGTTATAAAGATGGCGGATGTGAAATCTAGAGTCGCGGTAGCGACTCGAGACGAGTACATTTACGTATACTATAAGTAAGATGGCGAAAACGAGTCGCTACTAGAGTCTTTACAGCAAGCAGAGCGGTTTCGAACGGTTCTCGAAAATTGTTTCGGCGATATTTAATTAATTACAACGTTTTAAAAGATGTTGCTAGTTCACGTATTTTTTATTTTTTTTTCTTTCGATCGTGCATATTTAGAACCCTGTAGCCTAACGTATATTGGAAATATTAATATTTCATCCTTCCAAATCATCAAAAAAGGTGGCATTTTTCGCACACATTTTTTGACGTTTAGCGGTTGCTGTCTAGTGACACTGGTTATAACTAGAATTTTTTTGGTGATATGCGAGACAGTTCGTCGTTGATGTGACAGCCGATGACTTTTCTTCAGGATGTATAAGTAAGAGTGACAGCTGTGAGTTTAGAAAAAAGATCGTGGTTATACTAGTGACAGTCGTGGGGTCAAAAAGTAAGGTTATAAAAATCGCGGAAGTGAAAGCACATAATTTTATTTTTGGTTAGACATAGTCGAGATCAGGACTTTAAACGCGTGTTCGGTGAACATTTAAGGAGGAACATCAGCTTCAACCAAATGGTGATAGCTCAATTAAAATTTGAGGATATATTAATGGATATATTTTTTATGGCCTCTCAAATTTTTAATTGATTTTATTCAGCCATTTTCTAATAAATCACTTCCAAATGTCGAATGTTTAACACGTAGTCATATAGGCTCTATCTTTTTTTCTAACTTATCGACGGTTGTTCATTTTTCTGAATGTGAAAAGGTAGGTTATACCTGTTAAAGATTCGAGGTTTGGAAATGATTTATTAGAAAATGGCTGAATGAAATCAATTAAAAATTTGAGAGGCCATAGAAAATATATCCATTAATATATCCTCAAATTTTCATTGAGCTATCATCATTTTGGCTGAAGCTGATGTTCCTCCTTAATATCTTTGTTGTAAGGTTCTGAAGATCGCGGTCAGTTTCAACTTTTGATTAAAGTGACTTTTATTATATTATCAGTAGAAGAGTGATAGTGCAAAAATAAAGTTTAAATCAATAAATAAACTTTTGAAAAGTGTCTAAATAAATAATTTTTTTTATTAACCCTAGCCCCAACAATCCATTTTTCCGAACGTAAACTCTAGAACGGAGTCGAAAACGGTGTCTCTTCTCTTTCACCATAAAATGTTCCTTGAATACAATAATAAAGTTTATTTAGAAACCATTCTCTTTGTTTTTTTTTTGATAACTAAGAAAATGGTGTATGATGAACTCGTATTCGATGAATATTTGATATCTTTGAACAGTCGTGAGGTTATAAAGATCACGGTCAGTTTCAGTTTTGGTTAAAGTAACTTTTATATATATAGATAGAAGAGTGATAGTGAAAAAATAAAGTGTAATTTAATAAATAAACTTTTGAACAGTACCTTAATAAATAATTTTTTTTATTAACTCTAGCCCCAACAATTCATTTTTCCGAACGTAAATTCTAGAACGGAGTCGAAAACAGTGCCTCGTCTCTTTTACCATAAAATGTCTCTTGCATGCAATAATAAAGTTTATTTGAAAATCATTCTCTTCATTTTTTATATAATTGAGAGAATGGTATATGATACAACCCTAGGTTTGAATTATATATGGTTTTAAACCACCCTAGAGTGGTAGAGACCCTAAATACATGAAAATTCTATTTGCACTTGCAACCCAAAACGGAATCAGACGATGCGAAATAATTTTGAGCGAAAAGATATTTGATTTGAGAAAAATAAATTTCATAAGTACTTCACCAATTTTTTTTTTATCTATTGCTCATGAGAAATAATTCGTAATCAATAAATATTATAAAAGAAAAACTCGTGTAGTACTTCGGCCAAAATCATTTTTTTCAATTAAACTTTAGCTCTCGAAATTTTGTACGTATATTTTTTTGTTTCCAAATCTCGTTTCGTTATGATTACTTATATTTAAAAACTTTCGGTGCATTCTGATGCTATTGGAGTATTTCTTTGGCATCATTTTTTATGGAATATTTTCCGATCCGTTGATCTGTTGGCACGGATGTTTCGGTGCAATATTTTTTGAATTTTTTTTTTTCAAAATTAAAAAAAAATTCAAGTTTTTACTTGTTCGTTGTTCTTTTATGCGTCGTATCTTCTCAGAACTACTGTACGTTTTAAGTAATCTAATAATTTTATAAGTATTGACGTTTAATTATGAAGATTGAATTCATTTGAACACTTCTTAGATCAATATCACATTGCATTTTTAGTCCGAATATACACCAGCTCGAAATTCGATTATGTATCCATTTTTAACCGAAATCATTAAAAAATCGCTTGAGCGACCTCTAAAATTTTTATTCAAGATTCAATTCTTGAGAGAATCACTTTTTGATAAAATGCTACCATATTTTGCTGCAATGCCGAAAAGAATATCAATTCTTTTGCATCACTCAGATACATACATAACGTAGACATGTTTAATTGGCAAGCTATGAATTTCATACCCGAGTACGTACACAATATTGACATGTTTAATTAACAAGCCATGAATTTCATACAAAAAGTCGACAAATCCTAGCCAAAAATAGCATAAATGCTGTGAAAAAAGCTGAGACAAGTACATTTATGCCTCCCAAATAGTCGTTCCAGTTAATCCCCCCCCACCAACCAGCGCCAAAATACTAATCCCCAAAAAATTTACAAAAACCCGTCTAAGTCGTTCATGCAAAGATCTCCGCACAAAAATCGTTTCTAGAAACCAACTCGTCATACAAAGTTTTATGGGTAACCGCTCTCATTATCTTATCAAATTAAGTCAAATTGTATAGAGGTGATAATTTCATTCTCGTAAATGTTGTGAGTTCACAAAAAGTTGATAAATAAATAAAGATCTACTAAAGTATATGTGGCCAAGTACGTGGGATTTTATTACGATAGTAAACTTTTATCAGTTTGTTACCAATAAAACTATACTACAAATATTACAAATGAGAGTGTGGCAGCGTTCAAGCTCACGCAGGCTAATGCAATTCTGTATTTTTTTTTAATGTCCTTGTAGTTCCAATTCATAGGATAATAATTCGTTGTAATAAAGCATTAATTAGAAAAATGGCATATTATCATAATTGGAGATTTTATAAACATAATAAAATCCCACGTACTTGGCCACATATACTTTAGTAGATCTTTATTTATTTATCAACTTTTTGTGAACTCACAACATTTACGAGAATGAAATCATCACCTCTGTACAATTTGACTTAATTTGATAAGATAATGAGAGCGGTTACCCATAAAACTTTGTATGATTAGTTAGTTTTTAGAAACGATTTTTGTGCGGAGATCATTGCATGAACGACTTAGACAGGTTTTTGTAAATTTTTGTGGGGATTAGTATTTTGGCGCTGGTTGGTGGGGGGGCGATTAACTGGAACGACTATTTGGGGGGCATAAATGTACTTGTCTCAGCTTTTTTCACAGCATTTACGCTGTTTCTGGCTAGGTAAAGAGTAACAGTGCGACAATTATTAAGTGTTTTCATATTAGGGATTTGGATCGGCCGCGCGAGTGCGAGAGAGAGCTGCAAATTTCGAAGCCACGATTATTTGAATTTTTTTTTATCATATCTCTGCGGGAAGATCGATTTTATATTGACCGCTGAGATATGGCAAAAAAATAGGTGACGCGACATAATATCACAGTCAAAATATCACGTACAAAATATCACCAAGACAAAATATCACACGCAAAAAAATCACGGCGACAAAATATCACACGACAATAAATCACACACACAAAAATATCATGACGACAATCTATCATAGCCAGGCATACATTTTTCAATTTATTCCAATTTATTGATGTTCAATGTTATTTGTGTGTTGTGAGTGTTGTGTACAAGAGAATGCATAACGGTTCAACAGTTACGGGGGAGTGGGGATGATTCCTGATATACCGGGTCTATCGTATGTACATAATCATAACGAGAGTTTAGCCATTCGACATAAGCGCCAAAAAAAAGGAAAATTTATAATCAACTTTAGGAGCTCTTATCACACCGTAAGTTGAATCATTGCAAACGAATACATTCTGCAAACCACCATAGAAATGACCATGAATATTCCACAAATATATCATTTACTATTTGTTGGTTATTAATCAAAAAAATAAAAAAAACAGCGTTTCGTTCGTATAGCGCATGTAACGGAGGGTTAGTATCAATTCTGTATTGTGTATAACATTATGTCACTCAAAGTTCTAAAATCTACATCGTGTATAAGCCACGTCTTATACACGATGGCTAG
Organism: Rhimphoctona megacephalus; assembly: GCA_963989365.1. Lineage (NCBI taxonomy): Eukaryota > Metazoa > Arthropoda > Insecta > Hymenoptera > Ichneumonidae > Rhimphoctona > Rhimphoctona megacephalus. The sequence goes on along the minus strand of OZ022414.1, from coordinate 23,841,824 downwards.
GTTTGAATTATATATGTTTTAAAATTTGAACCATATATAATTCAAACTTAGGGTGGTTCAAACCTAGGGTGGTTGGACCTTAAATACTTGGAAACTACTATATACACTCGGTCAAAATACTATTAACATGAATTTTTCCAAGGAAATTTACGGAATGTACCGTCTGACGTGCATACATATACTAATTGAAAATAATCTGATTGTGATAGTTTGTCGTGGTGATTTTTTATCGTGTGATATTTTGTCGTAGTGATTTTTAGTCGTGTAGTATTTTGCTGCAGTGATTTTTTGTTCTGGTGATTTTTTGTTGTGTGGTATTTTGTAGGTGATATTTTGTCGATGTTATTTTGTCGTGTGATAAGACGTCATGGAACCAAAAAATAGTATGCGCAACACAGGAGGAAAAAGGTCATCTCAAACCAGGTGCTTGAGACCCTTGCCTCCGGCATATGGGTGAAACAAAAATAATGTAACAAGCGTTGGCTAGGTTTTTGAAATTTAGCATAAGGCGCATCTAATAAAAAGGCGACAGGTAATAAATCAACACATTCGTTATAAAAAAGAATACGTAAAAAAGGATACCTTTTATTTCCAGCTTATTAAGACAGTTAGACTTTTCTTCTGCATATGAAAAATTGATAGGATCGATTCATATTAAAAAATTCAAAATATCGTAAATTATGTTCGAAATCATTTATCAGAAAACATTTATTACATATTATGAGTGGTGAAAAAGAAGAACAATCGATTTACCTACTGTCGATTCATTAAAAAAATAAGTTTCCCCAAATAATTTATAAAGCAAACCGTGAGGAACACACGATGTAAAAACGAATATTCTTTACTTGAAATAGAAAATACTGGTTGATTTAATGTATGAATATTTTTTTGCATCTCCCCATTCATTTCATTTGTACCATTTTTCAGGGAGTTATCTATAACTGAACAAAAAGATCCACGTTTTAATTAGAAAAAAATACAAAGGACGATTTGCCCACGATCAAACTAGGCTTAAAATTCATGAGAAAAAAAAACAGTTTTTCATAAAAATTTATGAACAAAATCGAAGGGAACAGAAAGGGTGGAAATGAATGTTTTTTACTTAGAATTTAAAACACTGGTCGTATAAATATTTTGATAGGTTTCTAAACATTTCCAAACGAAAGTACATTTTAGAACAAAAATTTTGACTCTCTCATTCATTTGGGTTGCACAATTTTTCAGAGTTACGGATCATTGAATAAAAAAGAATTACGTTTTAATTTTAAAAAATAGGAAGAACGATTAACCCACGATAATACTAGGCTTAAAATTCATGAAAAAAAGAACAGTTTTTTATAAAAATTCATGAAAAAAATCGAAGGGGACACATTGGGCGAAAACGAATATTATTTATTATGAGCTCAAAATTTTCGTTGTATTAATGTTTTTATAATATCTTACATATTTTCAAACGAAAGTATTTAGTTTACTCGATTTTTCAGGGAGTTATACTTGGCGTCAAGATGCTGCCGCGTCTCTAGATCTGGAAACAAAAATTGCAGAATTCTTCAAAAATTCGTATCGAACAAACGCATTGAGATAATGATTTGAAAATAATCAGGCAAGTTGCTTACATTGAGCACTAACAGAGGAAAAAATTTCAACGAAATTAGAAATGCAAAAAAAAATGGTAAATTTAGCGTGGAATGCCCCATACTAATATACATTAACAGGGTCCCACATACCTATATTGATACATGTATACGTACCTCAGCACGCTCTTCTTGTGACAAAACTGAAATACACTGTTATGGACCTCGATACTTTTACGTTTCAAGCACGACCGCAGATTCGATGTTGAGTGCAATTGTGCGGATCTATATATATATTAACCCAACAAACCCATACGTGTATTTAGCTAAAACACGACAATATGTAGGCCTCTATACCCGAATAATTTAGACTCTGGTACAAGTGTGTATGAAGAAAATGTGTCCGTATATAGTCAATACTGGGAAAAGCGAGGGAAAGTATTTCCTTTCATAGGATTTACAGCACCACTCTCCGAGAGAATACGTGCAAGCTTAAGGCGTCTTCTCACTTTGGAAATTTAAAAAAATCGATTTTTTTTTTTTTTTAAATTTTGAAAGTACATATCTTCAAAAATGTCATCTCGAAATTTCATAAAGATCGGACGAGTCTAACTACATTTTTTGGCGACCGTTAGGTGACTACCTGAGAGTACCCGGCGATCCCTCCAAAACTTTAAACGCAGTTATCTCAAAACAAGGTTTTTCGGTGCTTTGTTGATGAAATTTCGGAAACTATCCGGCCGATTGTCATGAAATTTGAATGACATATGCTTCATAGTTATGGCTATAGCGCATATCATCAGATTTTTTAAATTTTGATTTTAAGAATTTTTTTTTTACAAAAAACTGCAAAAAAATCGTGGTTTTTTTTTACTTTTTCGAAAAACGTGCGCCATTTTGTTATTTTCGCGAATATCAAAAATCTGATGATATGCGCTATAGCCACTGACATACTGAATCTAAAACAGTTTTATTTTTTTGTTTCAGACGACCCGTCTCGGAGATACCATCAACAAGCCACGACCATAACATTTTTACACGGGTTTTTCAATGCTACTGATGTATTATAATAATTGTTTAAAAAAATAAAATAAAAATTTTTTCATGTACTTGAAAGATGTGTTTATTACATAGGATCCGTTTTATCCCATAATTTTAAGCAAAAATCCTCGAAAAAAAATCGCAAAAACAGCCTATTTTTGAGGCGTTTAAAGTGAGAAGATGCCTTAATGCAATATTTAGAGCAAACTATAGTACACCTAAATACGAGACCATTTCCCCTCCCGCATTTCTCTGCGAGAGGGTGCCGAAAGGATGCTGTCACGTGCCAACCGAAATGCCGAGCACACGCGTCACTCTAGCCCCCTTTCCTTGTATGAGGCAAAAGAAACAGAGAAAGAGTAGAGAGAATACACGCGACGCGCTCAGCTGAGGGATCTTTCGAAAAAAAAATCTAGACCCTTTTTCGCCTCGTCTCTTGGTAAGCCGTATTAAATTGGAGCCTCGCTTCTGTTACGTGATGAAAGGGAGAGTAAAAAAAACCGACCAGCTACTAGGGACGGACTACCCGAAGCCTTTAATACGTGGACACGTGTCTACGTCTCCTTCCTATCCAATGAACGTAGTTTGCAAATAATTCATCGTATCGCTGGATTTTCAACAGTCACTGAGAAACATCGCGGATGTCTGTGTCAGGATCGCTTGGGGTTGTGATAAGAGATGACCCTAATTATATTCCCAAATATTATATTATAATTCCCAATACGGTACATAAACAAATAATTGGTGCTTGTAGAACGAAGAAAAAAGAGGACAACCCACCTTTTTCAAATTATTCAGACCGATTTTTTCACGATGTGAATGTTAACATTATACTGAACATTTTTTTGATAGAGTTAATGGTGTTGTATTAACGGGGGAAAGTCATGTAAACGTACGTTTTTTCAAGATTTTTTTTATAAAGAAATGGAATAGTTTATTGAATTAACATGAAGCATATCTCAGATGTAAGGTATATTTACAAATTTTTTTAGACTAAAATATTTCAAAATGGCGGCGCCACAGCTGCTGAAAGTGGGCATCTCAGATTTGCGCCATGCAGCCTAAAGGTCTCGAATCTCAACTAAAATTAAAAAATCAAATTTTTATTGTTAACATACATTAATACGCTTTGCATGACGGAGAGAATAAAAAATTTTTAATTTAGGACCATTTGAAAAAAATCACTTATTTTTGTATTTTTGTAAATAGTTCTAAATTTTTAATTTTTATTCTCTCTGTCATGCAAAGCGTATTAATATATTTTAACAATAAAAATTTGATTTTTTTATTTTAGTTGAGATTTGAGGCCTGTAGGTTGCACGGCGCAAATCTGAGGTGCCGACTTCCAGCAGTTGTGGCGCCGCTATTTTTAAATATTTTGGTGTAAAAAAATTTGTCAATATACCTTACATCCTATATTTTGAGATATGTTTTACATTAATTCAATAAACTATTCCATTTCTTTATTAAAAAATCTTGAAAAAACGTACGTTTACATGACTTTCCCCCCCTTAAGGAATCCTCAATGATAATTATGACACCGTGTAGTTCGAAGATATTCCGTATCGGTCGGCAACTGGGAAGAGGTCGTCGAAAGTTGTTTAACTTGCTAAAGCCACGATACAACTATTGCAATGGAAACGTAGATGTCGCAAAAGATATTCCTCTGCAATATGCATGTGCATACGCAGGTGAAACCACACATATATTGTACTGGTAGTCTGTTAGTACTTCTGCTTCCGCAGCAATTTGGTGCATTCCCTTTACTCTATACAGCTGAAATTCTATTTCTGTATCGTCGATCTTTCTTCCTTTCCCTCACTCATGATTTCTATCTCCTTTTGGTTCGTCGTTTTCTTACACACAGCCAGATTGACTCTGACTCACTCAGATCCTCATTGTCTCATGTGTGTCTCAGTGATCGTTACACATATATAGTCATCTGTGGATTCAGGGCTCAGACAAAGAGGTGAGGATGGTGAAAGGGACACCAAGAGAGAGAGAGAAAGAGAGAGAGAGAGGGGGGGGAGAGCGAGAAAGAGGGGGGGGGGGAGGAAAGGAGAGAGATCAAGACGAAGAGAAATAGCAATGAGAAAGCATACTAGTAGATATAGAAGAGAGAATATAGAGATAGTTACGGAGCGACAGAGAGAGAGAGAGAGAGAGAGAGAGAGAGAGAGAGAGAGCCAGGTCTTCTCGTCGGCCCGGGCGTCGAGGCTAAAGAGACGGAGTCACGTCTCTAGACCGGAGTTGCTCTAATTAAATTACTTAAGCGTACGTGTATCCGAGGGTGGTTCCCTACGTGGAAAGTCCTCCCAGAACGCTCCCGTACACCTATACAAAACTGTAGATGCCTCTCGGTTGTCCGTGATGTCTCGAAATGGTGAACGTTCTACCTGTACTCCAAGGAGCTGTCCTTTCTCTTCTCTTTTAATTTTTTTTTTCATTCTTTACCTCTCCATTCGTTTCTTCTTTTCTTTTCTCATTTTGGGGTGTATCTCACTTAACTAATGACATATATATCTTTAGTTAAGGGGGATAGGGTGTCTCCGAAGTATTGTGACATTTTGAAAATAACAGTGCAGAAAAAATGTAACTTATTTTGCTCAATTGGAATAAAATGGATAAATTCATGAATTCATTTTTTCAAAATACTCCTTATAGTGTATTTTAATTGCAAATTATTTTCCTAAATATGAAAACATGCTTAGCATACTTGCGGGTCACCATATTTTCTGCCTTGCATGAAAATCAAAAATGTTCTCATGAAATATATACAATCGAGCAGAAATATACTTATGTATAATAAAACGTTTAGTTTGAGATAAAGAAAATCCATGACATCGTGATTGAGCATGAAAAGGGAAAGGAACTGAGAAGAGAAAGATAGAAAGAAGAAGAAGAAGGAAACATTGGCGGGATAGGTACATCATCCTTGATGTTACTTTAAACGCAGAGGGACGTGAACTCCATACCGATACCTTTCTGCCTCGTGGAATATCATACATACCCTTTCTCTCGTATCCTAAGCGAATGATGATGTCAGGACTACTGTGCATGCACTTACACGAATTTCCGAATATGTATGAACCCCTGCATAAAGACAGAGATTGCTAGAGTGAGCGGTAAAAAAGATGAAACGGGAGTGAGTTGTTACAAAGGAAATATCGAGGGATCTACCGTCTGGTTTCTTTAACATAACATTATCCCACGTTTTTCGTTTTGCTGTACGGAATTTTAAAGCATCTTGCCCAAATATTGACGTAAAAAGGGCACGCGTTTGAATTTGATAGGGATATTCATTCCAAAACTCTGGAGATTCAAATTCAACACTGAAATTTGGCAAAATTTTCTAATTGAATGCTGTTCATAATGAGAGAAGAAAATTCCTGCGTAACATATACTCTGAAAACTTTCCAATACGATAAATGAAACTAAGTCATGTGCAATCTACAAACTAGAATTATCCGCGAAAAAAAATTACTTGTTCGAAACGAAGCACTCGTAAAAAGCGAATATTTTTTAGAATTATTTTCTATGTTCACGTTTTTATCGGACATCTCAATTTATCAAATAAAACGAGACGCCAGCTACATGGTGAATGATAACTTTTATAGGGTATGGTGGTTCACGACAAGAGGCACAAGGGTCAATCGGAATACGATTTCTTCGTGTCTTTATGGAACATTTCCAGATCCGGTAGTCCGGTACAGCAATACCGCAGACCCACAAGATTCGACTCGAAATTTCCGGCCTTGGAGCTCTGTCTCTGTCTTTCTCTGGGCTCCCTCTTTCTCTTTCTCTCTTTTTGTATGTCTAGCACAAAGGGCTATAGCCTCCGGGGGGTCGAACCAACCGGACTTTGTCGGGCAGATCTCTCCCGAGTCCGCAGGGCGCTCAGTGATGTCGAATGTAAATCAGTGATACGCGCCCGAGCGACCCTCATTCGCCAAAGAACCTCGTTCTGGCTATGACCAACAGAACCTACACATATTCTCTCTCTCTCTCTCTTTCTCTCTCTCTCTCTCTTCCTCTCTCGGGTTCTATATCTTTATCTTTCTGAGTATATTCGCGTTCACTCTCCCGCACTGCCGACTCGGTCATTTGACCGTACCGCTACGACGTCTTTTCAACCTTTTCCATTCCGGCTGCTCCGGGCACCCTCTCGATTGTCCCATCTCCAATATCCGTTCTGGACTACCCCCGTCCCCTTTATCCCAAAATTACGAGGTTAGATCTAAAGTTGGCTGACCAACCGACGAATCTCTTCTTCCATTACATTATAATCTCGTACGATTCAAGATATAACTTTTTGTTCAAATTATGAGGGCACGAGGAACGCACCTTATTTTCAAGTATCAAGGCTAAATTTGGCAAAACTGACAATGGTGATCGCCAACATCGGTGAGTGTACTGCGATTCATTAAAATGTGATCTTCTATATTAAGCAGTGGAGATTTTAACGAAGACATTTATTCTCATCACCCTCATTTAAGGCATCTTCTCACTTTAAACGCCTCAAAAATAGGCTGTTTTTGCGATTTTTTTTCGAGGATTTTTGCTTAAAATTATGGGATAAAACGGATCCTATGTAATAAACACATCTTTCAAGTACATGAAAAAATTTTTATTTTATTTTTTTAAACAATTATTATAATACATCAGTAGCATTGAAAAACCCGTGTAAAAATGTTATGGTCGTGGCTTGTTGATGGTATCTCCGAGACGGGTCGTCTGAAACAAAAAAATAAAACTGTTTTAGATTCAGTATGTCAGTGGCTATAGCGCATATCATCAGATTTTTGATATTCGCGAAAATAACAAAATGGCGCACGTTTTTCGAAAAAGTAAAAAAAAACCACGATTTTTTTGCAGTTTTTTGTAAAAAAAAAATTCTTAAAATCAAAATTTAAAAAATCTGATGATATGCGCTATAGCCATAACTATGAAGCATATGTCATTCAAATTTCATGACAATCGGCCGGATAGTTTCCGAAATTTCATCAACAAAGCACCGAAAAACCTTGTTTTGAGATAACTGCGTTTAAAGTTTTGGAGGGATCGCCGGGTACTCTCAGGTAGTCACCTAACGGTCGCCAAAAAATGTAGTTAGACTCGTCCGATCTTTATGAAATTTCGAGATGACATTTTTGAAGATATGTACTTTCAAAATTTAAAAAAAAAAAAAAATCGATTTTTTTAAATTTCCAAAGTGAGAAGACGCCTTAACGGACAACACCACCTGCGACGGTTTAAAAAAATCGATTTTTTGAAAACCATTTTAAAAAATCTAAAATACTTTTAAGATTGAAATGCCGTTGGACCCAGGTCAAAAAAATAATTATTTTCGTAGATATTGAATATTTTGTGGAGCGGTGCAGCGGTCCGCGACGCTCGGGGTCCCAACTTTGAACGCGTTTTTCTCAAAACCACTTTTTTGAGTGCGGCACGCAGCAGAACTCGAGCAATTTTTATCCGATCGACTTCAAATTTTTACTGTATCAATAAAAGTAGATTATCTAGAGAAGTACATAAGATTTTTTCGATATCTCAATAATTATAAAAGTTATAGCCTATTTTCGACGAGAAATTTTGCTCAAAAATCATTCTTTAATTTCAAAGGCATGCCTATTTATTAAAAATCAATATTTTTTCAAATCCCTATGTACTTCTCTTCAAAATATCATATTATTAACGAAAACACTCGGTATTTTTTTTCAGATCGACGTTGAAGAGAGTTCTGCTGCGTGCCGCGAACCACTGCGGAGATGACGCGAGAGCTTCCCCAGCGCCACCATGCGGCGTGAAAAATGTGAAAAAAATGTTATTTGATACATTAATAAACAAGGAACAAAACCCAAAAACAGTTTTTCGAATATCTCTTTTTTTCCCACAAAAAAAAAATTCTTGAAAAATGTGAAAAAAATAGGGGGTCACAGTGGTGTTGTCCGTTAAAAAGTAAATTCTGTAGATTTAAAAAAATACAAAACGTAAAGTATTACTACGAAATAAATAATACAATTATTGCAAGGTATTTCGATGGCAAATAACTACAGAAATATAAAAATAGTATTCACTTCTCCCTTCATCTAGGCTTCATTTGTGCACATTGAACTGTGGCAAATTTTGACCCTTGGATTTTGTGAATAGACCATTACCGCGGAAATATATTTGTTGAGAAATCCATAAGGGGAGTTCGGTATATTTAGTCGGGATAAATTGTTACGGTGCAAGTTCATGCTCGTTGAATGGTCTAAAGTATCAGCATCGGCACGTTGATATCGATATCCTTGTAAAGTTATCATCAGTCGACAAGCCATAATCATGCATATAACCAAATGAGTGTAGTATGGATGAAACGGGACGAGGGTAGAGATGGGTATTGCCGACGACAATCTTGTCAAAGGGATCCTTGAGACTTTGCTCATTAATGTGCTACAAATAGAACGATGTTAAACAGCAGAATTTTCCAGATGTAATGTGTGCGTACATAGCGCTATGATTTAACGTTAAGCTTTCAAAGTACCATAAATTCTATTAGATTACATATAATACATTATAACCTACACTTGCGTGTTACACAATCACATATTTGTTACGTAAGGAGACTCGTGTTATGTAAAACTGAATAAATCGTTACGAAACATTTTCCATATCAATGAGGCAAAAGACCGTAGTAAGGGATGTGAAGATCTATTAAATATGCAATATGATGAAATATTGAATAAATTTTTGAAAACAAAATTGGTTCTACGTTAATGTTTTATTAAAGATATTCAGTGTTTCTCCTGCTTCTCATTTTGGCCTGTTATTCCTACCAATACCCTTCACATAAATTTTGCTCGAACTGTTATGTTTATACTAATAACACGAATATACCATGCTCATAATTATATATATAGAGATGTATGGATAAGCTTGATGTTTATGATTAGGAAGACCCTTCATATAATAAACCCATTATTATTATACTTACTATTATTGTTGTAGTTATTACGTAACCAGAGTATTGTTGATGATCTAACAATCTACTGTGAAATCAATTTTTTCGATTATTTGCGTTGCTAAACACAATGGCTACTACTGTTCATTGGCCCGATCTAGCGTTGTTGTTTTTATCGAATCGAAATACATGTGAACCAAGAAGAGTAGAATTCTATCTTGTTCCTTGGGGATTGAGAAGCGAAGTCTCATCTCTCCTTCTTTTTACATTTTGTTGTATTACTTGTGTTTAAAATTCGAAGTTTTCTACACCAATCATACAATTTAATGGGCCGACCAATTGTCCGAAATGATACAATTCCAGTCTTATTCATCGCCTTCATTTATGTAACGTGTTCATTTTTTCCTGTTCTCATTATTCATATTTTCACATTCAGAAAAAGCACCTCTCAACAGGGTCTCTATAATTTTTTTTCGGATTCAGAAGAAAAATAGTTATCCCAACGATATAGACAAAACAACCATCCGAATGGAGGTCCTCTGGTCTCGTCAATTTTTTTTATGCTTTCCGCTTCTCGTCACATCACCATCTCCCACCCATCTGGCGCTTCTCGGTCGCCTTAACTTTCGCGTCGTTCCTCGATAACCGGGGAAACACTTAGCATTTGTTATCCCGACGTAACGATGGGCTACATCTAACGCTTCGCTCTAAAAGGCAACTTTACAAGGACGGTAAAAGGGTGAGGGAGAGAGGGAGGGGGCGAGAAAGAGAGAGCGAGGGGGATGGATTCTGTACAGACATCGGGGACATTATTGTCGGAAAGAAAGTAACAAAAAGAGAAAAGGGAAGAGAGGGGGGGGGGAAGAGGAATAGATGCCCTCGATAAGAACACGGGCAAAAGAAAAGAGTGAGAAGAGGGACGCCACATGAACGACGAGTCGAACTTCTCGTCGTAGCTGCGTCGACCTCGCAACGGAATTCTAAGAGCATACTTTCCATAAAACTCACTTCGCGACAGGGCATACACTAACGTATATTTCTCCATAAACATGCATATATATGGCATAAATAGAGTTTCAGAATTTTCATCGCTTTGCTTCTCCCCAGTGGTAGGAACGACGTCGTACGAAACGACAAATTCTTACACAAATAAAAGATAGTTTTTCCACCGGAGGCTCAATTCATGGATTACCCGATATCCGAAAACATTCATTCCAATTTTTATCCGTAAGCAAGGCTTCAAAAATACCTTCATGATAATCAAATATTGTATTCATCCACTCTCACAATTTAATCTGACGAGACACGATAATTTATTCAATTTCAGCCCTGTAGCAGCGTAGACTTTCCAGACAAACGTCATGTCCAATGCGGCATGAAGGGTAATAGGCGAAATATAGAAACTTTGTAAATTCGAGGTTTTCCCAATTGGTGCACAGGGACTCAATTTCTTAACGAAGTATATTCTGGAGCGGATTTTTCTCAACGATACAAGACGCAGAACCACGCTTGGTGGTAAAGACGGTAAAAAAAAAGAAAATTATTCTCGTCGGAAGTAGCCATTAACCTCGTCACTGAGAAATTGACTCGAGCAACATCATAATGTCTCTCCGGTGGAGGCCAGAAAGCAGCTTGTCTTCTGTCCCTCTCATGGTTTTCTCGGGAATGGTTAGTTCGCGAGAGCTGGTTTGTAGGGTTTGCTCTTCGCTGTGCTGGTCCGTACACCAAGAGCCGCCAACGCGAGCAGCCAATTACCGGTGCCCGGGCATGAAATAACTGAATTATCTCGATGGAAGTGGCTGCTGCCACCGCCCTTCGAACATCTCTCTTTCTCTCATTCTACCTCTCTGAAACACACACACCCACTCACCCACACACACACACACACACACACGCGCGCGCGCTTATATTCTGAATCGAGTCATCTCTCTTCTGTTTCCTCTCGTCCTCACTTCACTATTACAACCTCCGCCGTTCGTATAAATATATATATATATGTTGCGGCAACTTCTCTGTACGAAAGCAACACACAACTCTCGACCCACCCTCTTTTCCCTTCAACGCGCTCACCGCCGTGCTCTGCAAGACTCGGTTTTGAAATTATGTTGGCCTGAAATTTCGATGAAATGGACTCCACGCGCCACGCTCTGGTACACGTCACCATTGGACATGATTTTCTGAATTGACTCTCTCTCTCTCTCTCTCTCTTTCTCTCTCTCTCTCTCTTTGAACTGTCTCGTTATTATGTGAATCGTTCGCTTTTAGAATATTATATTTTTTACGTCGTTTTTTTATATATAAACCAAAATAACTCTATAATTTTAAATCATTAGAATAACTTATTTATTGTTTTTCGATTCGATTATCGTTATGATGCCGCTATTGTCTTTATTACTTTGTTATAACAATTTTTTATAAATTCTTTATTACATTGGGTTTTAAACTTAATTCCCGCTGTTTTATATGAGATGGGGTAACTAGTATTATTTGCATAGAAGTAACACTAAAACTATACGGTGTTGAAGTATTTGACATAACCTGCAATATTCAGTATACGAGAGTGAATTTACTTGTACATACTACTTTTTTTATATTCTGCAATATTCATTATTCGAGAGTGAATTCACTCGTATACACTACTTTCTTTATAATATCGAAAATGTCAGGTTTTGAACCAACGAAACAGCATATACGGGAAGCTTTGCTTTTTTGCTTTAATTAAAAAAAAAGTGCTGCTGAAAGTCATCGCTTGCTTTGTTATAAAACCCGGTTGAAATTTCGAGAGACCGAGCCTCAACAATGAGGAGCAACGTAGTGATAGTGTGATCAACGCGGATGCCGGAATACGTCCCAGCGATGTCCGAGTGAGTTCCAGCGAAGATGCCACTTCGAGGACCGGTAAGTAGGTAAGTAATAAAAGGTAAGAATATGAAGGTAGGTTACCCCTTTGATTGATTGATTGATTGATTGATTTTTTTTAATTTTTTTATTTTTTTAATTTTTTTTGTTTTGTTTTTTAGGTTTGGGGGGGGGGGGGGTTTTCCCCTTTTTTTATTTTTTAGAGTTCGGGCATGTCCGCGAGGAGGTTGATTACCCCCTTTTCCCGAGAAGTAAGTGGTCCCAGGAGATCGAACTCCATCCTCTGGCTGGCAGGAAAATTTTGCAGCGGTACCTCTACGAGAACGCGTGGCAACGAGGCGGATTTTTGAGGAACGACTGGGCGAGCAGTTACCACGACGCGAGGGAAATTCTTCTCGGTCGGAAGGCGGACATCGCTAATGACGCGCGGTTTTTTGGAAGCTGGACTCGCGCCCTTCTCGGGTGAAGGTGTTCTTCGCTTTTTCGACAAGACCGTAGACGGTGAACTCATCCCAGACGTTCCGGCAGAAGCGACCGGGGACAAATGCGGCATGTCCAGAACACGCTCGAATACATTATCGAAATCTTTTTTTGATGTTACTTCGGTAATGAACGTAGGTGGTAAGGGAAGTTTAGGAGGTACGACGAGCGGTAAAGGAAACTTGAACTCCGACTTATTTTTAGGTTTTTTGATATTCTCTTTATTTGTTTCGTTTCCATCTAGTTTGAAAACCGTTGGTACCTTCCGGAATTTAGAAAAAATTTCCTCGCAAATTTTCATGCTCCGCGGATCGACGGTCACCTTGGTCACGGTGACCTCCGGAAGATTAGGTAACGTACCGAGACGTCGAAGCCCCCGCATACGACTACTATTATTATGCTTTTTCGGCATTTATTGCCTTGGGAGCCAAGTAAATTATAATAGGAAGAGAAAAAAAAAAATTTTACCGCTAATGGGTTTCCAAAACTGAATAAATAAAGAATTATGAAAAGAGAAAAAAAAACAATAATGTAACCCGGATTTCGGCCCTAAGGCAAAAAAAATAATAAAATAAAAGGATAATTAGCTTTGCAAAATTTTTGGCAATACTCTCAGAAATATCAGTAAAAAAAAAAAAAAATGGTTAAGTTAAACCATCGGCCCTTGGTGAGGGTCCTCCTCTTCGGAAGAGTGGAATCCCCTGTTCGGGAATATGCTGGTCTCCTCTTCGGAAACGTGGTTTGTCCCCTTTTCGGGAACGAGTCTTTCCTCCTATTCGGAAGTCCGAGCTCAAGAGTTCTGGTCTAATACGGCCTTTGCACGCGAGCTTCTAGACTTAGCGCGTACCTGATAGACGGGCCTACAGTGGCGTCGAATCGGAAAAAACGAGCGCGTACCTGATAGATGGGCCTACAGTGGCGTCGAATCAGAAAAAACGAGCGCGTACCTGATAGACGGGCCTACAGTGGCGTCGAATCAGAAAAAAACGAGCGCGTACCTGATAGACGGGCCTACAGTGGCGTCGAGTTCGGGGGGCAACAATTTTGTTCGATCTAGGGAATTTTAATTTGCGAGTTCGCCGCATGCTATGGGGGGCGTTCGCGATGCTATTCCGCGAGTTTTGATAGCTCGATATTATAGTATGTTCCGAAATTAAATATAAATATGCGAATCAATTGAAAAAGTAGTTTGAGGTACGGAATACGTGATTTATGACGGGTAAGTATTTTTTATGATAATCATTAGAAAATTAAGTAGTAAGTAGTAGGGTAATCGAGCGGGATAAGATCGATACTCAGAATTAGTCATGCATGCTTGACTCAAATCGTTAGTTAAATTAAATGTTATTTCTTGTTGCAGGTTAGTTTGCGCAATAACAACTCAGTGTCTCGGGATCCCTGAGACTGAAGATAAGTATGATTTTTACTTTTCGCAGTATTTAATGAATAATCTGTATAACACTTAAACCTAATTAATCTTATTAATGTATGTTTCTTTATCTTTTAGGTCCAGCAGAGCCAGCGGAGTCTACGAAGTTAAGTGTTTTAACTCTCTTCCCTAAATTTATTTCTAATTTCTATGTATTTATTTGTAATTATCTTTAACTTTAAAATCATTAGTGCGAATATTTGTTTGTTTCAGATGGAAAAATGTTCGACGGAAAAAACACAGTTGTAGTCACGTAGTGACGTACAACAGCTTCAAGAAGCTTACGGTGAACATGTTCTATCTGAGACAATGCGCAGAGATTGGTTTGAACGATTCAAAAGTGGCGATTTTGACCTTAAAAACAAAGAACGTCCAGGACAGCCGAAAAAATTTGAAGATGAAGAATTGGAGGCCTGACTCAAGGAAGATTGATGTCAGACCCTTAAAGAATTGTCTGATACATTAAACATCACTGAAATGGCTGTTAGAAAAAGTTTACATAATCTCGGACTGGTTTAAAAAGCGGGGAATTGGTTACCACATCAATTAAAGAAGAGACAACTCGAAATGCGAAAAACGATTTGTGAATTACTGCTTGAACTATGCGAAAGGAAGTCATTTCTATATCAAATCATGACTGGCGATGAGAAATGGGTTTATTATGAAAATCCCAAACGAAAAAAAGCATGGGTACTGTCGGGTGAACCAAGTCCATCAACGCCATAACGCAATATTCATGCTCAAAAGGTGATGCTGTGTATTTGGTGGGATCAAAAAGCTATGGTGTACCACGAGTTGCTGAAACCAGGTGAAACGATCACAGCTATTCGCTATAAACAACAATTAATGAAACTAAACCAGGAATTGAGAAAAAAGCGGTCTAAATACGTCAAGCGTCATAACAAACTAATTTTGCTCCATGATAATATTCGGCCATATGTAGTAGAAACCGTAAAAAAGTATATAAAGGACATGAACTGGGAAGTCTTACCTCATCCGTCGTATTCACTGGACATAGCACCGTCTGTTTATCATTTGTTTTGAGCGATTCAGAATAATTTGTCATCATAGCATTTCAAGTCTTTTGAAGATATCAAAAAATGGATCGATGAATGGATCGCCTTAAAAAGCAACGATTTCTATTGGCGTAGAATCCATTTGTTGCGTGAAAGATGAGAAAAGATCGTAGCTTCTGACGAACAATACTTCGAATAAAATAGAATGTACCGCAAACTATAAATAATTTTTTTTTAAATTGAAAACAGCAAGAATTAAGTTTAAAACTCAATAATTCTTTTTATGATTATTTGACAAATGTTCTGAATTGTCTTAAAGTTAAATAGGGTATAATGAAAAAAGAAAAGTCCGAAAACCGTCATATTCGAGTATATAAGAATGCGTCAGAGCTCGTGTAGACTTTCTTTTTTAATACTTCCCGTTGAACCGCTACCGCGGCTCTTGATCCAATCAATTGTGCTATTAAACATGTTATTAATCTATCTTTATGTTGAACAGCAGTTCAACATCATTAGCAATGAAGTTCGAGTAAATATTTATCAGAGTAAGATACAAATGAGTTCAACAATTCATGAACATATTTGTTAAGACACGAACGTGTTTGAAACACGGGGTATGAAAAGAAATAGTTTGTATTCATAGTATTAATAATTTATAACTCAGTAGCTGCATTTAAAATGTACGGGTTATTGTTCATTTTTGCTTGCTAATAAGATATAGGACTACAGTTTTTCATGAAAATATTTTCATTATTATGTTCTGCAACTCTGCGATGACAATTATATGAAATATTTGTTATACTTTTGATTACATAGAGGTTTCGAAAATTGTGTAACCGGTGTTTGCTAGATTGTAGCACGATGAGGAGTTTTTATAAATGTTTTTATGATAATTGTCGGCTCATCGGGTTAACAGGTGAACAAATTTAAACAAAGATGCAAAGAAACCTGCGCTAATTTTTATCCTGTTGAGAATGGAGTACCAAATGAAACGAAAACTAGGTATGAGATATAGAGAAAGAATTCAATGAATCGAAAACGTGAAGGAAAATGAATGCAAGCAGCAAAAAAGTTCTTTGCAGCTTCTATATTAGAGAAACATGAAAAGTAAGGATAGAAGAAAAGATGTCGAAGCCGAGAAGTTTTCGCACGCTGAGTAGACCCTTCCAGGACCGAGGATCGAAGAAACGTGAGTTACGAAAAGTTCGTCAGACCAAAGAAATAGTGCAAGGTGAAAGTATGTGATTCGTTAAGGGTTTCGTTCCCAAAGAGCGTGATTTTTCCTCCGTAACGTGTTTCCAAACAAAGAAAAATTACGAGGGGGGTTAAAAGGTTCGAAAGAATTTTCTCTACCAATAAAGTTTGCCCTACTACCTAATGAAATTGTAATTATGATATATTACGCAATAAGAAAATTGTGAGAAACTTTCGGTCTATTTTCTTATATTAGCATAAAAAAACATTTAATACGATCTCACAGAAAGATTGTAGAAAGAAAATTCAAATATAAACGAGAGCCTGCTTGATAAGTGAAGAGTAACTTTTAAATCAGTTTTCTGCTCATGATGACCTTATAATAATTTATTGAATAATTTTGGATAATTTCCTTACTCTCATATATATTCCTATATATTCCTACTTTAAAAAATATATACAGAAAGCAATGTTTACAACGCTTTAACACAAATTTTTAATTAACAATATTATTTTTTATTATGTAGCTCAGAAAAAAAAAGTTTAACAATATTCTTCATTTTACATCGTTCATAGAATTGCTTGTTAATTTACCGTACACAGTAAACTTAAGATACCAAGTTTAACTCTATATATATCTACGTATCTTATGTACGAGAATAGTATCTTGATAACGGAACAGTAATAGATCATTCGACTATAGGCATCATTGCTTCGGGATGTGCTCGTTGGTGAGTGTTCAAAGCACTTTCAGCGGTAAGCGATGTCAAATAACTTTCAAGCGAACCGACGAATGTTAAAAGAGAAAGGCAAAAGAGTGAGATAAAATGAGGGGGAGAGGGAGGAAAGTAGTGAGCAAGCAAGAGCGTATACGCAAACGGTTCGAGCGAAGGAAAGTAAATAAAAGGCCTTTCCGATTGGGCGATCAATTACATCGGGGCCTGCATTATTCATGAGGGCCCGGGGTTGCAGGCCGCAGAAAGCTCCCATCTATTCGTGAATCAAACTGCGAGCTCTCTCTCGCTCCTCTCTCTCTCTCTCTCTGCATTGCAGAGAGTGAGAGTGAGAAACGAAATAGAGACTAAGAGACGAAGAGAGAAGAAGAGGGAAAACGATAGTTGAGTATAGAGTAAGGGGTGTATTTGCATCGGCAATCACTGCGAAGCCGCGCGAGCGTACGCGGTGGGACGACCACCGACTGGTATATCTCGCTTTCTCACAGGCTTTCTCTCCTTCTCTCTCTCTCTCTCTCTCTCTCTCTCTCTCTCTCTCTTCCTCTCTTTTCCATACTTGTCTCTCCAGTAGCAGAACTAGAAGTATACGAGTTACTCTCGTTCTTGGTTTAGATAATTCTATAAAATTAACCATCCGTGAACGAGAATGACCTAGTCGCATGTCGAATATAGTGAAATAGAGTCAAGTGAAATGAGAGAAAAATGATATGAGTAAGAATCTTAAAGTAGTAAAAACAGAGGTGAGGAAT
Organism: Rhimphoctona megacephalus; assembly: GCA_963989365.1. Taxonomy (NCBI): domain Eukaryota; kingdom Metazoa; phylum Arthropoda; class Insecta; order Hymenoptera; family Ichneumonidae; genus Rhimphoctona; species Rhimphoctona megacephalus. The sequence continues at coordinate 23,823,805 of OZ022414.1, read as the reverse complement.
CTGCAATCGAGCACCGTACGGATGAAAAAAGAAAAAGATAAAAATTTGTAGTTGTCACATTTCAACCTCATCATATTTTAGTTCGGTCCATGCGCAAAGGTATTTCAATTTTTGCCTCCTCTCTCAGAAAAAGCCCAACGATCAAGAGAAAATAATGAGGGAGTTCTGTATATGAAGTAAACTATTCATTATTTTTTTGAATGATGGGAAAGTTTGCATCATTAGGGTTTAAGATTTTTTTTTATTGCAGAAATCTTTATGCAGATTAAAGTCATGAAAATTTATCAGTAGAAAATCAGTAGAAAAAATAGGGAATTTGGAAAAAATTATATGTTTGACAAATAATATAAAAACATGCGGTACCATTTTCACAATGCAAACTTCCGTACTGTATTTTTTATTGGCTCTGATGTTTTTTTTATCATACGATAATTTACGATAAGAACGAATACCGAGTTTAATTACCAAGATTAATATTCCGACGAAGCTGCTGTTATTGAGACCTAGCCCTTGTATGAAGTCGCAACCGCATCTTGCTACAGTAGTAGGGGGCGTCAGAAGGTTCGGCAATAATGGTGAAAGGAGGTCTCTCGTTTCAGGGAGCATTGTCACTCTCCGTTGGTACAAGTGGTCATGGTTACACATAGTCAGACAATAATCTAAAACAGTGTATGCCGAGTGCTAGTCGTTGATTTGCGAAATCTCTGTCTCAATAGTAATGAAGCTTGCCCGCCCGATGTGTAGCGAAGAGAAAAAGCGAGAGGTGGCAATTCGGGGGCGAATCCAATGGATGGCTTAGCATTGGTCAGTGTTGTATAACATCTAGTACATTTCGGCACGCAGCATCGATTTGATTTGTCTTAAACAATCCGTACTATTTCACTTTCCCCCACTTTTTCCTTTCTCTTTCAGATGTGCTTTTCTTAACTTAACGTTATTGGATTTCCAAAGTAAACATAACAGTATTAGTAAATATATCGCACCAACAATATTGTTAGTTTTACAGGACCAAACATACTCATCCACTTTGATAGATGTAAGCGGCAAACACAGAGACGAAGCTACAAGTATGTGCAGCCAGATGAAAATTTTAGCTTGGAGCACAATTGTCATGTTGATCAGAGGAAGAACTGGAAACCAAGTGGGAAGCGGTAACGCTTGTGGCAGTGAGAATAAGTGACATGTCTGCAACACATCGCTGCATCGAAATACGCTCGCTTATAAGGTTTCGTTGTGTTCTATGAACGAAATTTATATATACAGTAAGATAGGGCTACTGTTTGTAACAGAGAGAGAGAGGTCGGGGTAAAGAAGGAGCGAAACAGGCATGAAGGTAGAGACAACTTCGCACGTTCGAGCACAGGGTGCTGGTTCGTGCTCTCGGTCTGGTGAATTGGTGAACGACGAGTATTCGAAACCGTGTGTACCACACAGAAGAGTGGTGAGTGGGGTTACAGAGAGGCCAGAGAAATACGAAATGGAGAAAGTGAGGGGGGTAGTCACAGCAGGCGGAGAAAAGGGAGGACACGCTCTCACTGCGTCATCCAAAGTAATCAAAGTGGACTCGACCTCTTCCATCTACCATCCATGCCATCCGCACTCTCCCATCATCTCTCTTCTTTCTATCTTCGTTTCTCGACAGTTTTCACCAACATCAGAACATACCTAGAGAACGTAACCCGTAGCTACGGCTATATAAGTATATCAAAGAGATGCTTTCTATCCTCGATGCTGCTCGGACCAAGGAGGGTTGGTTACCAGTAACCGTTTCTCTACGTTATTACGTCTTTGAGGGTGCCGTCGAGCAGAAATTATGAGTCCCCGTGTATAGTATACTATACGACCAGTCACCCACCTACTTTCTACTCGAATTACGCGACCACCTAACTCTTCTTTTGCTTTGCTTCTCTTTCTCTCTCTCTCTCACTCACTTTTTTTCTCTTTACTCTGTATTCGCTGTCTTCAAGCTTTTGCTCATGGTAGCAGCGCACAACGAATGCGACCTCGTCGTATATCATGCGCCTATAAAACTTTATCACTTGTTACCAGAAAATACCACAAGTGGTCTGGTACGAGACGACCAAGCGCAAAACTCTTCCGGGTATAAAAGTGTATCAATTGTTCGAGATGTGGATGGTAACACAAGTATCGATCTTCCATTTTCTTGAGGATATTTGATGCGGTTACGGAATTCAATGGGGAACTCAAGGAGAACTTTACGTTCTGCCCACCAGTATATCGTTGATTTAGCTAGGCGTGGCTGGGTTAGTTTGGCTGGAAACATGCCTGAGCGAGCATGGCAAACACGCGCCAGCAGCTGACACTGGAGGGACCTATGAAGCTGCCACAGCCCAACCAGCTGCAATAGCAGAGAACATATATACATGTGTGCAAGAGAAGAGACGTGTGGAGGAAGAGCCGTAACAGCACAGAAGGTGCCCGGAGGAGGGAAAGAATCTCTCTCTCTTTCTCTCCGTGAAGGCAGACGTGGACAAACAGACACGTCAACGTCCGCGGGGACTCGGAAATCACGAGGACGAGAGATCTATCTACCCAACGATATGGAGGAAACCGTCCAATAGCATTACCTTCTGCAACCAACGAAAGCTATACACCGTGTAACCCCATGACTAGCATCCCTGTCCCTTCGCTTGTCTCGGTTCTACAAATTTCAACCGTCGGTCACGTTCCATGGGATTGGAATGATTTCACCCCTCAGCGACGATCGATGATGAGACTAACTGCGTCGTGATATTCACCTACCATACCTTAGCAAGGGACGTGATCAAACCACGTGAATTATACAATTCTTAAAGATGAAAGAAAAAAGTAAGTTTTATGACTTCGCTTACTTACTCCGTGGGCTATTTTAGAGATAAAGTTCATGAAGACAGAAAGATACGAGGAAGTGAAACGTTTGCCGATGTGTTACACCGATCATGCTCCGTTTGCTAAGGGATAGATTGATGCCGAGTTGTATAGTCGATGGTAGTATCGTATTTACGTGCTGTATCAAATAAGAACAGCAATAATAATTCGGAGCCATAAACTCTAAAGCTATATAACCCAATTGGAATACGATTTCGACGGTTTAGAGTGACCAAGAGCCACAAAAGAGCTATGCGCCCTGCCTTGCATGGAGAATATCCTTTGCAAAAGCTAAGGACGACACTCACAGTGAGAGGAAGAGAGATGAAAAGAGGACCGAAGTCGAGTCATGTGCTGGATTAAGCCCCGAGGTTTCGAGTTTACGAGCGAGGTCCTACATCCACTTGTTCGTTAGATGCCATCCTCTACTAACCTCTTCTACGGAGCTAAATTATTTATTACCTTGGGCTCATGCCGAGGGATGATGGGATAAAGGGCGGTCCCATGGGCTTCAAGCCTTTCCAAATTAAACGTTTTGCTTGATGGTCTTGCGGCAAGCTTAAATTTGCAATCGGGTCTAAACTATACGGGGTAAAGAGAATGGTAGTGGCCGACGTAGATGAGAGCCTTAACTCGTGACCTTGAATACAAGATTGTTGTTCAACTTGGGAAACGTCGTCATTTTGATCGACGAATGGAACACTCTCACGTACTTTATTCTCGTAAATTCACGAGCCTAATGAAATGGATTTACCGCGAAGGAAAGCTCGGACGATTGTAAATTGTCGTAATGGTTACTGGAGAACGCCTTTGATGGTCGTAACCATATAGCTCTGCAAAACTACGTCCGTCTAACGACCGCAGTTTGATTATACACTCTTTTCTTTAGTTCTCTTTGTTCATTCTTCGTTATGCACTCTTATTCGAATGTTCCAACGTGGTTGGCCACACGCCACGAGTAAGATCATCCACATTCATGAGCGGAGGAAAGAAATACCTCGGGGTTATGTTTGAAGCATCGTCGAAGCAGGAAAAAAAGCAGTACCCAGTAGCTTGGTGTTTTAATTAAATTCGTATGCATCTCATCAACTGCCTGAAGCACCAAGGATAAAAATCCTGAACGACCTTCCTCCTTCGAACATCACCTCGTTTATTCCACCAGGACGTAAAAACATCATTCGGCGTATTTACAAGGTAAAACAGTTCACCTGACTAACACACACACACACAGTTCTAGAAGCGGGATTTATTTGTAGTTTACGAGAACTCCACCTTCATTCTATTATGTGGTACGATTCGTTTGACTTTTTCTTTCTCATCGACAATATACAACAAACATTCCTGACAATTAAGAACAACTTATGTCAAATTGATGATCCTAAAACTATGATTTTGGATACATTAAATTCTTTGGATATATTAAATGGATACTAGGAAACTCTTGGATTCTACTGGTTGGCAGTCCAAGTTGGTCTCGTAGTGGTAAGCTTGTGTCATATTTGCCGGATGAACGGATTTCCACAGGCATCTGTTTATCGGACCAACCGGTTCCTTCCTTCATTACTCTCGCTCCCCTTCCACCCTCTATCACTCACTCTCACTCCTCTCTCTTTTCACCTTACCATCTGCTCTCTGGCGACTCGTCCATAGCGCCGCATATTCCTATACAACCCTCCACTTTCTCAAACGGCGAAAACTTCTCCTGGTGAACGATCACGAGAGAGGAACCAACGTTCACTATGTCTCTTTCGGATCATTCAAGCGAGTGCAGAGCTTCCTTTAACGCTTAACATTTTGAAACCCTTAACATTCAACTACTTAGTCACGAGACTTGGCAGTAGTACTGGAAAATTAATGAAGATGCAAGAATGTTTTAACATACTTTACATTACTAAACCACGAGATTTCTTGTTTCATTAGTATAACAGTACAACTCAGAGATAGCAAAAATATTATTTTCAAGGATAATACTCACGTGCGAATTATAAATTAAAAGAACAAAGAAGAAATTTTGAAATACATCTTAAATTACACGAAAAATTACAGCAAAATGCAGAAAAAGTATTTCTAATTACCGAAAAATTACAAATTGTAGAAAAATTATATCTAATTACCCGAAGAATCGGAAAAAAATATTAATAATTACGTGAAAAATTAGAAATATTGGGCAAAATATTTTCAGATAACAAACAATTAGAGAATTTTTTTGCTAATTACTTGAAAAATAGAAGATTAGTAGAAAATACATCTGTAATTACTTGGGATAAAAAATTAGGAGATAATATTTCTCTAATTACTTGAGAAATACAAATTAGAAGGAACTATTTGTCTAATTATCCGTTCAATGGTTAATGGAAATAATTTCCATTTAATTTCCATTTAATGGTAGTAGGCGAAGTTTACTCGGTTACTGATAGCGGGAGAAGTTCGGGCTTGGGTCAAAATGACCCAATGGTAGTAATCGAGGTTTTCTCGATCACCAGTGGCGGTAGTGGCTTTAGTCTGGGTCAAAATGACCCAATGATAGTAACCGAGGTTTTCTCGGTTACCTGTAGCAGTATCGGTTTTAGTCTGAGTCAAAATGACCTAATAGTAGAAATCGAGATTGTCTCGGTTCGAGGTTTTCTCGGCCACCAGTAGCGGTAGCGGCTTTGGTCTGGATCAAAATGACCGAACGGTAGTAACCGAGCTTTTTCCGGTTACTAGTAGTAGGAGTGATTTTGTTCTGGGTCAAAATGACGGAATAGTAAAAACCAGAGATTCTCGGTTACCAGTAGTAGTAGCGGTTTTAGTCTGGGTCAAATTGACCCAATGGTAGTAACCGAGGTTTTCTCGGTAGTAACCGAGGTTTTTTCGGTAGTAACCGAGGTTTTCTCGGTTACTATTAGCCGGAGTGGTTTTGTTCTGGCTCAAAATGATCCAATGGTAGTAACCAAGGTTTTTTCGGTTACTAGTAGCAGAAGTGATTTTATTCTGGATCAAAATGTGGTAAAAACCGAGGTTTTCTCGGTTACCAGTAATATTAGTGGTTTTAGTCTAGGTCAAAATGACCCAGTAGTAGAAATTGAAGTTTTATGGTTAATAGTAGCGGTAGTAGTTTCAGTCTGGCTCGAAATGACCCATTGGTAGTAACCGAGGTTTTCTTGGTCACCAGTGGCGGTAGCGGCTTTAGTCTGGGTCAAAATGTCCCAATAGTAGAAATCGAAGTTTTCTCGGTTAATAGTAGCGGTAGCGGTTTTAGTCTAGGTCAAAATGACTCAATGATAGTAGGCGAGGTTTTCTCGGTCACCACTGGTGACCGAAAAAACCTAAGGTACTATCATTGGGTTATTTTGACTCAAAACAAAACCGCTTTCGCTACTAGTGACCGAGAAAACTCGGTTACTACCATTGGGTTATTTTGACTCAGAACACAATCACTCCTGCTACTAGTAACCAAGAAAACCTCGGATGCTATCATTGGGTCATTTTGACCCAGAACAAAACCGTTCCTACTATGAGTAACTAAGAAAACCTCGGTTACTACCATTAGATCATTTTAACCCAAGCCAACATCGCTCCTGCTACTAGTGACCGAGAAACCGCGGTTAATATTATTTAGTCATTTTGACCCAGACTAAAACCGATACTGCTGGTAGTAACCGAGAAAACCTCGGGTACTATCATTGGGTTATTTTTACCCAGAACAAAACCGCTTCCGCTACTAGTGACCGAGAAACACTCGGTTACTATCATTGGGTCATTTTGACCCAAGCTGAAACTTCTCCCATTATCAGTAACCAAGTAAACTTCGGTCACTACCATTAAATGGAAATTTTTTCCATTCTGCCTTCTGGCTGGATTTTTTTTTTTATTATAAAAATATATTTCTTTAATTTTTTGTTTTTTGTGTAATTAGGAAAATATTTTTCTTTCATTTCTTCTTTTTTGGGTAATTAGAAAAATATTTTACTCTAATTTTTCATTTTTCGGGTAATTAGAAATAATGTTTCTAAAATTTCTAATTTTTCGAGTAATTAGAAATTTTTTTTTTGAATTTTCCATTTTTCAGGTAAATAAAAGTATTTTTTAATAATTTTTAATTTTTCAGGTAATTGGAAATATATATTATATTTGTGGTTTTTTTTTTTAATTTGTAGTTATTTTGTGTGAAATACTAAATTGTGAAATAATTGAAATTATCGTTTGACAAAATATCTAATTTTTAAACAATTCGTAATATAATATTGTATAATCTCAATTTTTCGACAATAATCAATTCTTTTTTTTTTTGCATTTTTTGTGCCGAAGTAATTAGAAATAATTTTCAGTGAATTATTAATTTTTTTGGTAATTAGTATTTTAATTTTTTTTTCATTATAATTGTGTAGTTAATTCGAAAATAAAAAATGATAATTTTTTTTTGCCGATCTCTGGTTCAACTACTATGTACTATACAAAGTAATCACATTGATTACATTGGAGAATAGTTGTTTACTGTTCCTCTTGAAACTGAAACCTAAAATGTCGATAGAATGCCGCAATGTCGACAGATATACAGGTTATTTGGAAGAATTATCAGTGGCTATACAATGTTAACCTTTTAAACACTTAATGACGTAAAATTATGCGATGAAATTCGAATACAATTTTGCACAAGTTGACTTTCCTTCCCATAGTGTAAAATACTTATCCTTTGTACAAATTCGTATCACTTCGAAACTTGAATTTTTTGTTATAAATTGTACGAAAAAAAAATCTTGACCCTTCCTTACTCTTGGCAGCCAAAATTAATGAAACTCAATGGACTTTTAATAATCAGCAGGGGTCAAGTGCTTGCAATTTTTTTTTCACTCGTACGAATTTCAAACCGAGTTTATCCGACCGAAATTTTTCTCTGTGAATACGAATCTCATAGTGTTTACGTATTTATGTTTCAAAAAATTTATGGCAATTTGATTACTTTCAGTTGACCCTGCTTTCGCGTGGTTAATATTTGATATGTATTAAAAATATCTTTTTAATACATTGGAAATATATCAATAATATTTGAAAAATAAGTAGGTGGAAAAAATGGCATACGTTTGCGAAGGTTCTAGTTTCCAATAGATTTGGCTATATAAACATTTTCGTTCGTCTTTACGTTTAATGTGTCGGGTATGCACATGCGATAATATATGCGTCGCTCATCAACTGTGTGAACAAAAGAAATTGTCAGCGGCTTCCAGCTGCCTAATAGCTGACAAATAAAAAAAGGATAGGCTGCGATAAAAGCACTGGCGATATCGAAACATCTTAATAAGAGATTGTTTGATGTGACTGTGTAAACGCAGCCCAATGAGGTGGAATATGGAATATGGAAATGCGTAGTGTGTGAAGAGGGATGTGGATTAGTTTAGGGATACTAACGTAAGGTTCAAATTTGTACCCCATCGCAGACATGTTTACAACTAAGTTGATACGCTGCTGCATGGTCTTTGTAACACAAGGCTATGGACAGAACACATTTGATATGAGTTCAATTAGGAAATAATAAGACCGCCAAAACTTGTTTTTCTACTTAACCCGTCAGCGGTCGCGCTGCGTACCCTTTAAACATTGGTCGCGCGATGAGAGATTTTCTCACACGTATAGTTTCAAGTGGTTAGTTTATAAATAGGAACTTGAAAATAATTTCGCTATGTGTGATTGTGGCTATTAAACATTTTTATTTTTTTAACTATAAATATAACGATATTGACACTAAAAAAACAAAAATAATTTGAAAAATTAAAAAAAAAAAAATTAACCCTTCTATCATACAGATGAATAAATTTGGTGAAGATAGAAACAATTTCCAATGCTTATGCCATTTTTAATTTTCGAGTAATCATCGTTTTAATAGAAGTGTGAGAAAAAGTCTCATAGCGCGACCAATCACGGGTTAGTAAAACAGTTATAGAAATGATGAATTAATTTTATTTATGAACTAATGAATTTATTTTTACGTTTAAAATTTTATTTATTATAAGAAATTTTGCAGTAGGGTTTTATTCAATTAATGTTAATTACTAATGATTGATTTATTAATTACTAATAATTTATTTATATTTAGTATCAACTGATTTAATTAGTTTTGTCTTCATAACCAAGCACTATACGCATACCTACTTACCTAGTACTATATGCATGTATGCGACTCGTCGGTAAACGGGTGCCGTAGTTGGAAAGGTTATAGTCCACACGTTCGCTTTAAAAAATTACTTGTAATATTTCAGTGACGGTAATACGAGGAGTTTAACTTCAGGCACCAAATAACAAGAGCAAGATGAATGGAGTACGTTGCCTTACATAATTCATTCTCCAGTTCCAACGATTTGAAGCGATAGAAAGAAGGGAGGAGTATACATGTTAGAAGGGTTGTCAGAAGCAGAAAGTAAAAACACGTGGTCTGTTGCGTATTCTCTATGCATTACCAGACCGTCTAATCATCCGCGTTGAATGTTAAATGTCCACAATTTACCGCAGACCTGTCTTCTTTCACTTCCACAATTCCTGGTCTCTCTCCCCCCCCCCCCTCTCTCTCTCTCTCTCTTATTCTCTCTCTTGCTACTCAGTTTGGCGTTACCTAATAATGCTTATTATTATTCTTATTTGTATGATTTTGTTTTGTTATTTTTTTGTTATAACTCTGCGCATTCTAATAATTAAAAGCGCTTATTATTATTCTTATTCTTATGCTTATTCCTATGTGTACGATTTTGTTTGCCTGTTTCTTTTGTTATAACTCTACGCATTCTCTTGTTATACATTTATATATTTCAATGTATTCTTTCATCTTGCCCTAAAGCTTGTCGGGGAATATTTATAAATCAATCAAAATTAATCTCTCTCTCTCTCTCTCTCTTTCGCTCACTATAATTCTTTCTCTTCGTCTATCCTTCGCGATATCGTGGAGTGTTTCATCATGGGTGATGGTTGAAGCAGAGCCAGGAAAGTCAAAAGCAGCAGAGCAGGTGCGTTTGTAAGGACATGCCCTCTAAAATCCAGTTATAATTCGTGCTCGCAGAAAACTCGATTCACCACGGGTTTTCACCTTCTGAAGCTCCTCCACTATCATCTTCGCTTCTCATCATCCAGGAATATGAAAGCTCTGACTTTCGACCCGCTTTAAGCTCGTACGATATCCCAGCAAATCGACTATCTTTTACTCTTGTTCATACTTCTGAGTACTTGAATCTTTCTCTTTGATAGCATCGTTTATGTCATATATATCGTGCGAAAAATCCATTAAATTAACATATCCACTTCTTAATTTACTTGAATCAAAACGATAGTATATTACTTCTTGACTGAAGAGCTAATAACTTTTCACTTATTCATACGATGTAACATTGTAAGGTCAATTTGGTATCTCGATAGAACAATGTAGTTTATCTTGGCTAATAAAAAAGACTCGGAAATCCCGCTCGAATTTACCCACAAATATGATACTTATTTTGCAAAAGTGTTCAAATCTGTACTCAGAGATAAGTCTAACGCTTCTAAATTCACTGAATAACCAACCTAACATTCTCTTCTTCCCTTCTCCTTTCTATATCGAGCGTATACACTCGTAGGGGTAAATAATGGCTCCTGTCGTGACTGTTTAGGCGACCCCAGGCCCCACCAAGATTGGAGGTGGCTTCCCCTCCGCCGGATACAAACTATTGCATCGTATCCGTTCACCTCGGCATGTCTGATCGAGTTAGCGTACGCCCTTCGCCCTCTTATTCATCGTTTTACGCTCCCCTGATGCTGCTCTGCAAAGGCTTAAAGCAGGCTTAAGCACTGGTGTGCACACAAGAATACCTCACACTCGAAAAGCTCTACCTTTCTGTAACCTATCGCCTCTGGTTTCGTTGCCATCCGCGTTTCCCAATTTTTCAGTTTCTCTATAGATACATGTAATTCGAATAATTTTGTGATATCCATCCAGTCGTTAGCCTATCTTCTCTAACTTTCCAGATGTTAAGCTCAAATCCCATAAGTAAATACATCTGATAAATTCAAAGATAAACGTTATACAAATAACACAAATAGATGTTTCGAGATATTACACTTTTACGTTTTCGGAAGATGGAAAAAGATATTAATTCGTTTTTGAAAAAGGGTCATTTGATAGAGTTGTCCAAGTTTCCATGAAAAGATTTCCGAAAAAAGTGGATGTGTTAGTCACCTGCTATGACTTTAATAAACAGATGACAGAGTGCCCCTATCTCTCTCTACCTACCTTATCATTTACCTTGAAGTCTGACATTATCCATCAAACGAAAAAAAAATATTATGAGGACCGTGAATTCTACCGCTGCATGTAAATCCCCCCGCAGAGATATTTTTTTTTTTTCGTTTCCAGTGAATTTTTAGATACAGGGTGTCCAATAGGAATGTGTGAAAATTAAATGAATCCTTCCTCCCCCTCTGACATTTTGAGGAACCCTACGTTTCAGAAGCGTGTACTTGAGACCTGCCAGTTTTATTCTAGCTGTGGTAGAAAGTGGACAACTTTCTTGAAAATGAATGAGTTAACTATTGAAGAAAAAGTTTTCTCATTGAATATTATTATTTAAAAGGAAATATTTATAGTGAAGCATTTAGAGGCTTTGGCAAGAAGTATAAAAGTAAAAGAGTCGGAAGCGAAACTACTCTTAGGAGGTAAGAACCAAATATTTTTTTATGTCAATGTTTATGAGGAATCGGATATATATTATTTTTTCAAAATTTTTGACATTGTAGCGATTTTTTTTGCAGAGTTATTTATAATTTTAAAAAGTACGGAACACTACAGGACCGTACAAAAGATTTGCTTCCACTTTGGTAATTACAGAGACGATTGATAAAGTTCAAGACTATTTTGAAAAAGATTCCCTTCCACTTTGGTAATTACAGAGACGATTGATAAAGTTCAAGACTATTTTGAAAAAAATTCTCAATGTTCAATCCGCAAAGCCGCTCAAGCTTTAAAAATAAACAAATCGTCGTTGCACAATATTCTGCATCATTTTTGAAACATGCATCCTTACAAAACAACAACGCAACAATTATTAACACAACACACCATCAAAAAAAGAAGAGTTCTGGAATATATTGAGGCAAATGGTGGGAAATGAAGAATTGAGCGAAAAATAAATAATTTTCTCTGATGAAGCACATTTTTGGATGAATGGCTATGTTAATAAACAAAATTATTGCTTTTGGGGTTCAGAAAATTCGAAGAACGTAGCGGCAACGTCGCGTCATCCTTTAAAAGTAACTATATTACTTTTAAATCCTTTAAAAGTAACTATGTTAATAAACAAAATTATTGCTTTTGGGGTTCAGAAAATTCGAAGAACGTAGTGGCAACGTCGCGTCATCCTTTAAAAGTAACTGTATGGGCAGCTGTCTCAATAAAAGGGAACTACCTGCATTTCTTTGAATCCACTATTACCAGACAGAGCTATAAAGAGATGTTAGAGACACAATACTTTCCCTATGAAAAAAAAACATCTCATTAAAAATTATTATTGCATGCAAGACGGAGCAGCACCTCATCGAACACAAAAAGTCTTCGAAGCCATCAATAAAGTTTATGGTGATCGAGTTATGAGCTTTGAATATCCGCGATTTATTAAGGGAACAGAGATGAATGGCCCCCTTATTCACCTGATCTTAATCCTTGTGATTATTTTTTGTGGGGTTATATTAAAGATCATTGTTATGAAAACAACCCAAAAACTGTAGATTATTTTATTAAAGGAATAAGAAAGACTGTCAATGGCATATCAAATGAAACTATAGAATACCTTTTTAATAGTTTTATAAAGCGATTAGAGTACTGTAGTAACTCAAATGGCTCATATTTTAAAAATATATATCATTGATATTGACATTTTTCTGTATTTGCTTCAACATATAATTTGTTCTATCTATACATCGTTTTTTTGTAATAAATGGACATAAAATAAAAATGACAACTTTTTTCTATTAAAAAAAATTCCATTGATCCGATTCCTTTGTTTATTGCAAAGGACCAATTTATTAGAATTCACACGTTCCTATTGGACACCCTGTACATTGTTTTATTAGGCAACAATTCATATTCATCGTGATTGAAAAATAGCTAACAACAAAATGCATTTATCGGCAGGTCCTAGGACTACGACTCACGATTTAGTAAAACGCACCCATGAATGTCACGTCATGGAAACGCAGTTTGAAGAACTTACCTGAAACGTAAATAAAAAGAAAATGGTTAATTCTTGTTGGTATAAAAATGCTTCTTTCAACTAGTACGTTAAAATTTTCGTTTGAGCCGACAAAGTCGTAACATTTGCTATTTGCGCGATGAGACAGGGGGCTATACGTTCATGGCCGCAGAAGCTGCGGGAGTTCATTAAAGCTCACCAGCACCCGTTTAATCCTCGTGAACCTACCAATAGCATGTTCGATAAACATTGGATTTCCTTCGAGATAGCTGCGCGAGAAGAGCTTCGTTGACTCGGTTAAGATCAAGGGGATTTTCTCCATAAATACCTAGCTAGCAAAGATTGCACGCGCTTATTCAACACACACGAGTGATAGATATTCCACATACCAAGGGAGTTGCTTCGAAATTCCAAGTAAGTAAAGAAATGACTAGATGTGTACTTGAAAATGGATACATCTGATCCTGGTAAAACCTTTATTAATATTTTATGAGTTTCTAGGGATGAAACGAAGAAATATCTTCGTGTAAACAAAAAGGTTAGCATATTATTGGGTTGGCAACTAAGTTCTGACTCACTTCCGATACACAGATATATTTATAATTTTGTTCTTTATTAAAACATGTCAATCTACAATATAATCACCAGCCGTGTTTATGACTTGCGTCCATCTAATGGGCAAGGACTGAATGCCGCGCTCCCAAAACTTAGCGGGTTGCTGCTCGAAAAATTTCGAGATTGCGTTTTCGATATGGTCGAAGTCTCTGAAGCGTTGATCACGCAGGAAAGTTTTAAGGCCTCGGAACAGGTGATAATCCGAAGGTGCCAAGTCCGAGGAATACGGCGGGTGTGGAACCGTGGTCCAACCAAACTCTTCCAGTAGCTAGCGAGTGGCTGAAGTAACGTGGGGCCGAGCGTTGTCGTGCAATAAGTGCATCTTTGTCACTCTTCTCCTCTTTGCTCGCATTGTAGCAGCCAATTTGCGAAGCTGCTCGACATATACGTTGGCGGTCACCGTCTGTTGTCCAGGAAGTAGTTCGTAATATATCATTCCGCGTGCATCCCACCAGCAACACAGCAAAAGCTTTCATCTGTGGGTCTCTGGTTTGGGCTGAGCTGGCGGTTCTATTTCGCGTGGCAGTCAATAGGCCTTTCGTTCATTGTTTTCGTAAAGGATGTAACTTTCGTCTCCAGTCACTAAACTGCTAAGAAATTCCTTGCGTTTCGGCTGCAGGAGCAACGACTGACAGATGGACACTCGGGCAGCCCGATAGGCATTGCTCAGCTGATGAGGTATCCATCTCGTCAGCACTCGCTGATAGCCGAGTGTATGCAGCCGGTTCTCGATTGCTGTATGACTATAGCCGAGCGCCTGCACGAATTCCCGAGTGTTAGCATTTGGGTGCTTCTTCAGCTCTTTTGATATGGCGTCGTCTTCTAATTCAATAAGTCGACCGGAGCGCTCTCGATCTTCTAGGCTTGTATCTCCGGAAGCGAAGCGACGGAACCAGCGGCTCACTGTCGATTGTGTGCCTGCCTCGTACTGCTGCCACGCCGAAACTCGTAATATATTACACCTCGAATAGCGCGCTCGTCCATGTCGAGAATTAGACTCCTGCAGACGTCCGTAGCCGGGCTTTTATACCCACCGTGCGAAAGCTTCTAGAACATTCTAGCAGTTGCCAGTTATGGAAACTTTCTAGAATGTTCTAGAATAAAAAAGGGAGATTTAAAAAAAAGTGAGTCAAGACTTAGTTGCCAACCCAATAGTTCATGCCAATTGTTTTTTCAACTACTTCAAAATCATTCATACGTATGAGTGCGAGTAAAAAAAAGTTTGGTTGCCAATACGTTAATCCTTGTATTATTAGTACAAATCACAGATAAAATTGGAGAATAATATCCTCCAATGAACTATGATAACACGAATTCACTCGAATCCACATTATAGGTATATGGCCCATTCTTTACTGGCTTTTTGTGTAATACCAAAGTGAGCAACTAAGCTTTTGCACAATCACTTCGTATATACACATACATCCTCGACTGGTACTCGTTAATTTTTCTCGTTAATTTCGTGGAGATCAGTCGATCCACCTTCTAAAGGCCTGCTATTGTACTGTTGTTCGTGAATGGTCGAAGCTTTAACCAGCAGCCAGCGGTATCCGGAGGGTTTTAATGTCTGCTCCCGCCCGCCGCGAATTACCCCGAAGAGATTTATTAAAACCGTAAAGCAGAAGAAACGACTTTGCTCGGCCGAAGGGGTTTGTATGGCCAAAGGCAGGAGTGGTACAGAAGTGGCTTTACTACACTCTACCGAAGTAACTTCTCGCTATGCCGGAAGGCCTTAGGGTGAGAGTTAGCTACGAATATAAGAATATAGGTTGGTTTTATCCATCTGGTATTCCTGGGTTAGAAAACTTTGGGTTGGACGTTAGTGACCACCGGGCATTCTCATTGTTGAAGTTATAAGCAGATTACGGTTGTTGGTCCCGCCACGCGTGAAGATTTAGGTACATGTATTACAGAGATGTTTTCTTCATTTATACAACAGAGAACGCACCGTTTAACTCCCCTTCGACAACTGTTACAAACGGCAAATGGCATTGACCGCGACGAGTGCAAAGAATGTACGTTTCCTGGTCTGAAAAATCGTTGATATCCTTCTCTCGAAAATTCTAGTATGGTCGGAAGAGTTCACATGGAGGCGCTCGATCTGTTTGCCAGACGTCGAGAGAGGTTCCTAGATGATATCGACAACAACGAGCACGACGAGCACGACGGGGACGACGACGTCGACGGAGAAGAGGAACAAGAGCAAACGAAAAGTTATCCGCGGGAGCGAGTCTGCGAGTTATGTAGGATATTCGGTGACGCGACAAGTTTTTCGAAAGAACGTCGATATATATTTATCCCCACTCTTCGAGTGAATGTGTGCAGAAGAGAGTAGCCCCAACCCTTCAATCCATCTATACTTTTTCCTCCTTGAGCTCTCAGGCTGCCATGGCCTTATCCCCGCGGTGCCAGGCGGCGGCAAAAGCAGTTGAGTCAAGTAAAGTAAAGCAAAGGTTGGCTCGTGTCCAAGCCCAAATTCCTCCATCCACAGAGAAAGCTACATGAGAGCGTTACGACCCATTGCACACGCCGAATCGTCTCTGGTTCCCTCTACTGCGCCACGGTCGAGACAGGTCCAAACCTACCTAGTCCCTAATGTCGCTGCACGCCATAGCTCGCCTAAAGGAATAGAGCAAGGATAAAAAAAGCCAAGAGGGAGAACGAGATGGCAATCGGGGGCTAAAGAACGATGAGAGGGGTAGTTTGTGCCGGAGATGCGGTTTGTCGGACGATAATTATTCTCAGACAGGGAGAAATCGTATTGGCGTCCTTGGAAATAAATATCTGTGGACCAACTACCGTAAGCTCATGGACTCCACTTAGAAAAATTCTCTCGTCTAGTCATTAATCCGAGTAGTCTGTGTTCCATTTGTATAGGATCGAGAAGACGATTACGGTATGTTCTTGCCACTGTCTAATAGCAGGACACACTGTTCACTGTACGTAGATATAAGCTTCACCCAACTCATTTCCCTTGGGTGTTTTGAAGCACACAAACCGGCTGCATAAATATATTTTAATTTAACATCGTATAAAGGGTTGTAAATTGCGAAATAATTACACCCTGCAAGCGGTACTGGCTGGCGTTGCGAACCCGAAAGAGAGGTAGAGCACACAACGGGTTGAGCAGAAATTGAACGAATTTTCTGCGGCGCAATCTTCTGTCCTCAACTGCCAGAAGGATTAAAGTTTACTTTTTTTGTTAAGGTCACATCAGAAGCCAGCGATTAATATTTTTCCGAGTTTTGCGATAGACATTTTTCAACTTGAAACGAGCAGAGAAATGGAGTGATGAAAAAAGTCGAAAGCTGTTCTGGCATAGGAGAAAGATCGAGCTGGGCAGATGAGGAAGATGTTGGCTTTGTGAGCGCGAGCACTACCTTTCAATTTGTGAGGCAATATTTTTGGTTAAGCCTCGGAGAACGCTACAAGTTCGCTGTTTCATAAGGTCGTTACAAGGGGGTTCCGCTAATCTTCACCATACCGCAAACTCTTGGCAAAGTGCCCGGCTAGGAAAATATTGTTCTACCAGGATATATATACATATGTACACTTGTTTATAAATATATACATATATACACATGTATATAAACATATACATATATACACATATACTACTCTTTCATATGACCCAGCAGCATGCCAGTGTCGTCCCCTGTAACTTGATATGTAAGCAGAGACCCTAGGAATTTCATATTCGCAGGGTGCGAAATTTACCGTTTGTACATCACCAGCCTATGAAGTTTTTATTACTACATCATTTAAAAGTACTAAGTTTCAAAAGGCAAAAACGGGTTATCTGAATTTCAAATCGCAAAGTAACTTTGCTAATCGGGATTGAAATTATTTATGCATGGTTGGTATGTGGCTTCGACGACCTCCCAAGTTACAAAGCCTTGGACGCACCTGCATGGGTAACCGTTTAGGCATGCATCGGCTTGTGCATCAATCGCTGGGCGAGATGTAGTTTTTTTGAGTTTCTGATATTGTTAACCGACTGAAAGGCATCTGTTAGCCGTCTATATCGGCCGGCTTTTCCACAGTTTTCCTAGACCCTAGTACACATGCGATATAGTAATACATTAGGAAAGAATGGTTGTGAACAACCCTCTTGGGGGTTTGCACAGGAACCTGAAGTGAAATGAAGTAAGGGGAAAATAGGGTTAAAGTGATAAGACAGATTTGTAAAAACCATGCAAGGATACGCAGAGGGAAAGTTACTGAAAAAGTACTGTGATACCACGATCTCAGGATTTTCTATCATCCATTCTGGTGTTTTTTTTGCAAAAACATTGAAGTTTTTGCTTACATTCCGAATCAAGAAATGTCAATTGCGTGTTTTGCCATAAAATAAGTTCAAAAATTGTTATTTTTCTATGCAGATTTATATCAGAAAGTATTATAAAATGTATGCCAACTTCGAAGGAAACGGCGAATCAATATTAATAATATTGCGATGCGTTACATTACACAAAGTTACATAATACATTTGAATACCTTCTAAGCGCATATAGTATTAATTGTAGAGTTGTTCCGGTTAGTACTATGCCCATGAAGAGAAACTGCAGTGGTACATAGTCAAATTTCGTGCGCTGCACGAGTATTCTCCCGTGTGAAAAATTATTAGGACAGCTCGAAATAAATTTGAGACCCGTAATGACCAAAATGTGGATTCCCTACTAGGGACTTCCACGCCACAGCTAAGCAAGGCCCTAGAAGGGGTGGTATACAAGGCTGGTTGAGTTTGCAAGAAAAGGCTTCAGTGAGGAAACTTGTTGAGGGCCCGAATGGACATTGTCAAGGTAGCCTTAAGTTTATCGTCCTAATATATTGCAAGACCAGAGCCCTATCGGGAAATGTCAGGGTCGCTAATATTATTAAAACATGATGCGTTTGAATTAAATTTTTTAGGATCTAGTCCGTCTTCATCAGAGTAGCTCTCATTAAAATAAATTGTAATATTAAATATTAAAACTGATGTGGATTCCTCCGATTGGACGAAAAATCTGAATCTGCTTTTTTCATTTCAATTCACAAACAAACGTGTTTTTTTTAAGCAATAAAGTTTATTTTTGCAACATTGGATATGTTTAGTTCTTTATAGATAATTATAAATAATTATTTAATAATCAATAAATAATAAATAATCATTATTATTACATATTAATAATAAAATGTGAACCATAATTATATGTATTATTACATTAATCATATAATAATAAATATTACTCTATGTATTTTTTTATTAATAATTCAATTGATTATCGTTTAGAGAGAGATAGTAACACAGTGATAGCGTGCTCAGATCACGACCAGTGAGTCCGGATTCGATTCCCGGCGATACCAATGTAATCTTTTTGTATTTTTTCTGCGCTCTCATTGGTTTGGAATCCACTTAAAAAATGTAGGTCCAAAGGTAACCCAGTGCCTTGGTTAGTGGTGATCAAAAAAACAGGACGAAGTGTCTCTGGTGTGATTTCCCTTTCCGTAGTCCTGTCAGATGAAAGCTAAATGGACTAGAACGTAGCTCCAGATATAGGATGTGTGAACCACAACTATAGTTGTTTCGATGCAGACATTTAGCGGGGCAGGACAAGCTCCGGACAGGAAAATCATATCAGAGACAAACGAATAGGGAGAACCGCGGGTAGAAGTAGTTGAGGAAAAGATTGAGGAGCGCCCCCAAACCCTGAGGGGATGCAGGCGGTTAAAATACCAACCAATACCAATTCATTGTCGTTTATACTTGATATTATTGTTATTGTTAATTGGAATTTAAGTTTACTGTGATTATTTCTGTCTTACTTTGAGAACTCTGTCACTTATAGATTCATTAAATATACTGTGTAATATGTAAGCATATGTTACATTTTTTAACCAAAATTTCTCAACTAGATAATAGGGTAATGGGTGCCGTGCTTACGCGTTAGGTTAAATATCAATAGGTAGGTCGAATCGAATCCCAGTGTGGGTGAGAAAAATCTTTCGCACACGTTAATATCCGAAGTAATGCAAATACTGAAATAAGGCGAAATATGATTACATATGCAATTCTAATCATAACAAAAATATTTTTATTAACATTTAGTTTTTGTTAGGGCTCCAATAGGGCTTCCTTTAAAGGCTCCGACCTTTTGCCAGGTTGGGCCCTCGTTGACGAAGTGTGACCGGCCCGCAAGACCTTTCGAGCTTCCATATTGGGGCCCTAACTGAGTAAAGGAATAATAATCAGGGCCTAGCCAAGGCCCTAACTGAATTTCCACACGGGTTGTGATACAATGTAAAATTTCGGGCACGTTGTTTTGTTTATATATGATTATTTTAAAAGCGGAATAAGGTTCATTCACTTGTGAACGAACGGTGGCAGTGAACACAAGCATCCGGCATCAGAAATAGTTTAAGTGTATTTTTTTTCTTTCATCTCCTTTGAAAAGTATTTTTTTTTCGTGAACTTATTTGATATTCAAATATGAAATGTATATCATTTGTACAAAAAACATACATCGGAAACGAAATATATTTATTATTTATATGTGATTGCAATTTATTTTTGTAATGATTAAATCCGAATTACATTTGACTCCAAACATGCATCCGAATTCAAACGCAAATTGATTTAAAGAAAAAGCAAAATCTTAAGTAAATAGTAGTCGTACAATTAAATTGGAATTTACGCTAGTAAAGATTCCTACTGCAGCACATAGTAAAACTTTGACCATTAGACATGCGTACTAAAATGTAATTATTGGCTCATCCTAATATTTTAAATTAGATATTGTAGATGCCACTAAAGGCTCACGGTAATATTTCGAGAGTGGAACATAATAAAATTTTGGCAGGCCTACATGGAGCAACTTATTACTTCTCAAAGTACTTTTCCATGTGTTAGATATCGAGTTGTATTAAGCTTTAGCCTTTCAAAAAAATTGATGGTGCCGCTTTTGAAAATTTAATGAATATGACGATATACGACTCTGACATTATGTTACCACAGTAATTTTCTTTTTGTGTGTACAGAGGAATATTAAAAATAAAAAATAAAATGATAAAGCATTACGAAAATCAATAAAACATATTTACAATATTCAACCTATTCAATCGAATTTTTTTTTAGAGTCAAGACATTCATGAAAATATTAATAAAATGGTCCATGAGGCATTGAGTTGAGTTATATAGACGTAAACAAAAGAACACGTTGGTTGTTATCATTGTTCGAACTCAGAATCAGAACCCCTACCATTCGAATATCCAAACATTTAATCATTGAACAAGATGCCTTAACTCTGGCAAACATCACGTGCCCGAAAATACTCAGAACGTGACCACAACACAAATGCGCCTGAAGCCCTCTTGTTCTTGGCAGACGGAGCATCTCCCTTTCTCAAAAAGGGGCATGCTTCTTCTTTTCTTCTTTTTCTTTACTTAAATGGTGTTCGTGCCATATGTCGTGAGAGAGGGAGCACAAACGAAGCGGAGGAAAACGCAGAAATGGTTTGTAATGCTAGGAGAGGTGGGGGACTTTTACACATGGTCCGAAGGATTCGAATAAATATAAAATAAGGGGAAGGGCGGTTGCAGCAACGAACCGGACAAAAAGTGACTTAAAGTCTCAAACATCTGGATACTTGCCTGTCTCACACGGAACCACTCAGCTTTTGGCTTTTGCGCTTTATACTTCAACTTTGGCCAAGTCGAGTATGTTACTGCAAGAGGCACTAATACGTCAATGCCAAAAGCAGAAACGTATTTCTCGAATAAAGCATAGGGCGCATAACAAAAATTTCGTAAGATTCTTAGTTCAAATCGTTCATCGAACCGTCAAAATTTACGAACGCAGTAAGAAATTTATCGACATATTCTTTTTTTTTCCTTTTTGTGTCTACAAGCTAAACGAAAGAGACTTTTTTCTTTTTCTTTGCTACGCCAGTTATGTCGCAGTTTATTCTTATCCATTCAAGACTAAGGCCATTCTTTACGAACGGGTCCTAAATTGACGAGCGAATCATATCAGCTTTATCATAAACTGAAGAAGACTGGACTACTAAAAACCCAATATTTGTAGTAACGCCTCACAGATCTAATGCAATACAAAACTCCCAGAATCTGTATACTGAACAAAAAATATGTCAAAAGAATGAAAGAGAGTCTGTAATAAAGATTCGGACAAATTGGAAGAAAAACGCAATTTACATGATACATATGTTCTTTCTTTTTCTTACATTCTTTTTTCTCTTTCTCAAGTGATGTCACCCGGCTAAAAAGTCGCTGCGTGCTCGAGAAGATTTCCTCAATGACAAAAATGAAATATGAATGCAGACAAATTTTGATATGGTCCAGGGACTGCAAAGTTGCATACCTTAATATAAGAAAATCTTAAAATCGAAATTAAAAAAGCGTTATTTTCGATATTACATTTTTCGACCATGGTGACGCAGAACAAAAAAAACTGCTGACTCGATATGAAGGTTGCAATTTGTGAAAAACCGCCTTTCGTTATCGTCCTATGAGACCATTTTCTGATGGGTAAAACTCACTTAATTTCATTGATCTTTTTGTACATAAAAAGGGAGTAAAATTTCAAAGTACTTTTCCATATGCCCGTCACTTGGTTATTCTTCAAAATTTCTGATTTCTACTTCATACTGCGATAGCTATTGGTGTGTTGTTGTTTAAATTTTCTAGCTTTTTTTTTTTAATTTTCGATAACGTATACGGTTAATTTGTTGTAAACCGCAGGACAGCGTTTCTTGGAGGCGTCTATAGTGAACTTGTAAATCCCATTCTTATACACCACCAGAGCGATTGGAATTTCTTCAATGTGTTGTTCTATAATTATAGTTTACGTATCATAAAACAAAATTAATTTTTACATTTTACGCCCACTTAAAAAAAGTTCTCAAAAATATGTATATGTTTTTCGGCCTGTTTTCTTGGTCAAACTCCTTAAAGGCTTTTGATGTATATCTTTTAAATTACTTTCATTTTTACTCTAATATTGTTTTAGTTTATATTGTGAATATTTCTCCATTTCGTTCAATTCATCTTGGTATTATTTTGCGAGATTGAACAAATTATGTTTACTACCGTTTTCATCATTTGCCTCTTAGCTCAATGCTGAGGTAAAATAAATGAATTTTATCTAGTCTCTCATTCTCTTTTTTGTTTTTTTTTGTTTGTATTCCAATGGGTCTGTCAGCAACATCGAAAAGAGATTGGGTGGTAACGGCGACCAGAAGCATGGCTTAGGTGGCACATTTCTATCGGTTCATTTTTTTTGCGCGGTTATTGCAACAGTTGGCCCCTTTAAAGCTGCCAAGACCCCGTAGCTATAAGGGGAAACAGCGAAGCAGCAGACGCTATGTATAAGCTTTATTGGAAGACCATTTTTCTCTCTTTCTTTAACACCTTCCACAAGCGGGTCGCGATTCTCACAAAGCTGCTGAATGGTCGCAGTTTTCAGTTGTGCTACAGAGATGGTAAAGCTAAAAAAAGAGAAAAAAAAAATAAAGCCAAGAACGAAAAAAGCAGACGGAAATCCTTTAGGAAACCTGAACGTATCCAGCTCTGGAGAATGAATCGACGACCACTGGCCTCTCTGGTTTACGTGGTTCGAGGTATACTATATCTTATATCTCAGAAGTACCACACGTTAAGAGCACTCTGTTGAAAAAGTACTGGCTACCAATAGAATTTTAATGCTCATCCACGAGCCACTACAACCGATTAAGTCTCATCTCAGACTGCCTATGAAAATTTGGGTCGTTGTTCTTTTTTTCTTGTCTTTTCATAGGTTCACGATATTTGCGATATAGCAGAAAGGATTGAACTATCATTCATTCAATATAGGTCCTATATGTCTGCTGTGAAACTGTATTCAACGTTGTTTCCGAAATCAGAGACCCATTATCACTAACATCAATGTTAAAAAAAACCATCCTAACAGGGTTCAACAATTAAATAATCTTCCATGTCCTCGTCTCTTAAACCTTGAAATTAATTCTCAAGGCTTGCAATATTTCCTGAAATTAAACGATTTGATATAAATTTAGAGAATCTAACTGATCATAAATTCAAACATCTTTGTAGCAATGTTAATTTTCTTTCTTATTTGTCTTAAGGGGGAATGCCACTGTGACGGGCCAAAAACTTGTCATTTTTTGGGAATTTTTTTACTCCAGTTTAAATAATTATTCAAGGATCGGGTAAAGAATCCTTTATTGAATGTACATTTAAGTATTTCAGTATCAATTTTCATTGAAAAATATAAAAAAATTACAACGTTATGAGCATCCATGTGCTGATTAAAAAAAAATCGGAATTTTAAAATTCTGCCACGTACAACCTTGGTCACTGCAATAACGAATATTAAAAAAAAAAAAAAACAGACTGAAATCGGTTCATTAGTCTTCGAGTATTCCCTGGGACAAGGTCAAGAACAGTTGCTTTAAGGAAAATGCGTTTAAATTTTTCGTTGTTTTTTTCTTGACATAAAATGAGGTATTTACTTGAATATTGACACTTTTGACATCAAATTTTATTCACATAATTTTGAACATGTATACTGCAGGAAAAAGTAAAAAAAAAGTGGATTTTTTTGTCCCGTCACAGTGGCGTTCCCTCTTAATTGTTTGGATCACTTCACTTTCGTAGCTTACGTAGGTACTCGTTCTTTCACTCTTTCATTCTATACGCTCTCACTTGGTTATGCTTTCAAGAGTCGCCTGCAAAAGAGCCTCCTGGGCTCTGAGAAAATGAGCATTGAACATGGCTCGGATGTAACTCTTCTCGTGGACTTTTCGCCGTAACTTCTCAACGACGCAATAAAGTTCGTATAATAATACAGTTGGTGGATGGAAGAGTCGCCGATAACCCAGATCAAACCACTGCAGTCTTCTCAACGTGCATCGGCACCGGCACTGGCAGTAAACCTGAGTAACCCTCCCGCATTTACTCGATTTCAAAGTCGAGATCTCTTCGGAATGTTCCTTCTCATTTTTTTTTGTCATACTATAACGCACACACAAATACGATGAAGATTGCTGTACCTTTTTCTCAAATAAGACTCTTCTAGGTCTTTTAATAAGAAAATCACAATATTCTTTCCATCAGGTATGCTATGATAAGAAGTTTACATCAGGGTATTGCCATTATGACAAAATTATATTATATCTGTATTAAACTAATTCATAAAAAAAAATTAAACACTCTTTAAATGGCAAGCCTGATTACGTGGTATCTTTATTGATACTGATCAAAATAAAAAAATTCTTCATTTTCAGAAGTGTTTTGCCAGAAACAACAAAAAAAAGCTCTACACTTTTCTATACCATGTTGATTAAGCCACTCTGACGAGTTATCTCATCTGCTCTAGGCTATTCTATATATTATTGTCTCAGAGGGTGGGATTAAATTTGAAGAGATGTCATAGATGCAAACGTCTCTAACCATAAAGAGAATTGTATGCTGATGTTCAGCAGGAAATGGGGGCAACCGTTACGTAGGCAAACAAAGCTTTGAAGTGGTTCATAGAGCCAAGGCGATTCTGCATGTTGTATAGTCCTTCTATTTCTATCTCACTATATTTTCTTCTCTGTATTGCGCGGAAAATAGCAATACTATTTAGGATATACGCGCCCAGATTCTGAGCATTAAATTCACACAGCAACTCTATGAAACAACTCGCTGTAAGTGCCCTAGTTGCCATATTACTATCATTTCTCTGCACGCTATGAATTGTACCGTAGATAGAATAGTACACTTCCCTATGAAATTGGTGTACCTTACGCGATTTTGCAACCGTAAAGTTGGCCAATATCGAGCAGTATACGCAACACGCCCTGGCGCAGTACAACTAGCGATCTGTGCAGTTTCAACCGCAATGATTTATATAACGCCCCTTAAAACTA
The DNA here is from genome assembly GCA_963989365.1 of Rhimphoctona megacephalus. NCBI lineage: Eukaryota > Metazoa > Arthropoda > Insecta > Hymenoptera > Ichneumonidae > Rhimphoctona > Rhimphoctona megacephalus. The sequence continues at coordinate 23,798,231 of OZ022414.1, read as the reverse complement.
TACCGCGGGTAAGTGGGGCGTAGTATTGTAATTTCATCAACAGATAGGTGAAAGACCACCACTCATGTGTTACCTATGTATCTCTTAGAGGTGAGTATAATAGCCGTGACCAATATTATTATACGGGCTTTACGTAGACAATTTCAGCCTAGTTTCCTGTATCGAGTGATGCGTTTCATATGACATGCATTCTCTCAAAATCATGTGTTGCAATAACGAGAAATCAACCAAAATTATATTCAATTATATAGCTTGATTCCCAGTAATTATACTCGTGACTTCTGTTCTTGTTATCTCACATGTAGTAACGTTTGAATGACAAAATAGTGGATATTATAGAGATACCTTCACATTTGAGAAACGTATCGGCATTAACCCGTAAATCAATTGTAAATAAATTATTGAGTCCAAATTTGATAAATTTGAAGGCCAGTGAAATACAAAATGAAGTGCATGAATAATTTTTTGTACATGTTCATTGAATCCTCGTAGTTATTGCTAACAACTCACGAAGTGACAGGAAAAGCGGAGGGGCTAGTTCAAAAATCTTGATAAATATTTGGGAAAATAACTCGTATATGGTGAAAGAGAATTGAGATGATCGAGGGAGTTCTAGGGTTAAGAGAAACTGGTGGATGAGGTAGAGACCCGAGGCTGTAGCGACAATCTCACGAGAGAGCAGCGAGACCCGCCAAGGACTAACCAACTCATTCATTGCCTAGTTTAGCAACGCTTTGCCCTGAATATTCATAGCTAGACCGTTTCCGGTCCCCGAGGTAAATATCACTCGAAAAGTTCACCGGCTGGCTCTCACTATTGCAGAGAGGGTCGCATGGGAGGAGATAGAAGACGAAGAGCATATAGTTGGTGCTCTGTGAGAGCTTTCATCCTCGCGTCCACTTCTGCACTTCTCTCTACGTAGCACTCTACAGGCTCCCTTGTACGTCCAGTAGCAGAAACCAAAGGGCCTATGTCTACAGAAACTTGTCCTCATACATACATATATACATATTCATTTATTTGTACAACTGGACGCCATAGTTCGGCCTTTGAATGTGTCACTTAACGACGCAATATGAATATAAAATGTAACTTCCGATAGGTCAATATACTCAGTCATTTTTGAATGGTTTCACACACTACATAAGATGGATCATTGATTTACGGTCCTTTCCCGTGAAAAGTCACGTTTTAACTGCATCCTCACGCATAGTCCTTATGTATACCTCAATGTATCGGTGCTATTGTTATCTCCCGACATCTATATATATATATGTGAATCATATGTTCAAGACACAGTCGACTATCAAAAGGATTAAACCCTTGTCACTCTATGTATGTTGAAGGACGTAGAATACTGTACTGACATCTTAAATTACTTAGCATTTATTTCAACTCGTTGAGAAAATGTCTAACGTCGTAATGGCGACAATTTCGGGAATTTGATCTTGGCTGAGGCTTTACAGTCATTTCCTGCCGTAAAGGAATTCATTTCACTTCATTATTTTGTTCCATCTCTTTTTAGTTTCTGATTTCGTACACATTAATCAGGTTCAGCCATTGCACGTATTAAAGATTCGCGGTAGCGAGTCGAGACAAGTACATTTTCGAATGAAAAAAAATAAACAAAGACATGACATATGCCGCGATCTCTATACGGCAAGGACCGTGTAGAACACGGTCCGACTTTTGAAACTTGAAATTGGTGTTTTACATAAATTGCTACGTCCTTATAAATATAATGCTGGCAATTATTATTTTTTTTTCTTTTCTGAAAAGGAAAGAAAACAAAAGTGTGACATTTTTTTCGACCTATGAAGTTGGTAGAGCTGTCAGTGTATTTTGACAACTCCAAACATACTAACTACGAATGTCAACAGCAGCCGACAATTCTATAGGCAGTAAATTTTGCATATATACATATGAGGCATTTCATGCCAAACGTACAGCCAATTGACTTTTGCACTTCTTTATTTATTTTGTTCATTGATTTCTCTTTAATGGTCGTTGACGGCAACTTGACGTTGGAAAAAATGTATCGGAACACGTTCATCGAAGATGAACTTTCAGAAAATTTCTCAACCTTTTTCTTTAGATACATGTATAACTCCTTGAAAAATCGAACAAATCAAATGCATGAGGAGGTCAGAAAATATGCATCAAATTAAAAACAGATTGCTTCCACCAGTTTTATTTCATTTTAAGGCCATATTGTTGTCTAGATTCCTGTTTTCCAATATGAGTTTTAGGAGAGAGTAAATCTTAAACTGTTCGAGTTTTCTTTCACACGTTTTTAGGAGATGGTTTTTCAGCAATGGCACCAGAAGTGAATCGAATTAATTGTTACTTTTCTCTCTAAGACCGGTAGAAGGAGAAAAAACAGGAAAAATCGATAATTAAAGCTTAGCATGCTGCCATTTTGCGAAAAAAACGTGTTTTGCGTCTGGTTGTGGTACAATTTCACACAATACTGATATAGATTTTGAATACGTTCGGTTTTTATATTTAGGATGCATAGAACGTCCGGCACGCTGATCGCCAATCAGTAGTATTTTCCGTGCACTGTTTTACTTAATCGTACGAAACTATAGAATTTAATTTTTTCTTCAAAATTTGTATGGGTTTTTAAGGCGTCTTCTCACTTTGGAAATTTAAAAAAATCGATTTTTTTTTTTTTTTAAATTTTGAAAGTACATATCTTCAAAAATGTCATCTCGAAATTTCATAAAGATCGGACGAGTCTAACTACATTTTTTGGCGACCGTTAGGTGACTACCTGAGAGTACCCGGCGATCCCTCCAAAACTTTAAACGCAGTTATCTCAAAACAAGGTTTTTCGGTGCTTTGTTGATGAAATTTCGGAAACTATCCGGCCGATTGTCATGAAATTTGAATGACATATGCTTCATAGTTATGGCTATAGCGCATATCATCAGATTTTTTAAATTTTGATTTTAAGAATTTTTTTTTTACAAAAAACTGCAAAAAAATCGTGGTTTTTTTTTACTTTTTCGAAAAACGTGCGCCATTTTGTTATTTTCGCGAATATCAAAAATCTGATGATATGCGCTATAGCCACTGACATACTGAATCTAAAACAGTTTTATTTTTTTGTTTCAGACGACCCGTCTCGGAGATACCATCAACAAGCCACGACCATAACATTTTTACACGGGTTTTTCAATGCTACTGATGTATTATAATAATTGTTTAAAAAAATAAAATAAAAATTTTTTCATGTACTTGAAAGATGTGTTTATTACATAGGATCCGTTTTATCCCATAATTTTAAGCAAAAATCCTCGAAAAAAAATCGCAAAAACAGCCTATTTTTGAGGCGTTTAAAGTGAGAAGATGCCTTAAAGAACCTATAAACACGTGAAAAAATTTCCAAAGAAAAAACTTAAATAGTTTTAAAATTATTCTATTCTAAAAATCACCTCTGAAAACGGTAATCTAGACAACAATACGGCCTTAAGCGTAAACATTTTTTTACCAAATAGTTTTATCAAATAGTTACCAATCAAATTATACTATAGCATACTTTAGAATCGTGGGAAAGTTTATTATGTTACCTAGACGATTGGAATATATTTCAACATTTTTGAAGCTTTCGTAAAATATTAATAAGCTTCATATATTTGACTACATATGCTTTGGCAGATCTCTATTTATTTAGTAACATTTTGTAAAGTTCGAACTTCATTTTTTACGGGATTGAATTGTTATTTTTTTTTGATCGATTCGCATTCATTTGATAATTTTGTTTGGGGGTTTTCAAAATTTTTTGAGGGCTTGATTATTTTTGGGAGGATTAAATTTATTTCGGAACTTCTTGCCAACTTGAACACCTTTGGATGAATAAAATAAACGAGATTATTTTTTTCGAGGCCTACGAAAATGTACTTGTCTCAACCTTTTTATAGCACGCATGCGTGCTATTTTTTTGGTATTTTATTTATATATTGATACATATATTCATAGGCATATAAATTTGGGTGTGTGTAGACTGTAGACATTCAATGCTAGCTTATCTCGCACCCCGTCATTCGGAGATGCCAATGCGAAACCAATATTGGAAAACAATTTTTCTCATCACTCTCCGCAGTGCGGTAAAGGGAAAGAATGAGAATGTAGAGAATCAACCCTCGCAGCTTCGTTGAACAGTGTTCACTCTAGTTTTTTTTTGTTTATTTCAACATTCCTGCGCACACCTTTTTTGGGTTTTAACGAGCCGAGCCTATCATTCCAGCCCCATTTTTTCTCCATTTTACGAACTTCCATGTTCCTTCGAAACCCCTCCAATTGTGTTGACTACAGCCACTTCTACCCAATCCGGGAATGGGCCGAATTTGTTACGATAGTCCAGAAGTATCATGGGAAACCCATGTAGATACATTACTGCACAATTTTTACTGGGCTGTTAATTCATTAATATTACCATCAAAAACTCAGAAAAACTGCCTTCCGCTCAACAATCAATGCGCGAACTGGTTTGTGGCTAAACGGTCATCCATCCAAGTACTACTTTCATCCACAGCTGCTCAATCTGGGAGATGACCTACCACGCCGACTGCATATACGCCAATACACGTCGACCGCGTATACGCCAATACACGCCGACCGCGTACCCATGGTTATCCATATTAACTCTCTGTACTTCTCTCTCTTTGTTCTCTTTATGTTGTTTCTGGTAGTATAGAATTATTTGAGGCCACGAGAGATGCTGTCTCCTCGGATTCTCCGATCTAGAGAAATTTTGACTCTACCATATACTCACATAAAGAAAAGCCGAAAAAACCAAAAGATGCTGTTATTGATATACATAAATCATGTATTTTTTTTTCTTCCCACATCAATAAAGCAATTTACTCTAAAAAGTGCTGCCCTGTTTCTCTATTATTAATTTCATCCTGCAATGCCATCCACGTTAAACTCTCTAAACAGAATCAACCTCAAGGGGTGGTTATGCAAGTTATGCGCCATCATGTCTCCCTCCCTCACTCTCGCCCTCTTTCTCCCAACATTAAATTCGCGTAACAGTGAACTGTTTTCCGGATATTGAAATACCAGGATAACGAAGCCATATTAAAATGTAATTTCAGTGCAGTTTGTCTCATATCATGCAGGGTTGTCCAAACAAACATTTTCTATTCAAAAGCGTCACCTTCGTTGGAGCCTGACAAGAGACAATTTAGATGTGTAATTACGTTTTGACTTTGTATTGGATACTCTAGTATAAGAATCATCGAACTATACAAACGAGTAATTTTACATATTTAGTGGAAAATAATAATTATGAACAATTTATGATATTTAAAAGTTCTTTCATCAACTTTTGAAAAGCTTACCTCTTGTATCATTCTGGACAATAGGAAAAATATGGAAAGTACATAAATGTGCACATATACATTACCGACGGCGATGGCTGCGCGGTTGGGGTGTGGTTCTGACGATCTCACAAGTTAAAGCAGCCTCGGGCGAGGCTCATACTTGATAAGGTGACCATTTAGCCGTGCACAGACTCGTACATTGATCGCTGAGCGAAACGCAGTTTTTCTGAGTTTCTGATGGTGCTAACCAACTGAAACTCGGTAAAAATATAGCAACCTGTTAATCCAGGAAACAGGTAGGAAAAAGTGGCTTTGCAAAACACTGCTTTAGATAATCAAGTTTCCAATTGGAATATTGTTCGGGGTTGCCCCTAAGTGTGAATTAAAGTTTTCGCGGCTAGATGGCATCCGCATTAGCTGTCATCTTGGAACATGCGTTTTTATATAAATATCTCGTAAGCCTTGCGTCGCATGATGAAAACATCAGGAATGTTTTTTTTTTATTGTAAATTGTATTTGTATTCGCAATTGCAATTGTGTTTTTGTGAAATGTCTCCTTAATGGTTGGAGATACAATGAAGATTGTTTCAATACGACTTTTAAAGGCTAAAATTTCCTGCAGATTTTATATCACAGTTTTTTTTTGTTCAATCAATACTTATTGTGATGTAGCGCGTTGAATTTTGAATGATACACAAATCACTACAAATTACTACAAAGTCGTAGCTTTCCTATGCACATTATAGCATTGATTTTACGATAATGTTGCATTTTCCATTCATTTCTCATGTACAACCCCCAAATGGATTGGAATATATTCCAATCCAAAATTCGAGTATCTTAAGTAATGTCTTGCTAAAATGCCTGTTTTCTGGACTATGTATCAGCCGGGTTTTTAACGATTTCTCTTGAACCACGTGAAAACACGATACAGTAGTGAATCAGGGGTCTTACAGGAATATGGAAGTCAATGAAGTGGGGGGGGGGGGAGTAGAGTTAAGGATGTAATATCGGGTCGTACTAGTCAGTAGACAATCTTTCACTACCATTTTGGAAATAAGCTACCACGAGTGACCATATACAGCACAATATCATTCCAAAATGTAATGATAATTTTTTAGATAAGTATAATTTTTCAAGTTGATTTCATTACGAAAGCTACAGCGTTCTGTGTTGTTAACATGACTCAGTGGTACACAGCGAAAATATTACTGTCGACAACGTCGCTCGTACATAGTAAATTGATAGCTGGGTTTCGAGGTAAACATAACCCTCAAAAACATCAGCCCCCTTGAGAGTAAGAATAGGTTATTCACATATATATACACATATGTATATGGCGTGTGTTACGATGTGCGACGTTGCTACAATTCTACAGGGTTATAAAATCATGAAGTGTCGTGACAATTTCCCATGCAAGTATTGCCAACGCTGCATATACGGCCGATGCCTGGCATAGAACTGGGTGAACGACCGTTGGAGGCCAGCGCTGGGCCCGAACTTCGGCCAATGCATTTTTCGATGTTTAGCCTATGCTCAGGCTGAGTACCGGCATTCGACAGTCTGCTCGGTCTGGACAAGTATTGTTATCTAAATGGCGAGCAACGCTTGGTGAACGACTTGTGCCCACACGTCAGGCCGATGCTGCTTGCCAGTGTCTAGCCTGTGCTCAGATGCATCACCGGCATGCAACGAATAACCCGCCCTGGACCAATGTTGGCTTTTGAATGGCAAACGACCGTTGGCACCCAGCATTCGACCCTTTATGTTCCCAACGCTAATCGCCGATGCTTATTCTATGTTCAATTTCAATATCGACATACATCGAACTTCCAATTCTGTGCCAGTTTTGGCGTTTTAATGGAAAACGCCCACTGGCAATAAACGTTCGCCCTTCATGTCTCCATCGCGATTCGCCGCTTCTTAGTCTACGCTCGGATTTACTATCAGTATACAACAAAGTGCTAACTCTGGGCCAATATCGACTTCTCAATGACGACTAGCCGTATGAGCGTGACGTTGCCCCCCACCGCCGGACTTATACTAGTCAATTTGCTGCAAATAACACGTAGTGTTATGTTATACATACAGTCCATTGATATTCTTAAAAGCTATGTAAAAGTTTTTCAGATACGGTTCCGCCATATCGCATTTACCACCTATTCTATTCAACAATGTCCAATTTTTTATGACAATATTCTTTAACTCACGTTTCTATTGAAATTATTTTTTTTTCATTTGATGTATCTTAGTGGGTAGAAACATGCAGCTTATACAAAGAATAAGATATTTAAAATATGAATGTAGTTGATAGCGTAGTCGTTAGCGTCCCGGGTTAATGAGTTAGTCATTAGATAGGAAAGTCGTAGGTAGGCAGATCAAATCCCCGCTGACACAGAAAATATAGGTAACAAAAAATCTTGATGAAGTTTTTTTTTCTTTTTTTAATTTGTGATTTCTTTTATGACGATAAATAAACAGTGTTGGGACAGCCCTTGACCGGTGGTAACGTCAGACGTTGGTTAGGGATCAAGCACTGTTGGCGTGATACTGGGCAAATGCTGAGCCAGTTGTAAATTTTTTCCAGGGTTGTGGTCTTCGATTTGATATTTCTAATTCGGATGTTCGTTGACCCCCATTTTTTAATGTACCATCACAATCCGCGATATTTAATGAATGTAATTGACGTTTTTTATCTACAGCATCTGATACTAAAATATTAACCTTTTAGTTGTAGTGGCCAGAGAGTCATTGTTGCCATATGCGATGTGTAAAATTCTTTATTATTCAATTAATAATATCTCCATCAGATAGTCGTTAAGATGCCTTAAAATTCTACAGGCATCAAGTATCAAGTTTGGACTACAACATACATAGCGCTCATACATCTTTAAAGTCATTGGCGCTCATACATCTTTAAAGTGATGGGATGGGCTCGTGGAATTGTGCAAAGGTATACACAAAAACAATAAAAAAAGCTATATTACTTTCTCCTTGGTAATCTTATTCGGGGCTCGGAACATGTCACTTTTCATAAGCTAAAATTTTCAGGAAAAAAATGAAACACATTAATATTAAACCAAAAGATGCATCTATCCGCGTGCAATGAACGAAATTACAAATTACGCAAATACAGTGAGAAGGAAATGGTTCTTTTTACCTCTTTCACCCCCTTCCGATGTCTTTGTGTACAGAGTAAAGAAGGGAATGGTAATGAATATGAAAGTGGCCGTTTGCGAAAGCTCGGGACAAAGAACTCGACGGATTCAACTTAAAAGCGGAAACAATAAGAAAGCGAGAGCAACAATCCTTCCACCCCTTTAAGGAGTTAGGGCAGTTTTGACTTTTGACACTGGCTTCTGGAGCTCGCGGTATAACGAAAGAACAGAGAAAGGGTGGTTAAGAGAGGTGGTATCCGGTCGGGTGGAACGAGAGGAGGTCGTAGGAGAGAGGAAAAACTCTGCACTTAGGCGTCGAGTTAACTAAAGTGCAAAGAGGACTCTTCTCGTTTATATATGGAGGAAACGCTCCCATGACGGGTCTTTCGGTAGCTTCTCTAGTAAAAAAGACAGGAGAGAGATAGAGAAAGAAACAAACGGAAAAAACGTGCATCTCCGAAGTAGCAAAGGAAAAAAGCACAGTTTAAATACTCGGCACTATAGCGAGAGAAGATTTGTAAGAAAGAGTTGGAATGTTATAGAGTTAGGAAGATACCAGATATGGACTAAAAGAGAGTCCACTGGAGAAGGCCTTTGAGTAACAAGAGGCTGCGTAGCCCGGGTTAAGAATGGTTTCATGAGAGACAAGGTGTTAATCAAATAGTCGGTTATGTTTTAAGTACTATCGCAATGAATATTCACTTATCCTTTCGTTGTTGACCGCGACGCTTTCTAACCTTCTCCGTCGACAGAACGAAGATATCTGCTAACTCTTTGGTTCGTTTCTTTCTTTCCTTCTTTCTTTCTAACACTCATTTTTCGTTCTTGTGGCATATATCACTGAGAGTACAAACGAGAAGCGCACCGAAAAGTTTTGGTTTGGAACAACTTTTTGTAAGACTCTACCAAAATACAATGAAGTCAAACTCTCTTTTTCTCTTCAAACCTCTTTACCATCAACCCGAAGAACTTATAGTCACAAAATTGCAGAATCCTCTTCCCGCATACTTTCCATCCTTATTTAAGATATCATTTATGCAAAAAGGTGCAAGGGATAATATTCTATGGACCCGAGAGCTGCCGAGAACGCGTTTAATGGATAAAAGCTTGAAGGAACTCGACAATATATGTTTTGGATATATTTATATGTAATAGTAATAGTATTATCGTCGAGGAGCAAGACGTTGAACAGAGTACACGAACCATGAATATATTCAAAATGAATAAAATATCTAGAACAATGCACCGCAGTGCGAAAGTGGTGTTACATGTGCTGGTGAAAATATGAAAACGGAATTGTTTCCATTTTTTTATACTCTGCGAAATCAATTACGGTACAGATCTATGCAGATCTATGAAATATATAGAAGGAATATATATTTCTGACTTCAATCACTGAAATCGTTCAATAACCATGGGTTGGACATCACCAACTCTATGTCTATTTATGCATTGATGCTGAGAAATTTTTGACAGTCGTGATACGTTATGCAGACACTATTGGGATTTATCAAGTCTCTTATTGCTTTCAAAACTTTTTGTAGTTATTGAAGAGCTTTTGTGTATAGATTCAGGTACAGGAACACTCGATCTTTTTTCTATTGTGCAAAAAAATCAGGCAAACAGTCTTTTCTCCTTCCAATAATGGATTATATCGTGTGAAATACACGCATTGAAAGAGGTTGAGAGTTTTCCAATAAACGTAGTAGTGAGACTGCCGGAGACGTACAGCTTAACGATGACCAGGAACATGGATAATAAGATATTTAGTTTACCAACATTTAGATAGTCCCTTGGGGCTTAAAGGTGACTCGCATGCGGCTGGCGGGAAGGAGCTAGTGTTAGTGACACGATGCGAACCCAACAGTGCGCCTCATCGCTAGGTCACGTTACTGTATAAGAGACGTGAATGGAAGGGAGAAGGCGGAAGAGAATGTATAGTAGCATGGCCCACCATGGTCTAAGAGACTTAGGAGCTGGCGGTCACCCCTTGAGTGCATTCTCCTGTTTCTGGAGAGGCATAGTGGCGTCTCTGCTCCTGGAGCTTGCTTCTACTACTCCTCTCAATTCCTCTCTGTAGCTTGAGCGCTTAGGCTTTCAAGATCATTAATTTAAAGCACGGTCGTAGCCGCAAGCCCGCGGAGAGAGGAAGAGAGAGAGAGAGAGAGAGAGAGAGAGAGAGAGAGAGAGAGAGAGAGAGAGAGAGAGATGGAGGGGAGATAAAAGAGAAAAAGAAGAGTAAACGCAAACGCGGCCTCCGATGCAATTTCAATGAGTTCCTAAGATAATCACTTTGCTGTAGCAGAAAAAAAGTTGCGGTTGCATGAAAACGAGTGATAGTGAGAGAGAGAGAGAGAGGGGGGGGGGGGGGGCTGGGAAATTAAAGTAAAAAATAAAGATGATAAGAGCGTGAGGAAAAAGAGAAGAATATTGGTGTTATCGAGAGACTTACTGGGTTGGAAATAGGAAAGAAAAAAAGTTATCGATCATCAGACGAGTGAGTAGTATAAAGTTTGCTTGGACTCTTAACAAGAACGACACGTTGGACGCAGGATTTCTCCCTCTCACGATCAGTGGTCGGCTTTCAACGTAAGCTATATATGTATAAATACATGCGGGATAATATAAGCACGGTTAAGAGAAAATAAAATTGATGAGAGCTAGCGAGAATGAAGCGAAGGAGACGAAGGGGGATCGATCATGTACAGTGGATATTGAAGCAAAGGAATGTCCAGTGGTTGGAAACGACCCGCATAAGAAAAAAGAGAAATCAGAACGTTGCATTGGGAAAAGGAAGGAAAGGGTTTACAATAGACACGTCCGACTGTACGCGACGGGTGAATCGCACGTCCGCGACACCATCGCTATTAGCTTCACGGATTCGTCTCTGGATGAACTTTACATAGGAATACAAGGCTCGAGAGTTAAGACACTCAGGTTATGTGTCTATGAGAGGCAGAGATAGAGAGGAAAAAAGAGAAAAAAACTGTGTTGCCCTCGCGCTGTAAAAAAGATTCTATTGGGCTGCAACCAGTTTAATCGAATCACACGGTAAAATAATGGGCGACGTCAAGAACATTCGCCAGTATCGTACTGCGAATAAAAAAAATGAATAAAAGATTCCGGAAGAAAAGACGGGGGAATGGTTTGAGAAAAGCTTAAGAGCGTATTGTGGTTTTTGAAGCGAGATCAATCGGTGGAGTGGTCGTGCATGGATCGTGGTCTACATATATACTTATTGGCCTACGTGCGTTTAGAGATATATATGTATATCAAAAAACGAGGCTGTTCATCGAGATACATTCGGCATTCATGATATTCCGCGCGATTGCGGGAAATCGCGAGGTGATGTCTAGAGAAAGGAACGAGGGATGCGAATGCCTGGGCAATACCCATTTCCAAAGTGAAGCAAAGCTGTGAGCGAGAGTATGAGAAAATAAGAAGAGGAATAGTTGTTGCTGTCGGAGGGGATGAAAACGACAACGACGACGAAGACGACGACTATACATTTCGATGCTGGTGTACGATGAGGGTGGAATTAGCATCTCCATTAGTCTAGCGACATAATGCGATATTACCGAAGGTACATTGGTGGCAAAACGGCAAGTTAGAAGGATGGGATATAGCGCAAGCGAAGTGAGACAATGGGTCGTGGGATACTCGCTCAAGTCTACTCTTTCCCTCTATCTGTCTCTCTCTTTCTCTCTCTCGCTCTTTGAATTCTCTACACTAATACCACTATCTATCACAAAACCTTTAGAATCCTCGAACGAAATCTACGTTTCTATGTATACACATATACGAACGTATGTACATGTGTATACATAGAAACGTAGATTATATATATATATATATATATATATATATATATATATATATACATATATAATATATTACCAGGAATTATAATTGTGTGATGCAAATCCAAGACTGATCGAATCCCATGATTTATTCGTGGAAACAACAAATGCGGTGGTACTTTAAGCTTAGTCAATCCATCATTTTTTAAGCTTAGCAGACTTTTAAAGGTGATGTAGGCAACTTCAAAAGGTACAGTTGCAAAATTTCTATTGTTCTCCATGTTTGACACTCTCGTAGAAAAAATTTTTATTTTCTTGGTACTTTAAATTTTTTTTTAATTTTGTTAGTTTTACAATAATTCGAAATATCAAAGGAGTTTGAATTATATAAAAAAACAAACACATTTTAACAATATACAGAATTGTTTAATTCAGATTAACGATATTTTTTTCAATGGATGGCGATTCTCACCACTTCAATAATACATCATTTATGGATTGATGAAGGCAAATGGGACACAGAAAAAAAGACGCGCGCGCGCGTATGTGTGTGTGTGTGTGTGTGTGTGTGTGTGCGCGCGCGCGCGTGTTATGTTCTCCGGTAATTTATTTATATCAAAAGGGTAATCAGTGATAGTAAATGCACGCTCACGTGTCAGCTGGTATCATGACGTGGAGGAGTATATATATATATATATATATATATATATATATGTATAACACTGTCAACGCTTTCGCAGCGAGGAAAATGGAATTAAGATAATGGCCAGTTTCTCAGCGTAAGGTAGCGAGAGAAAATAAGGAGAAGAGAGATAGAGACAAAGAGTGGCGGATGTAGCGGACATTTAGCAAAATTTTTAATTCTCTCCAACGACAACACTTCAGGGTAATTGAGCGAAAGTTTCCAAGTGTTTTATGTGGTGAACGATGAATAACCACGGGACAGCAAGTAAGTGACAGAGGGAGAACGAGAGAGAGCGAGAGAGAGAGAGAGAGATAAGATTGAAAGTGGCTTTTATTCGAAAAGGAGAGTTTACTGCAGCTGTAAGAAAGAGTAGAGAAGATGAAGAGTGAGTGGGTGAGAGAGAGGGAGACAGAGGGAAGGGTTTAAAAACTTTATACAAAACGATGAGACGACACGATAGATGGCAGACTCCTCCTCACCGTTGAGGCGCATTGATGCAGCATCCAATTTCTTCTAAGGTATCATTAATCCTTAATTTCACAGAACCACCCGTAGGATTCGACATTCTCAGACAAAATATTTTACTTTCAGTGAGAAGGTTTATCTGTACTAACCCTCGCAGAAAAAAATAGTCTCGGCAGGATGCCCGGCGAGAATCCTGGCAAGCTATACTGGCAAGAGTCCCGGAAGAATCCTGCATAAGCACGTTTTCGGGACACTTAGGTCAGCGTTCCAAAGTCTCACCGAGACTCTTTCTAATATTTTGCGGCACTTTTTTGGAGAATCTTGCTGAGACTATTTTCGAAACTTTTTCCGAGTCTCGCCAAGACTTTTTCCGATACTTTTCGAAACTCTTTTCGAGAGTCTTGCCGAGACTCTTTCCAATACTTTTTCAAATTCTTTTTCAACAGTGTCGCTGGGACTCTTTCCGAGACCCTCCTAAATTCTTTCCGAGAGTTTCCCTAAGACCCTATCTGATACTTTCTATCTAGCCATAAATCTCAGATAGAAAAATCTATCATAGCGCGCTTTTTTTTGGGAATCGCTGCGATATTTTGCATAGTCTGTACACAATTTTAAGATTAAGAGATAGAAAAAATATCGGATGCTTTGAAGCAAGACAAAATGTTGATATCGATCAGAATAAGATCATACAACGCGATCAGTAACGCGATTTTTTATATCGAGTTAAAATCCTAACCGGACTATATAAGAATCAGGCAGATTATACGAGGACGCGAACGACAAAGGCTCGATGCCGCCTACCGTCCGGAAAAACAAAATTTTGCAGAGCTTCCAATTTTACTCTACAGGTGGCCTTCTTTTGCGTCCATGGATAGTCGGCCCAAATTCTATATAGTCTTGTCGGGATTTCCACTGAATATTATCAAATTGCAGGCTCCCAATGGTCTGCTCCCGAAGATCGAAGATGTTGCTACCAATGCACTTTGTCTTGCCTAAGGCTTTATAAACGATATAAAAAAGTTTTGTCTCATCCAATGTCATTCATTATCACTATCAATCTATCTATCAATGAGATGAGAAAAAAAATTTTGGACACTTTCGGAAAGAATTTAGGCGACCCTTGAAAAAAATTTCGGAAAAGGGCATATACGAATAAGTATACTAAAATTGCCCCCAGCAAGATTCTAAATCACACTTGATCCATTGTATTTACACAAAAAAAACATTCGCTCAAAATTTCAGATCCGTAACCCAATTAGGTTTGGAGTAATAAAAAAAAGTTATTTTTAATTTTTATTTTTTATCTACGCCAATATTTACGATAGGATTTAATCAATTTTTTTTACAATACTTATTAATAAAAGACATGTGGTTAAATTTTTTTATGAATCTCGAAGTATAACTGGATTAAAAAAAAAACAAATTAAAAATCGTCGTTTTAATGTCTTCCTTGCGAGGTACAATTATTAAATTTATACAGAATACTCTTTATTTATGCCCTTTTACTTCCAATTTTTTTTCAATTTTTTCGATTTAGTGCAACATTATAAAAAAAAATTTTCACCTTTTTTTGATTTTACCCTATTTTTGTACTTGTTAAATGTATACTAACGCAATAATGACATAATCAAGAAGTTTTTAATTTATTTGCATAAAAAATAATTTCAAAAGTGATAAATCTATTAAAGAAAATAATATCTTCCAGTGCATCAATTAGTATTTTTCATTATTATAAGAGAATGCAAAATATCTGTGGGATAGAGCAAAACAGTAGTAATGGCATTGATGGCAGAGCGAGGAAGATATACTAATGACCATATACTAGCATCAAATTTGGCGCAACATTCCGAAAAAAAATTAAATAGTTTTTTTTCAATTTTTTGGCAATCAATATTTATTTCATTAGAAGATTATTTTTTCCCTGATTACAAATAATAAGAATAAAATAATAAAAAATGAAGAAATGGTCTTAAATAAAACACTCATCTCTTAAATGAGCTCGTAATGGTGTTTCACTAATATAATAAAAATTGTTTATTTCTCAGCAATCTTCATCGTCGTCTTCTTGAATTACAACAATGTTGCCATCGACGGTAAAAAGCCGACTCCAAAAATCCGCTGGTGTTATAATGCTCGTTAAATATCTGGTATGAGCTAAATAATAAATGACTGCGGCTACGTGAGAGCAGCAACCAATAGTCCGTCTGCCATTCGCAAAGTCACACGAATATCTTCAGATGCCAGATACGCCAATTACGTTGGGGCAATAATCAATGAAGCACCGATATGTCTTTGATTTAATGTGATGAGATCTAACTTCAATCTTAAGGATTTTCTCATTTGTTTTCGCATACCGAAAATTGATGTTATTATCATCATTCATCATTTTAGCTAGATATGATACTGCTTGTGAAAGCTGATAAGAACCAGTAAACAATATTTTGAGTTCTTTTTCAGTCATTTCCGTAAAATCAAGCAAATCATCCGACTTGATGCTTGCCAAAGATACTTTTCGCCAAGCCCATTGGTTTATTTCAACTTCATTGGCTAAACTATTATCTTGATTTTCTCGGAAGTTCATAGTAGTTACAACTTCATCGGAAATATTTTTGTCAGAATTCAAACGTTCTCCAAACTCATTTTTTAAAAAACAAACAATTCAGCAGTATGATCTCACTGTCGGTTTTAACTTATTATTGAGTTTGTGATCAAGCATTCTATATTTTTGTTTGAGTATTCCATGAACAGCCTCCACTACCCAACGCACTTTTGTGACAAATCAAGATTCATTTGACTTGATAGTAGTCAATTGACTGCGTTTTCCTTTAAGAGCTGGCATTGATACTTGGAATCCCAGTTATTCTAAATATTTTCTTCATATGGTTCGAGCATATTTATTACGTATCCATCCGTGGTACAAAATATAAATGGTTTACATAATAGAACTTTTTTCTGACCAGAATATGATTTTCTTTGGTATTGGTTATTAGTGCTTTTTCGATGATGAATATAAATTCCACCGCATATTATCATGAGTTGATTATGTAATCCATACAAAGTGCTTGCTATCTCCGATGAGTGAGTCAAAATAGTATCTCTTTAAGTAGTATTTATACCAATCCATACAAAGTCCTCGCTATCTCCGATGAGTGAGTCAAAATACTATCTCTTGAAGTAGCATTTATACCAAAATGTATAAGTAAAATATCTTTTTCAAAGGAGTTAATTACTGAATCTGTGTATTCTGATACTGATTGCTCACATTCTAATCCAATAACACAAGCTGTCACTCGATTCGAATTACCAATTCGTAATTTAAATTTAAAAAAAACAACGATAGCTTGTATTACACTGCGACTTTCAGTACTCCGCATATAAGGCAGCATGTCGTGAAGTTTTAAAATGTTTTCCCAAGAGAGACCCGTAAGAATGGTAAGTTGTTCCTCAGGGAAAAAATATTCCCGAATTTTATGGAAAATCATTGAATCGTTGGAGATAGCTAATTGACTCATTAGCTTTTCTAAATCCGGACTTCCAAATATGCTAGTGTTTGAGTAAATATACAAGGCATGAATGTCCTGTTCATAAAATCTTTTTTTAATTATATGACTTTTCCAGCACCGATATCCATTTAGAATGAAGATTCTTCTTTTAACAAAAGCTTGGATACGTGCTTTAAATAGTACAATAGTAATACCATTCTTTGATCCATAAACACAGCAATATTTGTGAGAAGAAATAACATTATTTCCACATGTTCAATTTCTTGAGGAGAGGTTGTAGCTATGATAAAACTTGGATCACTTGTTGAAGATTGTAAATAAATAGTTGCAGATGTAGATAAAAATGAAAATGTTTACAATAATTATTCAGTTGACCCTTGTTTTGTACGTTTGATGTACCTTGTTCAATTGAGGTTTCTCTTCGCAGAATTTTATTTACAATAAGCCGACACTGATTGCATAACACATCATTAATTTTCATTTGTAGTCCAATTTTTTGTGTTATCTATTTTGCTTCATTTTCGGTCAATACAATTTTTTTAAAACCCGTTACTTTTCGAAGGAACACGTTGCACGTAACACACTTAGAATTATTAGTCATTCTGAAAAGCAAACAAAACATGTATTGGATATACAAAAATAAATTCTTTATTAAGGTAATTATGTAGACAAAGGGCCCCACCGTAAAAAGTCTTGTGCGTGTGCGTGCGCGCGCACGCACGTGTGTGTGTGTGTGTCTGTGTGTGTAAAGATAAGTAAGTAATGATAAGCGTCACAGTTTGGCTGCCAATTTTTTTTCTCGTGTTAGTGCGCCTAGCATTCCAGGACCTGACACGCCACCTTGTGGCCGTCGACGAAGGCGTAGTTCTCCATAGAAACATTCTTAGTATATCTCCATCGCTCTGCTGTCAATGCCATTACTACTGTCCTGCTCTATCTCACAGATATTTTGCATTCTCTTATTTCTTTAATAGATTCATCACTTCAAATTATTTTTTTATGCAAATAAATTAAAAACTTCTCGATTATGTCATTATTGGGCTAAAATACATTTAATAAGTACAAAAATGGGGTAAAAAAAAAGTTAAAAAAATGTTTTTTCAGAATGTTGCACCAAATCGAAAAAATAGAAAAAAATTGAGAGTAAAGGGACTTAAATAAAGAATATTCTGTGTAAATTTAATAATTGTACCTCGCAAGGAACCCATTAAAACGACGACTTTTAATTTTTTTTTAGTCGAGTTTTACTTCGAGATTCATAGAAAAATTTAATTACATCTTTTGTCGATAAATATAAAAAAAAAAATGAATAAGAGGACTAGGCAACGAAAATAGGCCGAAAATGGGATAAAATTCAAATAGCATTTGTGAAGAACCGAAACAACATACACACATTTTCTTTTTTACAACGTTTTGATTGGAGTTTTGGCTATTAAATTCAGTGGTTGAGGTTTCAAAAATATAAATATTTTTCTCGAAACCCTTTTTTCTCGAAACAGCATTTTGTACTAGTTTTGCCGCGATAACTCAAGAACGATTGAAGATATCGCCTTGATTTTTTTTTTTTTCATGAAGAAGTCAACTTTCCCTACAAAATGAACCGACGTCTATTTTTTTCAAAGCATTGAAAGCTTTTTATATAATCGTGTCTAAATAACGGTAGAAAGTACAGCACTTTAATTAGTCGTAGCCATCCGAAAGAATTATAGGCTAAATACTTTTTGTGTCTCTGATGAACATATGACGGTAAACTTTTATCCAATTATTACCAATCAAACTATACGTTAGAATCGTGGACCAATTTGCGTTGGTATCAGACGTTAACGTAGTAGTTTCGTCAAAGCGTTGTTCTATAGTATCTTTGAACATTTGAACACATTCAGGATAATATTATGTGATTACGAGCAAAATTTTTAAAGGATTCGTCGTTTCAGATTCGATATATCTCCTATCCAAGATTGCACATTTCCACATACGTTTCTTATAGGAAAAATTTGTAAATATCACATTTCTCACGAGAACTTAAGAACTTGTCTACGTTTGAACATGTAGGTTTGAAAACAAAATTTAATCCATGATTATTTTTATAAAATATATATACTAAAATGATACATATATTAGCGAAGGATTATTCCAGGATCGCACTATAAAAAATCAATAAGAAAATCGAAGGATACATGGATTGCGAAAAAAATGTCACGCTAAAAATTAAAAAAACTGGTTGAAATAATCTTTTTTCAATTTGATGCATATTTTTGAACGAATTTACATTTGAAAAGGAATATTCTTTCCCCTCATGCGTTTGGTTTGCTCAATTTTTCAAGGAGTTATAGATGTATCTGAAGAAAAAGGTCAAGAAATTTTTAATGGTCAATGACCATTAAAGAGGAATCAAAGAAAAAATAAATAATAAAATGCAAAAGTCAATTGGCATGAAATGCAAAAGTCAATTAGTGCATTCGGCATGAAATGCCCCATATGTATTGTGACGTGGTATTTTTGCCCACGTCACAAATTGGTTAACAATTGGCACGGCACGAGAAAGGAGCGTTTTTCGTCGCTGACGAATTGCTCTCGAGCTTATCTAAAAGGGCCAAACGCTAGCGTATTTATTGATTATTAATTTCTTTTATTTTATAATTTTTTATACGAGCGAACGACGGTCTCATACATCGAAAAACATCGAGAGAGAGAGAGAGAGAGAGAGAGAGAGAGAGAGAGAGAGAGAGAGAGAGAGAGAGAGAGAGAGAGAGAATATCGGAATTATCATCATTGTCAGAATTGTCGTATCGTTGAGAGGGAAGGCTTGAGAAGTTTCGGTCGTCAAGGTCATCGACGGAGCGCGAAAAATCATATCGAGCGAGGGTCGCTAGCTCGAAGCCCTCACCCAGAGCTGTCGAACTCGACGATGCGTCAATCAGCATCGGGGATCTTCGGTAAACCTCGGACGTATCAAAAGTCATCGTTGATCAGCGTCGCGCCCGTTTCGAATTCACACTCGAAATTTAAATATAGTTGGCGAATAATAAAAGGAGAGGGCGAAGGTTCGAGAAAATTCTAGATTCCCGTGAGTAGGCGAAGGGTGGGGGGCTAGGACCCTAATCCGCGATATTGCGCTTCGGAAAAATTATCGGGGACTCGAGTTTTGGGCAGCAGCGACGGAGGACGTCTTTTCTCAAGTCGTAGCCGTCTTCGATCAAGAACCCGACGCCATCGGAATTATCGAGTGGAAGCATCCGTGGTCCTTTTCCGGATTTCCAATCTCTGAAACCGTAGCGGTGAGCCGTCGTTTCGCTCTCATTTTGTTTTGTTGTGATTTCGTACCGTTTTGTACTCGCGAGTATATTTTGTGAATTTTGGGATTTAAAAGAGCGATATTGTTTCGGGGTACGTACGCGTTTGGAAAATTCTAGTAACGTCTTGTCCCGCGATTTAAAGCGTTCGCGAATTGTCGTTGTTAAAGTTTTATTTTGAATTGCCGAGAGGAATTCTAGTATTTGATTTAGCTCAATCTCGAGATCCATAGTTGTAAGTTAAATTGTTATAATATCAAGCCGAAAGGCAAATATTTTTGTTATAAAATTATTTTCGAACACTTAAAAATTATAAATTCTTTTAAATTATTGAAGGTCAAATATTGAGAACTATTGTAAACTTTTCATATAATATTTTTCCGGAAATCTTATTTTATTCAAAATTTTAATGTCATTTAATAATAAAAGCTATTGTAATTCCGGAGTTGGATTGTTGGTGTGAATATTTATTTTGTATAATTGACCCAGCCCCTCTACCACCATTGGTTTAAAATACAGCTACGACCGGAAAACCTTATTATTTTGTTCTCGATAATTTCAAATAAAATTTGTTTAAGAATTATCTTAAACTGGCGTCCAGAAAGTATCGAGAGCAAATATAATTTGAAGCGCTTGACGGGAAAAGCGTTACAGTATATATGCAAAATTTACTGCCTATAGAACTGTCAACTGCTCATGATATTCGTAGTTGGTATGTTTTGAGTAGTCAAAATACACTGACACTACTACCGAATTTATAGGTCGAATGTCACAATTTTGGAAGAACGCTATGTTCAGGGATTGCGAAAAGTCGGTGGCTACGATCAACAAGCTGCTAGAAGACGTGAACGTCATACAAAAATGAGATCTCCGTACTACATATAACTATGGCATTAAGTTTTTTTTTTTTTTTTTGAAAAAAAGAGAAAAAAGAATAAAAAATAATTGCTAGCATTTTATTTGTCAAAACGAAAACATTTATGTAAAATGCTTATTTGAAGTTTTTAAAGTAGGGTTACAACACGGTTCTTGCTTTATATAAATTCTGCGGTAGCTGTCATAATGTCTTTGTTTTTTTCGAACGAAAATATACTTGTCTCGACTCGCTACCGTGAATCTTTAACCCTCAGTAGACACACATGGGTCTGTCGTGTTCAGCCCGTTTGTGAATTTTTCGTGTTTCGTATCGATTTCCATTAAAAATAATAAAGATTAATTTTTATCCATCACCCAATGCACGCTCTACTCCTCCTCTCCTACTATTACTCTCCTGAATTTTTACAGATTTTTTAATTACCCTGTAATTACCGTAGACCTATGTCTGTCTAGGGAGGTTCGCAAATTGTAGTGTGTATACGGAGAGTTAATATACTAGCTGTGCTCGCGGCTTCGCTCACTGCAAGAAATATCGTTGTTGACGCAAGTGTGTTATTAATAACAATTTTACTAACCTAACAATATTTAGTTAACAATAGCCTGATTCCACTCGCCCAACACACTAAATCGTAAAAGTGAAAAACTATACGTACACAAGTTAATCATGTAAATTATAATAATAAAAAGTCCAATCGACCATTAATCCCATTGTATTGATCCGTATCTCTAGCAGCTGCGTCTCTAACTGAATTTGAAAGGAACAGTAAAACATTGTTCTTGAGTCATCCACGATAAGTATCAACAATTGAGTGATAATAATATTAATAAACATTTAATACCGGAACTTAATAATATATTCAATATATAATATAAACACACTCGAAAATCCATCGTCATGAAAAGCAGACGAAAATGTGAGGGCAATTTGACGAAACGAAATATTCGGTAACAATCTTTCGTACAAAATCGCTGACTTTGCAAGCGAGTCCCCGAGGTTCATGTAGGGTGGGCGAGATATATCCCAGTCGTTTCTCGCAAACTGAGAGAGTACAAGAGAGCCCGTTGACGGACCGGTCGAAAACTGCATGAAAACTTGAAAATAGTTTTGATATCTTTCGTGGCGGTCGTTTTCGAAAAAGGCAAAGGCAATAGAAGAGAGATAGAATCTATAGAATGTGCGAAAGAATTTTCTCCTTTTTTCTTCCTCGGCGCAAAGCTTCATTGCTTCGGATTGGTAGTGGAGCATGAGCATCGGATTCCGAGAGAGCCAACTGTAAAGTTTTTAACTAAGTTTTCGGCTGCTAGTTGTAGGTTCATGTAGATATAGAACGAACGTCGTCTGCTTTTCTTCTGCACAGTGAATAGAGTTCAAGACTTTTCATATCGGTCTCGCGTTCGCTTTCATGTTCTCTCATTCTTTCGCGAATGAGGGTTTTACCCTTCCCACTCTCATCTTGCCTGTGTATACATCGTGACTGAACACTGTGCATCGGGAGTTACAGGCCGTAAAAAGAGAGAGAGAGGGGGGGCGAGAGGGAGAGGGAAAGGGCGAGGGGGAAGGAGGGAGAGAAGGGGGAGAGAGGGAGATATATATATATATATATATATATATATATATATATATATATATATATTGATAGCTTTATATGCCCTAGTTTAAAATTTTGGGGCAAAAAACAAGGATAAGGTGACAAAATGTTAAAAAAATTATACAAAAATAATAAAAATAATAATGTGGGCAAATAATACAGGATCTCCGCTGGGTGCAAAATATAAAAATAATTCGAGAAATAATACACAATCTCAGCGCAAAATATATAGTATAAGAAAATAGAACAAAATCACAGTTAAGCGCAAAGTGTAAGTGAAGAATAGGTCTTACAATTTAAATTGCGCAGCATAACAAACTATTGCTTACATATTTTTGTTCCTTTCTCTCCGGAAGAAAAGAAAGTACAGCATTATAGAATACTAATAATATAGAATATAGTGATATAGTGTAGTAGTATATAGTAAACATACTATAATATAATATATAATATGTTATATATATATATTATATTATAAAGTGGACCGACACCGACGGTAATGTTAGTGGTTAGCGCTCCAGCTCGGACTCAAGTAAGTGTGTGTAAAGCTTGGACTTGAATAGACTTAGTGATGTCGCTGATATTATATTACGCGGTAAAGAGTGCCAGAAATAAGCCGCGGAGAGCCGAAACGAATAGTGGTAACAAATCGGCTATATACCCGGGGTAGCTTAGATATAATAGACGGTAAGTTGACGCACCGAGAAAATAGAGCCTTCTATTTTTCACCGAAAGCCATTTCAGCCTATGACGGTACGGAGTGATGTGCTCGTCTCGCCGAATGTCGAAAACAAAACGCACACAACAGTTCATTAATCGCGAGAGAGAGAGAGAAAGAGAGAGAGAGAGAAAGAGAGAGAGAGAGAGAGAAAGAGAGAGAGAGAGAGAGAGAGAGAGAGAAGCGGAAGGGTGAAATGTCCGTTCACATAGGATGATTGTACCCACCTCGACAAGTTGGGGGTTGGAGTGTCGTTCGTTCTTTCAATGCTGCGCCAGCGACATAAACATTTTAAAGACTCGGCATTTCTGCCCGTTTTTTTCACTGAGGGAATCACGGAAATTGCCGAGCAAATGGAGGGGGGGGGGGGGGGGGGCTGGTGGTATGCGGAATACGTGAACGACGGGAAAAACCTTGCCATCTCGTTTTTGTTTCTTTCCACAGGTCTTCTCTCTTCTTTTCGCCCTCTTTAACCACGTCTACATGCGTGTGTATGTATGTGTGTGTTTCTTTTTTTTATTCTACATCGTACACAGGCTCTTGGGCAGCCGGGCTCAAAAACTTTTAGTACCACGGGGGTACCGTAATTAAACCGCTGTTCCGCTGTTTCTCTGTCTGTCCGTCTAGCCCTTTTCGCGGTCGAGGCCCCCAGGAATGAGAGTTAACACGGGAGAACGTTTGCAGAGAATGACATGCATGCATACAGAACGGAAGAGGAAAAACGAAACTCGTACGGAGACGAGCATGGGGACTGACCGACAGGAGGATAGCGTGAGGCAAAAATAAAATAATAAAAATAAAAAACGGCCGGAGAAACACGGCGAAAGAGCGGGAAAAAAACAGTGGACCGTCCGGATTCACAAAAAAAAACGACGCGCGTGGCGACAGCCCGCCACGGAGTTTCACCGACAATGAGGATTCGTAATTCGACGCGTGAGCTGCTTGCTGGGGTTGGAATCTCCCAGGATTTTCCTCTGTTTTTTATTTCTCCATTCACCGCACCTACGCGTTACGGCTGGCGTGATTTTTTTTGTGGCCGGCTCCGGAATCCGATCGGTTCATGTACTTGGGCCATCTGATCGAAAACAAAATTGACAGGAGATCAGCTAAGTAATGGATTGTCAAAAATTTACGTGATGTTCCAAGTTCTGTTAGTGGGTCTGTGTGACCCATAGATTTCGTTCACTGCTATTTCTGAATATAATTCACTTATTTTACTGTTCTTCTTTTCCAATTAATACGGCATCATCGATATGAGAAAAAAAGTGATTATATTATGAAAGAAATGTTATCATATTTTGATTGTTAAAAAAAATTCATGTTTTTGTATGAGTCTATACAGTGTGGTGTTTGAAGATTAGGCACATATAACTGCTGTACCGAGAGCTCATTTCATTTCATGCAAACCAGTTAACACGAAAATGATGTGCATTAAAATTTATCATAACATACGATAACTGAAAAAAGGCTGCCTTTTTTATGTGTTGAGAACGGAGCCGTAGTTGTCTCAGCTACGTACTGAGGTTGGATATGGCGAAACCAATGGTGTAGTTGACGCAACCTCCGCGTGTAGTTGAAGGTATTTCATTGAGCTAACTAAATTCGCAAGTTGGGGTAAAATTTTAAATACTCAATAGAACCAAAACATTATTTGGATAAAATGTGATAAATATTTAAGATAGTATCATCACATTGCTTGGGAAATTGGGGAAAGTATTTTAGTCAATTGTATCAATCATATTTGAATTAAATAAATCGCAATATATAATCAAAACGTACAATGATTGTACCGAACAATTATGATTTTGAAATGTCTGTAAGAAATATTTGAATTTTTTTTGTCATATGTACATTTTTTTTGATATTTTTAATTGTATATTTTGCGACATTCAATAGTAGATACGATTGATCCATTTTTTAGGTCCTCTTCTCTTTCTCAAGAACGCCCATCTTGATATAATTAGGTGGGAAAACCTTCTTATATTAGTGTACTTAAATTGTACGATAATGCCTTAGACTTTTAACCTCGCAAAAAGAGGATTCTGGTTCTGTCGACAACCATAGGTCGGAATGATCGTTATTTTACGTTTCAATGTCAAAACCTTATGGGCACATGGGCGGTGCGACGCTTATGGGAGAGCGCTCCGCCCGTGGCCCTCTAGCGGATTCCTGTCGCACCAGAAATCCAGCCAGGGAATAAGGCTGTCCTGTTACAATATATATAATTCATTTTAAACAAAACTTATTGTTTGCGCAACGAAACTTTGATAGCTCTAGCAAAAAGTTTATTTGTTGGAATAGTAACAAAACATTTCATCCAAATTACTACTAGGTAACTAGCTTAATCACAAATTCAAATACAGAACTTTATTCGATCCTATTATTTCTTCTAGACATAGTCAAACAGTATACTCAACCTCCATGTAATTATTTCATATTCAATCGATCCTGTGTCTCAAGTTTTGTTTTTTTTTTTTTAATAAAACCATTTATTGCGGTTGCATCACATAAAATACACTCAACTTAAATAAATAAAAAATTAGCAGCAAAATCATGGCGTACTTGTCTCAACGACATGACTTTCAATGGGTCAACCACCGGATAATTAACTAAAAGTAATATGACTATTGACGCAACGAGATTCGTCCAACCTCGTCAAGTAGTTGGCAATATTTTCATTTTTTTTTCAGTGTATATATAAGTTTGATAACTATTGAAACAAAGTGTTGTGCAAATGTATTCTACTCTGTATAGTTATCAAAAGTAAATTGGCTATGAGGAAATGAAAATCTGACATGAATAAATCCGTTCAATTTCAAGACTTTGACTTTAAATTCACAACAGGATTGCAAATGAAAAACTGAATGGACGATACATTCAAATATTTTGCCAATTACTGATTCACCAGATTCGAGCTAAAATTTCTTGATAGATATCAGACTTTGTGTAGAGATCGCAGGGATGTGTAAACCAGGTTGTTGTCCGTGACCATAACACGTTTATTAGTTGGATTTATACACGTTGGAAGTTTTGTTTACAGTGCGTGTATTTGCAGCGACGGTTAAGAAAAAGCAAAAAAAAAAGTACAATAAAAAAACAACGTAATCTCGTATTGGGAATCACGTGACTAGGATGTTGAAATAAAAAATGGAGAGTGTCTAAATTTGCATGGGTAGGGAAAAAACGCAACCACGAGGAATTCATTCGGTCTATACGTACATGGTAGCCTTTCATATAACGAATGAGAAATTGTATATCAAGCCAAGCTCTGGTATGTATACATTTATCTATAATGCGAGGGCGAGAAGAAGGGTTCGAAATTACGTATCCAACCGATAAATTAACACCCATCGCTCTTGAAAGCGTGAAATCTGTGTTTATAGCAACCAACCGATTTTGATAATACGTACAACAGTGTTATATGCATATATATATAGAACCCGGAAACCCCTGTTTCATGACTGTTCAGCACACTGAATAATTATTCAACGTAGTACTCGGTGGAAACGCAATTATTATTGCGGATTGTATTTATTACTTAGCGGTAACCCGCATACGAACAACGGATTATAAATTACACTCTCGTGTTCGCGTACACCGCACCTCGAGGCAAAACTAAAATTGGCAATTTTTCTTTCCCGCGTAAGTTGGCCGAATTCCGATGACCATGAGTTTACATCATACATCCGTATAACAGATACGTGACTTATATTTTTCTACGGAACAAAATTCTTCGAAATCGTGAACCTATTATTTTGCAACATTCACCGATTACAAAAATGGTGTTGTTTTCTTGCTACAGAATGATTTTCTAAAAACAAGAAAGTTTTCCGATTATTCACAGTTCAATATGTATTAGTTTTATCAATCATTCATCTTGGGTCTATTTCCGCCTTGGGCAAAATTTAATGTTCCACCTCAGCTTTGATGCTAACAGAATCTTACTTCTCCATTTTAAGTTTTTAATGTATCAAATTGGAATTTATTAGCGTAAATAATACTAAAACGGCATTTTTACAATAATCAAGGCAAGATCATGAACAAAATTTTCCAAATTGTCTTCATAGCAGTAACGTCGTGAATTTCATCGTTTATGAGCATGTCTTCAATACACCGGATTGTGCGGTCGTGGCAAACGTGGAAGTATGCCCAACGCTGCTGAAAATTTTTTCAGCAAAATATTATGGGCGTTAAGAGACACAATTAATCCTGAAGCTTGAGAGCTAAACTCGTGAGTCACTATTTTTCACTACTCGTATTACAGAATAGACTTGACCTCGTAACTTGGATTCCGTTGACACCGGATAACGGTGGAACCCCTCTTGGGTTTGTTGTTGGCACGGGTTATATCCTATATTACTGGTTAAAATAGACTGAAAGATACAGTGAGCGAGCTTTGGACAACAGCAGGAGAGAGTATGGATGTATATCTATCTACGAGAGAAAGAGAAAGGGATGAACGTCCGGTTTTACAGTGGATCCAGACTCTCCTGCAAACGAAGCCAAGGGGGCAACTCCAGCTCGTTATTATGTAACGAGAGGCTCGTTATAACGATGGAGACAAATTCTAAAGCCCCTTTCCAACCCTCTGAATATCCGAGCTTGTCTCCTCTAGCCTTGCTGTACGGTTCACGCCCTGTTTCACTATAACTCCCGCCATTATGGTATTGGGTATATTATATATATTCATATACATGTAAATATTCCTATAACGCTCAGAAAATTGCAGACGAGAAGTATTATACATGTACCAACCCTTCAATGTAACAAAGTAGTACTCATTCATTTTTCAAAGACTAGTATACTTATAAAATCACGAGTAGCGATGATTTTGTTCTAATTCACTCAACCATCACTAAAAGAATTTCTTTTACAAAATAATTTTTAGGGCAATCTACAAGATAGGTGGCACATGCCCCATGACGAGGGAGATAGCCATAGAGCAGAAGAAGAATCTACAAGATACAAAAGAAGCATAAATTAAGAGACAAAAAGAGATGCTAGTTGAGCAAATGGGTCGATGGAGCACTCTCCTATCTAGTTTCGTCATTGACGTCATCGTCATTGTCATCCTACGCAAAGTAATACGTATATACAACGAGGGTCTTTGGGGAGGTCAATCGAGAGGACCGCCGAGATCAATTTGCACTTCGTGCACGTGACAGAGCTTCCAGCAAGCCAATTCGCGTTGGCAAGTGAGATAGAATCTGCTACGCGACGCTCGCTTCATCCACGCCCCTCTCCACTCTACATCAATCCGTCGACAAGGGGGCTATAGTAATTAAACTGTGGTTTCCCGTGGTTGAAGCACCTGCCGTTACCAAATTGCAAGTTATGCAGCGCGTCACTCAGTCAGTGGTGGCGCTAGTGCCGTGTAGCCACTATAACCATCTCTTAAACTACGGTTACCCACCTCGTGATGACATCTCTCTCTTTCTCTGCTCTCCCCCTCTTTCTCTCTCTTCTCATGGACAGGTATATACAGAAGCTCATCAATCGTAACCCGAACCATTGACAGAGTTTGAAGTTACGCTTAAAACTTGGTTGAACGTCAAGTGCAAATATTGAACGGTACAAGGCGGCACAATCAGATGTGAAAGTTATGAATTATTAACGGGACCTAGACATTTCATAGCGACTCCTATGAAAAAGTCACGGTGAGATAATTTCTATTTAATGAACATGAAAACGATCATTTTCTTTTAAGATTCGTTGTTTTTTGAAAATATTTGCTTAATTTTTCCGAGTATTTAATTTTTCTGAAATTTGGATATCGTGATCTTTCCTGCACCATAGTCGGGCACCCGACTATGGCGCAGCCAAAGGAAGGTAATATTTCTGGTCTGTCTGTATGTTTAGTGTCGATTAATTTCACTCTAGAGCCCAAACTACTGGACCGATTTGGAAAAATCAGGTATCATTGGATTCGTCTTAACACTGCGGGTGACATAGGACCAGTTAAATCTCGAATAATCAATATAGCCGTCAATGCGTAGGGGCAATGTAGCCCTCTTTAGGTACACTGACCCAAATTGGGCTAATGCATATCTTTGGAAGCACTGATATTTAGGTTATGTTCGAGTTGGTTTTTAAAAAACGGAAACAGTCAGAGAAACGCCATATTCGAGTATATAAGAATACAGCAGGGCTCGCGCTGTCATTTTTTTGTAATGCTTGGTATCGAGCCGCTGCCGTGGCTCTTGATATGTTTTAAGAGATGGACAGATAATAATAATATATATGTTTTAAGGTTATGGATCAGTCACCTCGCCCGCTTCGAATTTTCGAAAGTGATATTTTTTCACATAATTCGTCCGATTGGAATAAAAAAGTACCAGCCCGCGCAAAAAAATGGCAAAAATGGGCTGAAACTTTTTTATTCCGATTGAACGAACGGTGTGGAAAAATTTTCACTTCGAAATTTGTAGCTATCTCTTTCGCACTAGTGCGACTGATCCATACCCTTAAGAAATGAAATGACTTTTTCGCTGATTTTCTGTTTTCGTCGCTACATTTTTTTGGTCAGCCATTCTTTTTAAGAGAATAAAGTGGTGATGGGAATCCCTCCTTTATTCTTCCCTATTGAGGGGGAATCCCCCCCCCCCCCCCGTCAAGTGGAATTACTATTAATAATAATAATAAGAAGAAAAATTGAACCATTAAAAAAAATATTTTTTTTTAAATTGATGAAGCAAAAGTTTAAAAAACTAAAATCTGACTACGGCTAAAAGATAAACAAAAAAATATTCAGAATTATGATAAAAGAACAGTCAAAAAGAATAATACTCAACTACGGCTAAAAATGCTAACTAAAAAGATTGAAATAAGAAAAACTAGAATACAAACAATATTTAAACTAAATTATAAAAACGTTTTACATTTCATTTTACGTTTTTATAATTTTTTAGAAATATCGTTTTTATTCTAATTTTTTGTGTTTCAGTCTTTTCAGTTAACATTTTTAGCCGTAGTTGGGTTTTACTTTTTTAAACTTTTACTGTTTATCGTTAACTCCTTATTCTAGACGTCTAACAAATCAACGTCATGTGCGCACTAAGAGGGTTTCAAGTCGTAGAGGTGAAAAAGAAATATCCATCGACTATTTCGAACAAAGCCACAATGTTTATCAGGAAAACTGTCTCATATTTTTAGCCCCGTACGGACTAGTAACTATGAAGTAAACCTATAATTCTTCGATCGATTGAGTGAACGAGTCTCAACGTCCGAGGGAGCACCTGGTGCTTCTCCACGCCAACTCCCTTTCAACAACGTCGACCTTTCTCTTTCAACCACTCTTTCCTGCTGATTTGAACATGTATATTCTATTTATACACGTGAGGGAACCTCAGAAAAGTTTTCCCTTCTCTTTCAGTACTATGCTCATATGAAAGTTCTCACCCTATCTTGGTAATTGCTAACGGAAAGCAATATTTGTAGCGGCTTTCTCGAATGTTCGTCCTCGGCCCTTTCGTAACGGCATATTCATACACCTTCGTAAATAATCGATTATGAAAGATGACTATTTCCGGTATCGAGACCAGTGTAACCATAATGTTGAATATGCGAGTGTGAGATAGATGCCTCACGTTGTTACACGACGCGTTGTAACGAATGAGAAGGGACAAACAATAATTTAAGAATAATATTTAAGAAAATAAAACGAAAAATAAGCAGCTAAATTGGATCAGAAGATTTAGAAAAACCAAAAGTCAAAAGAATTGAGGGATATTGAGATTTAGCGAATCGAAACGACAAGAAACGATGGAGATACGAAATAAAAAAAAAAACGAATGTTGAAAAGGATGCAAATTAGGACGAATGCTTCGAACACGTGACCAGAGCGTGGTATGGCACGTTTGTGGTTATGTTCCGTCGTATCAGGTATGCAGATTTCGAATGAGCGTCTACAGCCACCGGACTCGAATCTCTGGGTTACTTCGATGCGTCGGATAGGGATCGAGATGGCAGGAGTACCAGCGAACTGCGTTGTAAATCCTGAAATGGACTATTTTAAGTGGATATTCCGATTTGTAGTTTTTTGGTTCCAGCGATGTACGAAAAGGAATATTCTCGGTGATCCGTTGTCCGTGAATTCCGCGAGAAGAGATATTCGAGGTTGGGCCGTTGTTAGTTGAAAGTTTGCATGATGATCCGGGAGTCGAAGGAAAAATGCAGGATGAAGTAGAGAAATCGTAGTATTTATTAGATATGACAGATTCGTGACAGAGTCGGTTCCTGGGATAGTATCTGCACGGCACTCACTCCGCAGTAAAAGTGATCCTAAGTACTGCGGAGCGCCTCTACTTATACTAGGTTGGTCTCGCGTGATTGGTCGAAAGTCACATGGCGGGGGAAGCGCGCGGTTGCTTCTCCCTGATTGGTACGCAGGTCCACATGCGGACTTTGTCGTAGAGAGGGTATATTTTCATGTTATGTATGTTGTACAATTTCTCTATGCGATTAAAAATATTAATAATACTAAGAATAATAATAAGAATAATAATAATATTAAATCGTAGTATGGTTAAGTAATGGGAATTTTTGGGTTTAAATAAATATTTTTATATTTCAGCACGAAAAAAGCACGTTTCCGGAAAAAATATAGTGCACAAAGAGCACGTATAACAACGTATTGTCACAGGAAGGAAAGGTTGAAATTTATCGCAAACCTCTCGTTCCTAGCAAATTTTGTTGCAATTTTGGAAATATATTGCCTAGCATATGTATGCGGGATACACGTCGATGAAATTAATCGCTCGTTCATCGTTTACTGTTTCTGCAATCTCCACTAGTAAACTCTGCGCTTCCATCATCAGAAAGAGTCTCTTTTTCGCATTCACAATAGCGTTGCGCAGTCGCTATTCTTAGTATTTTCACCCTAAACCATGATTAGTTGTTGTGGCTGAAAAGCAAATATTTGTAAGATGATATTTTTCTATGGGTTTGGTTTAGCATAAATAGTGTGATAATAGTTGCTAATTTATTCGAGGCATTACTCGATATAGACTCGAATAAGAGGAATACCTCTAAATCTAAAAAATCTAAAGATAGCACCTTTGTGATAAATTTAATGTACGAGAGTCCCTGGGGCGATCGAATATAGCAGCACAATATAGAATGAGAGCCTAGGAGGCGGAGAAATGGCAGTAAATCGAGGAATAAGTGGCTGAGAAGGATTGTAGAAGCAAGGTGCTTCCTCCTACCAGTATTCTCCGCACTAGAAAGCATTTATACAGTTATAGTGTTATATTGTATTGCTCTATTCTTCAATACCACGAATAGCAGACTGTGATCAGAAATAGGTTTTAATAGAAGTGTATGTGTTCATGCGCGATGAGAAAGAAAAAGGAATACAGCGTGTGCGCGGGAAGTTATCGTCACTATATCACCGATGTATGGTCCAACGGGGATACCTAAGCTGGCCACTGAAACTTTATTGCAGAGCCGAGCCAATTATAGGTTCGTGAACACGATGTATCGAGTACTTTCGGGTGTGAACGTTCTCCTCCTCTCCTTATCATCCGTATTTTTTTCCATCCTCCTCTGTTCCATATTCTACAGGATGGAGTTAGGCCAAATGGACCACTGTGAGTGAAGGCTGATTTTTTTTTGGTCGTTCTCTTCACGTTTTGTTATTATTTCTATATTAAGCATTGATTTTTGAATAATCAGTTCATCCTACGAAATATGAAGAATACATTTGTATATATAAAAGATAAATTCTTTGCCAATTGGAAACATTGGTGAAATAGTTTTGGAAAAAGTTTATTTTTTTCAAAAATCAAAATTTAATTTTTTTCTCGAGAATGGGTGAATCAATTAATTTTTTTCCAGATTTGACTATAATTAGGAGCATTTATATAAAAAAAACTTTCCACTATTTTGCATAATAGAAAGGGTTCGAAAAAAAAATATTTTGTAATGTTTTATTTTTTTATATTTTATTTTGTATAAAAAAACTTCAGATACACTTCGGGTGGATGGTTTTTAAAAGAATATTAATTATAAAAAATAAACATTTGCTTTCACACCCTTTCTGTTGCACAAAATAGCTGAAAGCTTTTTATGTGAATACTTTCAATTATAGTCAAAATCAAGAAAAATTGCAAACAAATCCATCCAATCATTCTTGAAAATCAAATTGATATTCAATTTTCCCCTTTCTATCCGGCTATGGCCTTTAAGAACCATCAATTTTTATTCTTTTGCGAAAATAAATTTTCATGCTGGTCAATCATTCATCAATTGACCTACGATTACTCGTCGGTTTTATCATCGTACTTAAACGAACCAACAAGTTTATCATGACAACACTGATGATTGCAACAACCATGATGTGATACTCGTTTTCAGCGAATATGTCGATGAAAAATAACAAAGCCCAATGAGGGAAGCCCGTTAAGGGGTATTCCTGGACGCGAAATCCACTCTCTCACCAGCGGGAGGAAGTTCATTTCGTAACCTGTTCACTTTCGAAATTCATCTCCGGGCTTTCCCCTACTATCCGTGGCTACCTCTGGCAAAGAGCGTTTTGTACGCTCAACCCATCTCCGTTGAGCCAACCCCTAGCTATAGAACGTGTCAGAGTTAAGGGAGAAACAGGACGGCCGGGTGCGGTAGCAACGCGCCGCAAGAGGTAGCAATAAACGTCAGGGTGTTCTCGGTAATTAAAACTAAAGATTCAGAGGGGGGACTGGGCTGATGAAAGCGAAAAACAACAGACGCTGGAGAGAAACTATTAGACTAGCATGAAAAAACTGTTCTCGAAAATAAAGAGGCTCACTGCTTCTGCTGAAAGTAATAGGGACGATATATTCGCTCACTCTCTTGATTTCTCCAAATAGCATCCAGCATTACCTGCTACTTCCAAAGCTTTCAATGGAAACCCAAAGTTCGATTTTATGATTGTGGACAAACCAGTCACTAGAATGTCAACGGTTCTCCCATGCCTCATGTACAGTAGCATCTACGTGGAATACGATACAAACCAAGGCAAAGTAGTTTGAAGAGGGAATATAGGCCGTGAGTTTTCGTAATATAGGTAGGTTTTGGTAATATGACTAAGGGAATGAAGAGGAGTAGGAGATGTGGGAACTGTCGAGGAAGTCTGTTGGATACAAAATCAAGAAACCCCCAGAGAAACATGTGATTCACCATGCACTAATCTGCATGCTGAGTCGAGAACGTGACGTCATTGAATATTTAAGACGGTCTCTTGGATAGCGCGCCAGATTGAGCTTCGTCGCAGCCTAGTTGCCAACGAACACTGGCTAGCCTAGCTCCTCTCCTTCAGGTTTTCGTAAGACCCGAGCCCCAAGACTTCCTGGTTTTCATATGCAAATGTAACCTACCCGCGCTTGCTATAGTGGCAATGCCATGCCATGTGCTGCGTGCGTGTTCACCACTCTTACATCCTCTCTCTCTCTCTCTCTCTCTCTCTCTCTCTCTCTCTCTCTCTCTCTCTCTTTCTCGCCAATGTGCCTATCCTAGTACTCACGTACCTTCACCCTCTTTTCTCTACCCCTTCATCCTTTCCACTGATCCGTTTTCGTCGTATGAGCTCCTGCTTCTGTATACCAGCCACCACGGTACAAAGATTGTTACACAGAACGGGTAAGGTGTACCCTTGCCTTGTGGATGACGACGGTGCACAACTACTTCACCGAATCATCGCTCTCTCGTCTCGTACTTCGCTTCTTCATAGGAAAGACCCCCAGCCAACATGGAAAACTTTGTCGACGTATAACTAAGGCTGCCTAGGGGTGAACTTGTCTGTACGAGCAACCGGGAAACTTCTTTCAGAATATTCCATCAAGACTTGCAGATCCGTGTTTCTTTTTTACGTCACCTAGTATGCTTTCAGAATGAATGCTTCTATAATAATTTTCTTCAGTGCCCGTATATAAGGGCTCGAATCAATCGCTATTAAGGATACTTCGCGAATACGAGTCACTGTAAAAATCATTGGAGTACTTCGAGGATCGTCACTGTGAAAGGTTGTAAAACGCCTGGACTATGTAAACTTATCTAATTTAAGATTTTTTTTTCTCGTGAAAAACTAGCAAAGTGTTTTAGAAGAATAGATTTTGTGAGGATAAAGTTTTTTTTTATTATTTATTTCATAATCGAGATTCGGGATGCGGGCATACGGGTTTTCATACTTCGTTGCTGAAAGTTACGATTTCGTGGATAACATAGTTAAAAGGAGTTTTTCCAAGAACCCAGCTGGATTTCGGCAGTCGAAAGTTCATTCACAAAGTTAGGATTTTCGCATACAGTGCTGAGTAGACATTATTTGTGCAAATTTTTACTCTAATTTTTCACGTTGCTTCACTTGATCGTACATGAATTCTGTTTTCGAAGGCAGTATTTTTAGTCAGTTGTTTACGTCTTTTCAAACAAAAGGTAGAGGTATTGCGATTGATAAGATGGTGTAGATAGAATAGGAAAAACGAGACGTCGAAAATTTCAATTGGCGCACAATGGACATTTTGGTACCTATATTGCTAAGTTTGCTAAAACTTTTATCTACAGATAGAAAGCAGAAAATGGCCTTGACACTAAAAGGGAAAATCTGGAAATTCCACAATTATTCCGATGCCGAGTGGAATTTCCGTGCTTTCAGCAAGACATAAGCATAGAGGAAAAGCAGCGGGAAATTGTAAAGACCGTGTTCTCCCTGCGGAACTGTGTGCATTCTTAAGAAGCAAAGGACCCGGACCAGCACAGAACGACGAAAACCAGTGGCGTCGTCGTTGTCTCGAAGAGGAAAGGAAAGTACAAAGATGCCAGAATGGCTGCCAGAGATGGGTGGCGGCTCTCAGGTCTTTAATTTACGTTTAGAATGCTTTAAAGGGGAATTCACTAAGGACGTCAGCCCGGATGCCAGCAAGAGAGAGAGAGAGAGAGAGAGAGAGAGAGAGAGAGAGAGAGAGAGAGAGAGAGAGAGAGAGGAGGTGAAGGGGAGGGGGGGGGAAGAGAAGGTGAGCGAGTAAGCTCAGTGTGGACTTGGGTAGCGGAAACTTATTAAATATTTCCTACGCATTTCATTTCATTAAGGATCCGTACTCGCGTGCAGATCTTGCGTTCTTCACTGTCTCATTAAATAGGTGGAGTAGAAGGTTTTCAATGGTGAAATAAACAGGAAAGCGGCAGTATGAGATACGACGGTGTATGTCTCGATACATATGAAGTGACAGTTTTTTCGGAGACCGTCTCTAATAACCGTTTTATATGAGATAAAATGGAATCCCTTGACCCTCTCGCTTGATGCACCGGTCCCGTTACGATCTCACTGCGCACTGCTAGGGCGATAACTCTTAATATTTGTATTAATTCGCATCATTACAATAACTTTCATGTACATCAGGGCGATTTTTTAGGAATCGAGGCATTAGAATATCATGAGGAGAATTACCGATACCTAATTACGCTATCGTCGAGTCTAATCACTATCATGGCTTATCATATTCATCGTTAGGAGAAGAGTCTAGAATATTGGCTATCTTTATCGCACCACGTCAACGACTATGCTTCTCGTTGGTCCATCGGGGCATTCACGATTTGAGTGATTTCTTGCTCTCCGATCCGTCCCGCCGCAACAAAATTACATACAGTTTGCCTCAGCTATCGATCATTTTCCGATATTTGGTATAATATCACACCGATTAAAAACTGTGGTTTTGTCTACAAAACATCCCGTGCGTCAATTTAGTTAACGCTGCGAAAAGACCCCGATCAGGATTCCCTAACTTAATAAGGGCCCTTGTTTGGAAACCTATATTCGTCCCTGAAAAGGCGGTCACACCTTTTAAACAAAAGGGCCTTTAAAGGCAAATAAGTGGGGATTTTATTACTAGCCCTGTCGAAACCTTATCAAAAATTAAACAATTGAAAAAATATTTATTTTTTAATTAGAATTTAATTTCCGATCATATTTGGTTATTTTTCACTATTTTCACTATTTTCATTACTCCTGATATTAATTTAAGGAGAAAAATTTTCCTGCCTACATCAGGATTTGATCCTACTTATCTACGTATCCGTAGCCTTGACTGCATAGGAACGCTACCATTACGCTGTAGTCTCGTTGGAAAAATTGGTTAAAAAATGTAACATAGCTAGCATTCCAGAATCTTCCAACAAATAATTCAGAATCTCTATATCGCAAAGCAGAAAAGTTTAAAAAACATGTTAATAAAAATAATGAAATGAAGTAAATTCAATATAACCCGTCAGCGATTGCGCTATGTACACTTTAAACATTGGTTGCGCGATGAGAGATTTTCTCACATGTATAGTTTCAAGTGCTTAATTTGATAAATAGGAACTTGAAAACTATTTCATTACAGGAATCATGGCTATTGAACATTTTTATTTTTCAAAAACCATAAATACAACGATAAGTGACACTAAAAACCAAAAAAATAATAATTAAAAAAATTAAAAAACAAAAATTTAAATTTTTTTACACTCTTCTATCATACAGAAGAATAAATTTGGTGAAGATAGAAACAATTTCAAATGCTTATGCTATTTTTTTTTTGAGTAATCATCGTTTTAATACAAGTGTGAGAAAAAGTCTCATAGCGCGACCGCTGACGGGATAAATAATAATAATAATTTTTTATTATTAAATAATTCTTTAAAATTATCAACATAAAGAAAAAACATTCAAATTTTTAATATACCCGACGAAATATATGCGTTCATGCAAATTTTTCAGTTTTCAAAATCAATAAGGCTCTGATTTTTTCGTCTTATCGAGATCCGACTTAGTTTTGATATAATATTTCTGATCATTTGGATAGGGGCTACTCTACTGAGGCCCAATTAGGTTCTCAATGGATTGCCTTGAGAGTATCATGTTTTGGATCTTCAAGGCTCCAAAACTTTCGCCTTATCGGAACCCGACCTGGTTCTGTCAAATGGCAATTCCTTGGAATGGGGGCTGCCCTCGTGAACCCCGACTAGGTCCTTAATAGGTTGCCTTAAAAGTGCCATGTATTAAATCATCTTGGCATCCCTGACATTGTCCTATCAGGGCTTAACCTGGCAGTGTTGTGGCAATGTCTGATAGGGTATTCATGTCCAAGCCCTTCAAGGCCCCAATTTACGTTAGGGCTGCCCTGACAATTTAACGAACGGGATACGTCGTATTCGAGCCCAGAGTTCCGTGGGATAATTATTGTTTCCGATCAAATTAATTAACGTCTTGGGCCATGCCTTCCGCTTACAGAAAACTACATTGAGATAGACCTGTCCATTACCGTTGATCCGGAAAATTTGGGAACAATTGAAAGCAGGGATAGAGTCAACCATCTCGCGCGTGACTCTCGATTTCGGCAGATTCTCATGAAAGTATTGCCAACGCTTCATATACGGTCGATCCCTGGCACAGTATTGGGTGAACGACCATTGGAGACCAGCGCTGGATGCTGGGCCAATGCATTTTTCGATATTTAGCCTCAGGCTGAATTTTATTCGATATTTATGCTCAGGCTGAGCACCGGCATCTGGTAGTTCGTCTGGTTTGAGCCAGTATTGTTATGGCAATCGCCTGGATAGCAATCGCCTGGATAGTAATCGCCTGTTATAGCATCGACCTGACGTGTGCCCACACGTCAGACCGATGCTGCTCGCCGATGCCTAGCCTGTGCTCAGATACATCGCCGGCATGCAACGAATAGCCCATCCTGGATCAGTGTTGGATTTTGAATGGCAAACGACCTTTGAAACCCAACATTCGACCCTTTATGTTTCCAACGCTAATCCCCGCTGCTTATTCTATGTTCAGTTTCAATATCGGCATATAACGAATTGCCAATTTTGTATCGGTTATGGCGTTTTAATAGCAAATAACCGCTGGCAACCAACGTTCGCTCTTCTTGTCCCCAACGCGAATCAGTGCTTCTTAGTCTTCGCTCGGATTTAGTATCGGTATACAACAAAGTACCAGCTCTGGGCCTATATCGGCCAGCTCAACGACAACTAGCCGCATGAGCGTGACGTTGCCCACCCCCTCCCCCCCCCGGACTTATGTTAATGAATGTGCTACAAATAACACGTGCCGACTTAAGTATATTCATACAACTGCAGTGAGTTCGTGCGAATGCTGGGCCAGTGTAAACTCCTAAACGACAACCGACGTTCTACTTTGTAGTGTTATGTTATACATACAGTCCGTTGATATTCTTAAAAGCTATGTAACAGTTTTTCAATCATATTTCCGCCATATTCACCATCTATTCTATTCAACAATGTTGATATTTTTAATGACAATATACTTTCATTGTAAATGTTGTTCAGATTACTATCGGCAGCCTACATTCAATTATTTTGGATTACAAAAATTCAAAGAATATTTTTTTTCAATATAGAGTCCAATTTAACGACCTTGAAAACCATGATACGTTTCTATTGAAACTATTTTTTTCAATTTTATATATCTTAGTGGACAGAAACATGCAGCTTATATACATAATAAGATACTTAAAATTTCAATGTAGTTGATAGCGTAGTGGTTAGCGTCCAGGGTTAGTAAGGTAGGCATTAGATAGGAAGCTCGTAGGTAGGCAGATCGAATCCCTGCTGATACAAAGAGTATATATAACTTAAAAAATCTTGATGAAGGTGTTTTTTTTTCTTTTTTTTAATCTGCTACTTTTTTTGTGATCATAAACAATCATAAGCAGCTAAGAAAAAAAAAATTTAATTAAAATTTGTTTAACCCGTCAGCAAGCGCGCTATGAGACTTTTTCTCATACTTATATTAAAACGATGATTACTCGAAAATTTGAAATGGCATTAGCATTTGAAGTTTTTTCTATCTTCACCAAATTTATTCTTTTGTATTATAGAAGAGTTTAAAAAAATTTTGAATTTTTGTTTTTGCATTTTTTTAATTATTATTTTTTGGTGTTTAGTGTCAAATATCGTTGTATTTATGATTTTTTTTAAATAAAAATTTTTAATAGCCACAATCACTACAGCAAAATTGTTTTCAAGTTCCTATTTATCAAATTAAGCACTTGAAGCTATACATGTGAGAAAATCTCTCATCGCGCGCCCATTGTTTAAAGTGTACGTAGCGCGCCTGCTGACGGGTTAAATTACATCATTCTATAATAGTCATTCATGGCTGAATATCGGGAGCCGACGTTGGCCGAACGGTGGCTGCCAGCCCCTGGACCGTAGCCATCATTTGAGCTTCGAGACAGCCCTTGACCGGTGGTAATGCCGGGTATTGGCAAATCATCAAGTAGTGTTGGGACGATACTGGAGAAATTCTGGGCCAATTGTAAATTTTTTACAGGATTTCTGCGTGCCATCGAGAAAGATGGACGTCTAGTAAATTGCGAAAGTATGCAATCACCTTCGCCGGTCGTTCGGCCTTTTGCGAGTCCAATTCTCTTTTCGCATGTTCTCGATACCATGGGACGAGTCTTGACATAATATCAACGAAAAGCAGTATCGTTGCTGATTGCAGAAACCCTAATAAACTTAATCGAATTAAATCTTGTTAAATATCCCGGAAATGAGCGTAAGCCCCGTAGAAAATGTTTTTCAATAATGGATTCAATTATATAATATTAAATTCAAATATTTTCGCATTTAATTTTTTCAAGCCAACTCTGCCTATCTCGCTGCGTCTAGTTGAAATTTTGGTCACAACGTCTAGATACATAGACAGACGTAAGAAACCATTATATCGGCAGTATTGGTTACGTCGTGCTCGTTGTGATACGTAAACTACATCTATTTTCATTGACTAAAATATTTAACATTCTATTTTACGAAAAAACACGTAACAGCCACAGATCAGAAAGTAATATAAAATATAAACCACCATTATTTGGTAATAGCAGCAGGTTCGTCCATTCAAAATGAGTGAACGCTGGAATAATACTGAGTAAATCACATTAGAATTTTCTTCAAAATGTAAAATTGGGTCGTACTACTCAATAGACAGTCTTTCACTACAATTTTGTATCATCCCAAAATGTAATGATAATTTTTCAGATAAATAAAATTTTTCAAGTTCTTTTCGTTATGGAAGGTACAGCGTTCTGAGTTGTTAACATGCCTCGGTGGTTCATACCGAAAATATTCCTGTTGACAACGTCGCTCACACATAGTAAATTGACAGCTGGGTTTTGAGGTAAACATAACCCCCAACAACTTTAGGCCCCTTGACAGTAAGAATAAGTTATTCACATATGTATACACATATATGTTGTGTGTTACGATGTGTGACGTTGCCACAATTCTAAGGGGTTATCAAATCATGAAATGTCGTGACAATTTGTAATCTTTAATTGGATATTTTTAATTCGGATGTTCGTTGACCCCCATTTTTTAATGTACCATCAGAATCCGCGATATTTATTGAATATAATTGACGTCTTTGTCTAGAGCATCTGATACTAAAATATTAGCCTTTTAGTTGTAGTGGCCAGAAAGTCATTGTCGCTAAATGCGATTTGCAAAATTCTCTAATATTCAATTAATAATATCTCCATCAGATAGTCATTAAGGTGCCTTGAAATTTTGCAGACATCAAGTATTAAGCTCGGACTATAGCACATAAAAAAAATCAAAATTTTATCTGAAATCAATCCTAGCGCTCATACATCCTTAATGAACAGGAACAACATTAGCCCATCTTCAGATAAAGATAGCTATGCCTCCGTTCCTCTGTATACCAAAAATGAATCTTGGTTAAGGCTCAGGCTGGATTTATACGATGGCCATGAACTGGCAGGGTGCCGCCATCTGCCGCAGGGTTGCTTTCTGCTTTTCTTCCACTCAGATAGAGCGAAGGGAGTTGTTGCCGAAGGCAAAGAATTTCTACGTAGGGAAACGAGCGACCATTTCGTGGATAAATGTGTAGGCGTTACAGAAGTACCTATATGTATATGCGAGGGTGAGATTGATATAGGGAAAAGGGGATAATTTGTGAACCGCTCGAAATTGGTGGAAAATAGGAGATAGGAAACTGCTAGCTAAGCAGTATGTGTACGTGTATCCATGTATTTCTACATTTGCTTCTCCTCGTAGTATTTGTGTAACAGTGATACCTTGCCTCAGCCTGGGCCCACTTGTGTGAATGTTAAACCGAGAACCGAGATGAGAAGGGCTCTCATGGACATATTCATGGAGTGAGGAATCCAAGAGACGTGAGGGTATTTCGTATCACGTCACTGTCCTTGCCTTGATTTACATCCAATATAGACCAATATAGCACCATTTCATGTTCATGCAAACAGGATAATCCTCGTACGTCTGTAACTCAGTGCAATTTTCTACAGAACCTGGCAAGAGATATAACGAATGAAAAAAACTATCAGAATATGTTATCGAGAGAGGAAACAAATAAAAGCGGAACTTGTCATATGCTAAATGGACGTAATATAAAAGAACTCCCCCCCCCCCCCTAAAACTTGACAAACGCGAATGATAATTTGATCGCAGGAAAATTCTCCCCTGTTTGTATTAATATTATATTTACGGATAAGCGATTCCGTATTCACCCTTTAGAGGAAACCTCTGCTTATATTAGACACCCATCACACCCATTTTATTACACAAGAAATACAACAGGAAGCTGGATACAAAACGTTTTCGACTGCATCGAACCGATTTCACAATGAAGTGTCTTGAACAATTTGAGGAAATTATCATCATTTTATAAGCAATTATAACCTACTGAAAATCGAGAGGCGTGGTAGCGGCTCGATGATTTTTCTTTTTCAAACTGCTCTCATGGAAAAACAGGTTAAGTGAACATTCTAACTGTAGTTTGCTAATGAAATGTTTTTTTATTGTTTTCATTGGTCCTTATTAGAAGTCAATCATTTCGAGGCACTTTTGTTTCTTAACGTTTCTTAGAGTCAGAAAGGCGTGAGTTGCGCTTGTTTACATTTAGACAATACTTTAAAGTGCAAATTCAGATTTATTTTGAAAAAGTAAAGCTATTTGAGGATTTTCATCCAAATTTAAAAACTTTACAATTCTGAAACTTCTACGAAAAAAGTCTGCCCACTTCGAATCTGGTCTCAAAAATTTTGTAAATTCCCCTAGTTTTTGAAAACAAATAGAAACAAAACATCGAAGGGGGGAAGTTTGAGATGCCTGATGTTTTTTAACAACAAAGTGAAAAAACAGCAGTTGATTTTATAGAGACCTCATCTATTTTTATTCTAAAAGTACGTGAAAAACTGCTAAAAATTGAAAATGGTTATTTGTGTTATAGGACTCATAGTTTTCGAGTTATCGTAGTCAGAATCTAAAAGAATGGTGCCCAAAGTCAAAAATTCAACTGGCCGAAA
Source organism: Rhimphoctona megacephalus (assembly GCA_963989365.1). NCBI lineage: Eukaryota > Metazoa > Arthropoda > Insecta > Hymenoptera > Ichneumonidae > Rhimphoctona > Rhimphoctona megacephalus. The sequence goes on along the minus strand of OZ022414.1, from coordinate 23,754,481 downwards.
AAATTGAAAAATGGCTAAATCGAAAAATCCAAACATACATGTCCGCATATTTCTTGTATAGAAAAAACATAAAAAATTCGCACAAATCGAAAAGGGTTAGAATTTTAGAATGTAAAAGTGATGTGAAATGCTTCATACAGGGTAACAATTTGGGGGTGGATAGGCTTTTTTACGCTTATATGCGGAGTGATACAGATACGAAGTACACCGTAATTGTGTGAGCATAGTTTTTGCAGGGAGAGGAAAAAAATGTTGGGAAAATTTTTTAAGTGCTATCTGGCTTTATAGAAATAAGGTTCGTATTTTTCTGAAAAGGAACCACCCGTGGTAAAGTTATTTTAAAGCTTTCATTGCGGAGGAATTTCACGAAAATTTAATACAAATAGATTCTGTGAAAATTTTCTTAGGTTTGGTGAGGTCACTTAGATTGAACGTTGTTCGGGTATTTCAGAGGGTAGGTTTTTGCTGCCTCTAATTAATAATCAGAGTTCATAATTCGAAAATACTAAATGGCGGATCGAATATGGCGGACCCCAGAGCAAAAAGTTACTTGTTTTTATGCTTATTTTTTATTATTAAGCTCAGCGTTTACTCTTTCCTGGGTTGCTGATTATGAACACCAGTCCTTGATTATGAACTTGATTTTAAAAGTCTCGGCAAGACGTCTGGCCAAAAGTCTGGTATCGTAACATTTCCGAAACTTTTTGAAATTTTTCCGAGTCTTGCCGAGACTGTTTTCGAAATTTTCCAAAACACTTGTTGAGAGTCTTGACGAAACTGTTTCCGAGATTTTTCGATACGTTTTTTTCGAAAAAAAGAAACCTCTTTTACTAAACTAAAAAGAAGACGGTTCCCTCTTCTTTTCGGTTTTGCTCAAAAGAGCAAACTTTACTCTTTTAAGTAAAATCTCTGAAGCATTTTTTTGGAAAGATAAATTTGATAGTTGTCCCTGCTTAAGCTTATTTTTTGTCCGTTCGGGAATGAAACCAAGTACGATTGTAGTGGGATCTGCAATGGAATACTCTGTACACGAAGAAACTCTTAAGTGGAAAATTGGATTAATTACTCTCATACGCCTAGGAAAATTTTATCGTCAGCAAAACTCATTGAAAGCTGTGAAAAAATAAAAAAATATTGATAATCATTGCGAGAAATTAAACCAGCTATGGTTGCCATAATTTTAATATTGTTGTGCGACACAAAATTTGGATAACTCATGTTTTGTATTGGTTTCTTTTCGACGGTTAACCCTTCCTTGATATAGCAGGTCACTTGACCTGGACTAATTCTTCGGCGTAAAATATCCCTACCACATAATTTTTTTCAAGGACTGCCAACGCTACCGACTTTTAGTTTGAACCTTCATCTATACTCTCGCACGGCCCCGTAGCGAAATATTGATAGGTATGCGTTTAGCGTCGTTCAGAAGTTGAGGTCGGGTCATTTTGTCCCGTAGTGTGGGTTTTAGCCTCTTGTGAGTGATTAAAAATGAAGTGTATTTTTTGTGTCTGTTTTCTACCGGAAGACGTAAATATCAATTTACAATGGCCTTTTTTTCGTTTCATTCAACAATTATTTGTTATATTCCATGATAGATGGCCTATAATTTGCGACGTTGTACGTCAAAAAAACAAAATTATGTTTGTAACTTTCGCTTACATATCAACAACAAAAATAACAGACGGCAAGCTATAACCAGACCAAAGGTGGGATGGATACTTTTAACCAACTCTGCCATTCTAGGACCGTTACACGAGGAACTAAAAGATGGCCATACAGAGTTTTCTTCGGGATATTGGATCACACGTGAGTATATGCCAGAATTCTGTACAGGACGCAGCTGATCTCCCAAGGACTAAGTGCGTCAGATGCTGATAAACATATCTGGAATCGAACAATAATACCATCAATCATTTGATTATCAATTATTTGGCAGAACCGCATTTGGAAAACCGACTAAAAAATTTCGCTCTTCGAAACAATCTGAAGAAAGGAATCAGGACCATTCTAGGATTGCAAAATCCACAAGAAAGAGACGAAGGTGAATATTTTCAAAAAAAGAATGCGTTGTGCTTTGTGTTCGTCTAAGATGTATCACAAAACGCGAGAAAAATGCTCCTCTTGTTCTCGACCAATGTGCGATTCACATCGAATCTGTATGTGCATTAATTGTGGGGGCCAGGATTATTGTTTCCTATTAATTCTGATTCATTTTACATTAAATAAATATTTTTTTCACCAAAATTAACGATTTTTTCATTCCAAAAATAGGCTAAGTTCACTCGTTCAAATAAATATCTTTTTTGGAAATCTCGTCATAGGACTATTTTTTTCGAAACGAAGCATTCTTCATGAGTACATCTCCGGTTATTAATCTCAAATATAGCAAAAATTGAAACAATTATGATTTTTTTAGTAAAATGTTCACTTTTCGAAAACACAAAATTTTCAATAAGTTTTTTACACCATTTAATTTGATGATTTCAAAATGTTTATGATGCACACATATTAAGAAAGATTTAAAGTATATTCCTAATTTTTTCAATAAAAACCAACCGAAGGGCTGCTGATGACAAGCGGACGAAGTACACTCCTGGTCAAATTGACGTAGTGTGTTAAACACCGTGGCCAAATTTAAGTGTGTTAAGGAAGAGTTAAAAAATGATTCTCTATTTTTCTATCATGAATTCTGAAAATTGAAAGAGAAAGGCACTCGTACTCGTGCGAATATGCATCATAAACCTTCAGCTCATGCGGCAACTTCACGCGCGATGTAATTCGTCGTCTTCCGCACTTATTACATAAAATACTATTTCCTCTGTATAATCAACGGAAAATCTAGATGGAGTTTTGTGACTTTCGGAAGTCTGATACAATCGATATAATTTTTTGGACAATATACATCCATGCTTTTAAATCATCAAAATATTTCAAAGTTTTACATTCTACTATGCAAAGATATTGAATTCAAATTTTGTCTCGACAATTGACAGTTGAAGTTTAATCTCGGTGCAAAGCAAGTTTCTGGAGAAGTAGCAGCGTCTTGATGCCAGGTATTAAAAAGATAGTGTTAAACATCGCGCCGCGTATCTATACTCGGGATTGGGCCCTTTTCCGTTTGTGGAAGTTCTCAAATTTCTCGACTAGAACGAATGATATTGCAATCGAGTAAATCGAAAAGTTTTTTATTCACGTCAGATGTATCATTCTGACCATTGGATTAGTGGGATATCCGTATCAACAGATGAGGTCGTATAAGTGGAAGGAAATAAATGAGAAAAGGTTAGTATTGAGTCTGATCGTCAAAATATTTGAAAGCGAAAGGAAAAACGATAATAAAATACATTGATTCTACACTGCCATCTATAAAAGTTCGCTCACATGATGCGCAGATCTAAGAAGGATATCGCTCGGTTTGATTTATCATTCAATATTTGAGTGCGGAGCTTTTCAATCAGACACGGAATTTGTACAACAGCCTGCGGGCAAGCCGGCACTAGTGAATGTCCACAACGATTTTTTTCGATTTCTCAATACTTATTTCGGATACATTCCGAAACTCAATGTTTGGAAATCAATGTAGATCGAGAGACAAACATTCCTCTTTTTCCATAACAACAATTTCGTTTGTCTTCCCACCCTCGAAAGCAAGAAAGCAAATATTTGGCTCGCCTTTTGATATTGATCGAAATTTTTCAGTCGAACGATTCATCGGAAAAACATATTTAAATATTCGTACTTATCGCGACAGTTTATCTTATGATTATAAATGAAACACGCGATTTAATATAAATATTTTTTCCAATCGAGAAACCTTTCATCAATCTACAACATGATATGTACTCGAGCAAAATATAACTAAATGTCACTCATCATGAGTTGTTACGAAAAGCTTCGAATTAACCTATAAATAATGCATACTTACAGAAGAATGATGAACGAATTATGTACTTATTACATTTTCCCTTACAATTTAATATGACGTCAAACTTCCTACCTCTTATCTTATCGACAGCAGAATTTTATATCACAACGAAACAAACATCTGGCCGGCGGAAACTAAATTTCACCACAGAATAAACTGTGGCCTGAAACATGGGGAGGGGGGGGGGTGGCCAAAGCCAATCAAGAGTCGTAAATATGATGACGTGTATAGCGAAGGATACATTGATTGCTGGTTGATTTAAGTATAGACTAGAAAAATGTATTTCATCAACGGAAGATTAAATAAATGAGAGTAAGTTTCTTCCATTAGTATTTCTTTCGTTCTTTTTTTTCTCGATTTGGGCATGTTCAAAGTTAGTAAACCCATCCCCGAAATGAGAACCAGAGGATCCTAAATTAATTATGTAGGTTAGTAGAAGAACACGCGAGTTGAATGACAGGGGAAATATCCAAAGTCGACATACGAAGGGCGTAAAAGGGCCGTAGATAAAGAAATCTCTCAACATGATGCGGTACTGCATATACGCATGGCTGAGGCCCGTACAGTTCTCCATACCTAATACTCGTTACGCAAAGTAAACATACAACTCACGTTTAGCTCACTCTTACCTAACTCCAATGGCAAAGTGGATACCGAGTGTTGGTTTGTCTAGCGCGGAGGGTATCGTGTGAGCGAAAAGAGAAAGGGCAGACGGCTAAGAGAAAAAGAGAGTGAACTAAAACGAAGAGAGGAAAGAACTTTGGCCAAAGTAAACTTAAGTCTGGAAAGAATGCTTCATTATACGAGTGAAGGGTAGAATCGTACTTGGATCAGCACACAGTTGTCGTCGTGAAAGAAACCCCCAACCACATACACTATACTTCTGTAACAGTTCACGCAAGGATATCTTTCCTTGTTGCAATAAGGTTAATCGATCGGTTTCCTTTCCCCTCGCAACATCCAAAGAAAACTTGCTGACGCAGCCACAGAAAACGTTACTGCGCAAAAAAAAATATATTTCCGGTATCTCGTTTTATCACACTGCTCTCCAAAAATATCTCAATATAGTAACAAGTTTTAATCCTCCCCTACTTCCCCTTTAACACAATGGTTTTACTCGAGGTTAAAGATTTACGAAATGCCATAATTTCGAGTGTATATCTTCTTTTTCCAAGGTGTGGCTCTGCATGCCAATTATATTTTATGCTCGTAGAACTTCGATGCAACATCAGTCGCTTTACTCCAAGCTCGTCTGCTCAAAATTACGGCATGTTTTTACGACTCAGAATGAAATTTAGTATATATGAAACCTTGATTAGTCTAAGTAATGAATACACGAATAACGTGTTGAGAAAACTACATTAATCTTATTTTACACACCGATTAACAGTGAATTATTTATAAAAAAAAAAGAATTGTTAATACCGGCGCAAAAAATTAGTCTCGCCGAGACGTCTCGTCGAGAGTCTCGCATGGGACTCTTTCTTTGGTCCTTTTGGGGGTCCTTTTTTTCTTGGTCTTTCTCTGGATCTTTTCAAGACTTTCCGAAATTCTTTTCGAGAGTCTTGCCGAGACTCTTTCCGAGATTTACCGAAACTTTGTTCGAGGGTTTCCTAAATTCCTTTTGAGAGTCTCGCCGAGACACTTCCCAAGATTTTCCAGAAAGTTTTTCTGAGAGTCTTGCCAAGACTCTTCCCAAGCCTTTTCTAAAGTCTTTTTCGAAAGTCTTACCGGGATTTTTTCCGAGACTGTTAAATTCTTTTCGAGAGTTCCATTGAAACTCTTTCCGAGATTTCTCGAAACTCTTTTCGAGAGTCGCCTAAATTCTTTCCGAGAATGTCCGAGATATTGTATATCTCGATAATGATATTTTATTTCTTTTTACATTGCTAGATAGATTTATGGGGATAACGAATGAGATTGGATGTAAAAAAAAAAAATATTATATTATTTTAAGGCTTTAGACAAGACAAAGTGCATTGATATCAACGTCTATGATCGTGGGAGGAGATTATAGCCTATGATTTGATAATATGGAATCGAAATCCCGCCGAGACTATGTAACAATCAGGCAGACTATCCATAGACGCAAACAAAAGCCACTTGTCGGATCAAGTTGGAACCTCTGCAAAATTTTGTTTTTCCGGCCAGTAGGTGGCATCGAGCCCTTATCGTTCGCGTCCACATATAGCCTACTCGATTCTTACATAGTCCGGTTGGGCTTTGAACTCGATATAAAAAATCGCGTCACTGATCGCATTGTATGATCTTATTCCGATCGATACCAACGTTTGGTCTTGCCTAAAAAAATCTGATATGTTTTCTATCTCTTAATCTTTAAACTGTGCATAGACTATTGTTACGTCCAGAAGGAACAATAGAAATAAGTTGGGTTCGAAATAATTTTAGTAAATAATAAATATTGCTGCTACCAGTTTGTATTTGGATACAAATAATAAAGAAAATTATAATAAAATAAAATAAGATAAAATACAATGAAATAATAAATTAGAATAAAATAAAATCACAAATAGAATGAAATTTGAATTATCAATTGAGATGCCTGTACGTCCCATACGGGTCCAGTTCTCTCACGAGCCGACGGGGGAATTGGTCAAGGTAACAATTTGAATGATTTGAGTCGAAACAGTTTTAGGATAAAGATTGTTGAGTAATATGTTTTAACAAATAATTGATGATCAGGTAGATTACAAATACGGCTCGATCTACTCACATTCAGTGAAATTTTATATACAAATGACCGGGAAGCTTAATTCACACTCACACACATACACATACAATTCGCACAGACACATACACATACAATTCGCGCAGACACATACAACGCAGGGACAATGTACCCCGTGAATCACTCTTGCACATTTGTCACTTTTTGAAATTATACGGCAATCGAAGAAAAAGATAAATTTAAACGGAGTTTCACTATTGATTCGAAATACACGTTGATTGGAAATTTTGGAAATACTGATAAAAATTATATTTAAGAATTTTAATCAAATTTAGGTATAAAATTGTGTCCTAGTCGGAGGCTGACTTGACCCTGCGTGAGCCACCACACTACCGAACGCTTAAAATATTCGCGACGGTGGAATTATGGTCACCTTGGGATGCTTGTGACTCAAAAATTATTGTAAACCCTGGAAACCCGAGGAAAAACTTGGTACTCGAATGGCACAAGTTTACGAACCGAAGACTTATATCTCTATATGTGGGACCCCCTAGTAGTTAACTGGGACTTATTACACCGTCGCGAGGATGGCTTTGGTCCGGAGCCTTATCCAATCCTAGGAATCAACCGTGGTCTAGTTGGGACTGAATCTTCTTACCCGCCACAGAGATAGCAAAAGCTTGAGGAGCTGTCATCCCGGTGGGGTTTTTTGATAGGTGGGCAAAATCTCTATTCCACGGTTTTCTAGCAAATCGGCAAAACTGCGGTCTGACGGCAATTGTTCCCATGTTGTCCCCGTTCCGCGGGTAATACGATGTCTGATCAGCAGAATGCGATGATCCACGTCCTGTCTTGAGCACGATCTCATGCTTTTGGCGTAAGACAGTGCAAATAACAGCGAGACAACTACACGTGCGCACCAAATTATTATTGGCGAGTGCACGGACACCTTGTAGGTGTACGTGCATTTGCGAGACAAGATATAGCTATGCGCTGTGAACAAGATAGAGAGAGAAATAGAGAGCGTGAATTCGTCGCATCTCTGTCTATTAGAAAAATTTAAATTTTAATGTGACACTATGTAATATATCGCAGCGATTCCCAAAAAATCTCGCCGTGAATCTCGGATAGATTTTTCTATCAGAGATTCATGGCTAGCTAGAAAGTATTGGAAAGAGTTTCAGCGAGGCTGTCGAAAAAGAATTTGAAAAAGTCTTGGAAAGGGTCTCGGCGAGACTCTCAGAAAGACTTTCTGGAAAGTTTTGGAAAGAGTCTCAGCGAGACTTTCGAAAAGAATTCAGAAAAGTCTCGGAAACGAGACCATGCGGGACTCTTGGCGAGACTTTTTTTTTGCGAGGGTAAGAACAAAATTCAAATAAGATAATATTACAAATTTATTTCCGGTTAGCCATTTTGCGAGTTATTTTGTCCGATAAATAAATGTGGAGACCAAAAAGCTTAGAAGCTATCAAAAGGTTTTTACACAACAAATAAACACCATCCATGAGAGATAAAAATAAATAATTAAGATTACTATTGATGAAAGTGTTGTTTTTCCTTTACAATGCTATTTCCCAAATTTCCAATTTCATTAAAAGGGAAAATATTTTGTGAGAAGAAAAAAAAATTAGAGGCGTTCGGTAGTAACATGCGAATGTATCGGGTGGCACGTGTCAGTTAACGCGCTCGTTGAGTCTACAGGTATACATATTCGTATCATTCTCAATATTCTGCATGGCGGATAATCTCTCGAAAATAATGTACCATCCCGATGACAAGAGCACCGAATGCTATGGCACACAGGACATGACGTCGTGCGTGTTATCACAGCGTTCGGGTACGTCACCTCACAGGAGTGAAACGCTACGGGGTGAGTATCTGGTAAACTCTAGGTGCATTTCCATACGTGTGTGTGTGTGTTTCATGATATGGGCGTCTATACTCGTGAGAGAATTGTGACGGGTAGGTAGGTGGAATGTTCACGAGGATGTGAGGAAATGGGAATGCCAAAATATATATGATAAAATAGAAGCGACAGAGATGACGAAGAGAAAAAACATAGGGGCAACATATGATAGTTGGTGGAGGCAGAGCTATTTCACGGATGCGATCGTAAGAGGAACACATGGAAGAATGAATCAAAGAGAGAACGGATGGATGAAATCAAATCGGTACAGTGGAGAACAATTTTTTTCCTACAGCTTTTATGTAGATAATCAAATTTATAATAACAAAATAAGAAAAATCCTAATCGGTTAAAAGAGATTATCATTCACTGAAGCGACAAGTAGGCAAATAGAAGAGTGTTTGTCAAAAGTAATGCATTTTCCGAAATAGCTTGAATTTATTTATTTCCATATCTTTTTTCTTGAGTGCTTGACAATCCATTTAATTGCAATCTTTTTTGAGACAATACAGTGTGAGAAATAAGACTGAGGGATGAACGATACCTAAGCTTTGTAATAATCAATTGGTATTAAACTTAAATTGGAATTAATGAAAGCCTCTGTTACAAATGTGGAATATGGAACTGAGTCTCAGAATCCGTATATTATCCCTGCTTTCTGCTAGAACATCGATAAAACATCGCAGCTAGATGGTAGGACATTTCAAATCCATCACCGCTCTGCGTATGTAAATTCATATATGTATAGATATACACACCTGGCATTTTTTTCGATCGTGAATTGTTTTTCCGTGATATTACGCTCGAACTAGGCTGTTGACAGGCTTAAAACTGAGCTTGGCGTTATTATCAATCGACGTTTTCACGCATGCTTTATGATGAAAAACGATTATGTGAAGATTGACATTGACATATATAGATAAATGTCTGTTAATACGGAACAAAATAGCGTAACGCATATAACTTTATTTGTTAAGTCTCATTGATTAAAACCTTTCATATAGTCTAGTATACGACGCGTGAGAGGCATTTTACATCACCTAATACATTTTGTTTTGTGACCGAAATGTCCCCATTATTTTCGAGTACGTACTTACAATGAAAATCGGTTTTCCAAACTATTCCTTTTGATTCAATATTTAAACTCGGGTAAATGTCAAAATATTCATTCTGATTTATTCCACTTGGTAAATTTTAATTGGACAAAAACAGTCAAATCAGAAAATACCGGTTTCTTCAACAGCTTTAAAACGGAAATACATATCGGTTGAAAATTAAACGTTATGAAATTATGTATTCTTATGAAAAATACCAAGGAAATCTAGTTTCCAATTGCACGTTGGCATTCCATTCGAAATTCAGTATTTATTTGTTCTTTCTTTTACTTCTACGACAGGTCAAACTTCATTTAATAATTACGGCAAAAGCTCGATAGTATAAAAATTTAAAGCATAGAAACATGCATGAGATATATCTCATGCATGGACCGGTCAAGTAGGGAGGTGGGTCGTCAAAAAAATTTGTGATAAAAAAGCACTCATTGTGCTCTCACGTGAAAGAGAACTTTTTTGTTAAAATTTTTTCGCAGTACTGATAGCACATCGGTCGGATTTTTTATTCGTTAAAAGAGTGAAAAAAAGGTGTGAAAGAACATATACCATGCATACATACGCCTGGAGAATGTTCGAGAAGCGCCATGTCGGGATAATGCTTTGGTTTTTGTTTCTTTCGGTGTGCGGGCGAAAAAAAGCTTGTGAGTGAGACTTTCACTGTTATGGGAGGTTGAAACGGGCGACGTATCATTTTATAGTTATGGAAGTATGAGGGGGTTGTTCTCGTTGCTGGTCGTTCGAGAACTAAGGTATAGCACGGAGGATAGTAGCTAAGTATACATTGCGAGGGTGCTCTCTGTGTTTCACGAGGCGACTTTCGGTCGTCGTGGTGAGAAATACGGCGTATAACCGTAGCCGCTGCAGATCCCTGCTTAAAACTACAAAGGTTGACACAGAAACACTCTTAGTCGAGGGTTCGAAGACAAAGAGGGAGAGGAAAAAAAGTAAGATGAGAAAGAAGGAGAGGGGAAATTCTGAGATAAAGGGGCCTCTCTGCCCTTTTAATAACGGTCTGGCGCGGTGGCGTGTTACCATCCAAGTCATGGGCTGTGCACCTAGTGCTTTCTTGAGGAAGCGAGGCGGCGGCTGGATAAAGTGCCGTTGGTACAGTGCTCGCAGCAATATCTTCCGATTACGGCTAAGTAAAGCCTCTCTCACCCCCCTGCCTCTCTGTCAACCCTCAAACCCCTGACCAACCTTAACTTTCCGCCTAACCAAGTAAACCAAAGTACCCGAATCTCTCTCTCTCTCTCTCTCTCTCTCTCTCTCTCTCTCTTTCATTCTTTCATATGACTATACTGCTGCTCCCATCTACAACCTATACTCCATCTACCTCAGCACCCATCTGTAAATCCGATAAGACGCCAAGCGTGAACGTCTCGCTTTTCAGTCAAAATTCTAATCAAACTGCAATCGTATTCGAAGGAACAACTTTGTTGTTCAAAACCTTCTCTGTGTAGGAGTGAAATTAAAAGCAATGGAACAATAATACAGTCATGGTGCGCCAATTTATTATAATTGGAATTGTCGGAACTTATTTTAGACTAGAATAGTTGACAGTTTTGTTTAATTAATACTTGATCTGCAAGGGGAAAAAAACATTTAGGCGCTATATTAATTCATTTTGCGTAATTGTGTCCAATGTTTACGAGTTTCTTTCGCAATTGATAATGGCGTCAAGATGCTGCCACGTCTCTAGATAGCCTGTCATATTTTCTTGTTGGGTTGTGCGCTATACTTAAGAAATATGTCCAACAAAAACTTCAAATTATTTTATGAACGACCGATTTATTATAAACTTTATGCGGCTTCGAGGTTTTCCAACGATTTTGCAAGAAAACCGTAAATTTAATTATCTCAAAAGAAGTTCAAGATGTCATTGCGTCCAAGTGCAAATTTGTTTTGAGAAAAAAATTAGCTTACGGTAATATATTTATATATATATATAGCCGGAGAACGATGGAAATCTAAGACAGTCCAGCGGTGATGAATAGCGATAATTTATTCTAATTGGCTAAAGCACGCGGCCATTAATAAGCAATCCACGAAGCCGCCCGAGAAGCTTCCACTACTTTCGTAAAGAAGAGAGAGTCGAGTTTGATATAAAAGGATGCGAATATGCGGGATGCAAGAATGAGAGAAAGAGAAGGGTGCAAAAGAGAACAGGATACTGAATAAGGGAGAGTACTCAGCAAGCAGCAGAAAGGAGGCTGCTCTTACGAAAGAGGGCGCTACCGGATCTTAATGGGGCTTATTACTCTCTTCGGGGCGAACGGTCCGCTCTCGCTCCGCTCCTCCTTCCTTTTTTCGCTCTACTATCTGATATATTTCCTCTATTTTTCGCCCCGCGGGGAAATCAAGAGCGTAATAGGACATAATTAGTTACAGACTCCTATTATTCGTACCTTACACGTGCATTATGCGCAATCAAGGTGACGAAGTGCTGCCAGAGGTATGCCGCTCTGGCCTCATGCTCTCTCTTTCTTTCTTGAGTGAATACACTTCCGATATACACATGCAAGTATATCTATTTATAAAAGGTATATATATTCTCGAAAGCAATAAGAGCTCTTGGGCCAAAACATTGGCAAACCTACCGGTAGAATTACTCTTTGGTAATATTTCCTGTACATCTTATTAATCTCTCCTCCATCACTCTCGAGCCCCATAAAAAAGGTAAAAAAGAGAAAAATAAATAATTATTAGATATAATTAATCGAAGGCTTTTTTGAATAATACGACTAGAAGCACGAGAAAGACTGCTCCGAATAATTATGAGTTCAGTAAGGTGAAAGTAATTGTAAGTCATTAGAAAAAATTAGTTTTATATCGATGAAAAATGCTTGTTTGACTAAAGAGAAGACTATCTTAGCAGAACATATATCACTATATGATTATGGAATCATCTGCCTAGATAAGTATACACAATACACAAATTCAGTCACGATATTGAACCTTAGAAGTGGTTGTGTTTGTCACTGGAATGAGTAAATCTGTTCAATGTAGTTTTAGGGTATATAATGGCACGACGACGGTGGTGGAGATGGGTAGTGGCAGTATACCGAGGTTTTGGGTTATCGGCCGGACGTTGGGGGTTTCGTAACGGTCATGTGGGCGTCGGGCATCTTATCGAAAGGGCGGACGCGGTGGGGGAAGGGTTTTTAAGGAAGAGGACGCAACGAAGATGGTTGCGATATATATGTATGGAATACGTACAGATATACAAATAGTATAGAACAGAGATTGTTCTATTCGGTAGGTCGAGATCGGACTATACGTTATATAGAGGAGTATATACAGCGGTAGAGACGATTTTCCCTTGGGGTCCTCCCAATTGCCTCGGTCCGCAATTATACGTTTGAGCGGAGCCACTATCTCCTTTAATGCGCGCCGGACCATCAGAGTCTCGAACCAGAGAGGCCACACCAAGAACAACATTCTATGGTGCTAGTGCCAAGAGAGAGTTATAATATCACCCGGACGAAAACCTCGACCCAGAACTACCCTCCCTCGCCCATCCCTTATATCCTGCAGTCTTTCTATTTGTACGTATAGACGATGAAATATCGTTAGGCCTCTTATGAAAATCAAACTATTCTCATTAAATATATATCGATAACTTCTTGACAATCTAGAGCAGTTGATGAATTTGGAATATTCGCTGTTGCTCGAGACTAACATTATGTCATAAATGTTTTTTTATATATACTTTGTATTATTCAAGCCTTATAAGCTGTTAATTATTGAAACGTTGAAGCTGCTTACTTTGTCGAAACTATCAGAGATAGAGCAAAAATATACAAAATCAATTTCGTAAAGCGTAAAATTTTCTGTTTAAAATGTTATCAAAGGTACTTTTTTGTTTCTAGTAGTTTGTATGAAAACCAAAGCTGAACTATTTTCAGTCTTTCTTCAATCTGCTTCCAGGCCTAAACTATTATATAAAAATAAGACTATTTCTTGATCAATGAATTTTTTGCCGGAAATTTTATATTCTAAAAGATTGGTGCCATACATTTTTTTAATCTCTAACTATTTCGATAGGATGCGTGGTGAAAGTGCGTGGTTTGATAATTGATTAATTAATTTTAATAATTAATTAATCATTAGAAAGCGGGTCTGAACGAAAACGATATTTTATATTTTACTACTCGGTATAGGATCCTGGGATGGTCGAGTCATCTCAAGTCTGAGTCTGATGATGACCATCGGTGGTGAAAACCCTCACAGAACCGAATATCCAATGGATGTGGTATGGATATTTTCTGGTCTTGTGCACGTACAAAATATGTCCATTGGATGTTTGGTTCCGTGAGGGACACTCCATATACGGACCCCTTCAAACATTGCAAATAACACTACTTGTTAAGCCCTTTATATTATGGCATTCTCGTTGTTAACGTTTCATATATTCAAACGTAGCTTTTGATACTTATAGATGTCGATGAATACGTTTTTATGTAAAATATAATACGATTTCCAAATCGGTTCGTTATTATTCGAGAAGTTATCGGAATCGATAAAGCCCCTCCCTTTATCCATGTTTTGTTCCCTCTTACTAAGAGTTCATAATCCGTCGATAACTATAGGCAAATCGTCGTTTTTCCTCAACATGCATTATGCAATATATACCTAACGCAGGGTGTTGGGTATATTCTCATCGCGCTCTCCATGATCGCATCCCCAACTGAAAACAGTTCCAGCAATCGATCGAGGGCGGAACAAAGAGGCAAAAGGGAGATAGAGAGAAAGCGTTAGCAGGAGGGAAGGAGGTTTGTACTCCCAAGGGTCACATATATAGCATGAAAAGATCGCGATTTTCATAATCAAGCAATGCCGACCATAAATATATATGGGATGTTCTATGGGTAGTGAGACTATTCTTAACTAGCAGTTATTGGCCCCGATGCACATTGATAAGATTTATTTCCCTTGATCATCTAAAAACCACTTTCCCATAAAAAATCCCAATTATTATTTTCGTGGTAATACCACAATTGCTATTCCGTCTAATTTATAGCGACGATTTATATTATAATTTTATTGACGAGAGAAACTGAATACCGTAACTTATGATAAAATATTTAAGAAAATATTATTTGTGATCCACTTATATCCATACGAAAAATCGAGATCAAGGGCAGATGTAAAGACTACGTTTTTGTATAAAATGTCTCTTGCATAACAATACACTTATACAAATAATGAATTCTTCATCAATATAATACTACACAACTTTTTGTTTCATGCGCATTTGTAGCAATTAAATCAATAATTGTATTTTTTTTGGAAGAATAATTTTTCACGACAATAGCAAGGTAATTAATACAGCGTTTCCTCGTTACTGTACAACATTAATGAGGAATGCTCGAACATGTACAAGACTGAGAGCAGGAGTTCATTAATTTAGGTGTATAGCAGGAGGAAGAAAAAACTAGTACACATGGTGAGAAGAATGAAAAAAAACTATGATACAGGGAGATTCCTGAAACTGTGGTAATATGGTCGTTGCCAGAAATGAAGAGTAGGGAGCCTGCCAGAAAGTAGTGGGATGGGATAATGTTTAGAATGAGTTGGATTGGTGAATACGAGAGAGAAATTGAGAATTACTGAGAGCCCCTCGTGGGTGCGTTCCTGTCGGGTTGAGATAGCATAATGACAAGCATTTACCTCGAGACTTATCCACGATACCGGTAGATATCCAATGACGGAGTCTTTTACCAGAACTCCTTCGAGAAAACGAGACCGTCTGTCTGCATATCTTCCCAGGCTTTTACGTGAACCTGCAGCTAATTTATTTCTGCGTGTGTATACATTTATGATCTTTTTGACTGCAGAAAGAGTGCTTCGGTTTTAAAATAGTCTCCTAGTGCCCTGAGACTTGTAAACGAATAGACTAAACAAAAATTCACCAGTCCAATGCCAGACGCTCTCACAAAAAATCATATAGTTAAAAAAAATATTTACCGATATTCCCCATGAAATTAATTAAAATTTCCCTACAATTATTGAATAATGAATTATTGAACTCTGCACAAGTCTTCCGGAACAAATAAGTTCAAAACTAAATAAATGGTGGAACGCCTTTTTATTGTGATATTTCGAATATCATTAAAACGATGTTATCGAGCTTTTAATTACATTTGAGTCACATTACGCTTTTCCGTAGCGATCTCTAAATGTTGCGAACGTTATCTCGGGTATGCAAAGATGCTACATATCTAGCAAGTGGCATTTTATTCCCGGAGTAAAGGAGGACAAATTCTCGAGGCCGAAGCGAAGAGAGAATGTTGACGTTATTCGGCGGGTGTGTTCGTTGAGAAGCTTTCAGAGAGATCTGCGGTGGCAACGAGCATCAGCTCTATAACGCGGTAGACGGTAAGTACACACCAATATCTATATGTTATATCCAGTACAACAAGGACTGTGAGGAGCTGAGAGCGTCAATAGCAACGTGTTACGTCACACGATCGTCTCATGCAATTTACCAACACCCTGTAGATATAACAGAGTAGCAAAGAGGGGCGGGGGAGGTGGGGAGGAGGGAAGGGATGATATGCAAACATCTCTCTTGCGGTTCTCGAGTGAATCGATGTGGGGGACCACACAGGCTCTCCGTTGTAAACTGTATATATATTTAGTATATATAGTCCTTATAGATATATATGTATATAAATGCACATGGTTAGGTTAGAGCTACGGCGTACGGGGATATGGTCGCGTGAGTGCGTTCCAAGTACGGCAGACTCTATATAGATGCTGGCTTCCATTGTATTCGCAAAAAGGAGGTGAAGGGAGCACAACTTGTGGAACAGTGGACATCTCGCGCAGCGAGCAGAGAACCCCTACGGAAAAGCTCTGGTGTGTACGGTCACGAGAGTACCTCGAGAACGAGGAAGAACCCATCCTCGGATAAATCGTGTACATACATATATGTACGTGTTTCATGCACATCGTTGAAAGAATGAATTTCGAGGTCCCATTCGAATCCGATATAAATCCACTTACGGCTTTATGTATGTAAAAACCATATGCACATTATAATTTTATTTTTATTTCTGAACTCCCTTTTAGCATGTTGTGAAGTGATTCCGATCGGAGATTGAAGATGATAGAAACGCATCGATCAATGCCCGAAGTTAATTCGTGTAAAATAGAAGAAAATAATAACAAATAAAGAATGAAAAGAACCGGGGTAAGTCCAACTTATTTTCACTGTAATAATTATCTCGATTGAAGCCTTGAGAGGTAGATTGGCTCGTATTAGGACGATAAAGATCTGCAGAATCTGTCTCCCCTTTCACTTTTTTCGGCCTCACGATTGAAAATAAAAGTAGTCTTTTGAAAACTAGAATATCAAAGATTCAATTAAAAAAATAAGAAAATTAGTTTCACGATAATTAGGAGTGCCACATTCGTCTTCAAAGTTTGTAGTCTTTGGGATAGACTACACTGTAAAAACAAGTGTGTCGTCGAAAACAACACACTTGTGTGTTATGTACTTAACGCCGTAAGCAAACTGTAGATTTTCAATACACTTTAAAACGTGTAGAAAATGGCGACAAAGAATCTATAGTTTGCTTATGGCGTTAAGTACAGAACGCACTTAATATGTGTTGGCAATAACACACTTGTTTTTACAGTGTACACACCCATACCTGCGTGTACCTGTTGAGTTAAACATGTTTTTGTAGGTGTACCTGTTAGGTAATGGTAAGGTCCCCTGTGTACAAAGAACAAGGGTAAAGAACCAATATAAAGATCTTGCACAAGAAAAAATTTTGATCGATTTTTTTTTTACTATACGTATTGTCATGTATCGAAGTGTATACAAGAAAGTTTTTTATGATCGAATACACGTTTTATTCATAGTCTCCAATCCAGACTAATTATCCGCATTATTCCATTCTATTGACTTTTACGTGAGTGTACTCAGCACTCGTAATCATTTTATACAATTACATATTATTTTATTTCTATTTTCTTCATTTCGACACTTCTTACGAAAAGTAGCACGTTTACATGCTAAATAACATGTAAACGTGCTACTTTTCGTAAGAAGCGTCGATTTTATCTTCGTTTAGAAGAAAAACATATAATTTTGTTAGTGAATATTAGTTGAACATTGTACTTTTTAAATAATGTCAAAACGTGAGGATAAAAGGATGGTCGTTATTTCGAATGTAACGGAAACACTTGTTCAGTTCAAGGAGACAAAATGGCGTGATATTTAAATAATATCACGCCATTTATAAATAAATAAATTCAAAGATAGTGTGTTTTAATGGTTCATCAAAAAAAAAAAAATTCCCAAAAAAGCGAAAAAAAATAACTGTCACATGGGATGACCCCGATAATCAGTTTTGAAGAGTAAATTATACTTAAATTGAACATGAATTATAATATCGCTAAATAACCGAGCATAATTACATGGAATCATAATTAATACATTAGACATAGAGTACGGAGCGAGATGCACACAGAGTCTCGTTTTACTCGATGGTCACTCAGACCGAACAAATATGGCCGCTTTTGCAAAGGGCCTCGTTTCCCGCCTACCCACACAGACTTAGGACGATGTAATATAACCGTCTTCAAATTCAGCAGGACTACAACTAAACTCTCCTAATCAGCGCTCGTCGTCTCTTTTCCCTACTTTTCGCACGGTACATGTTAAATCACGCAATCCCTTGCAATTGTGGCGCTAACGGTACGTGCATTACTTTGAATGATAGAGGTGGCTTTAATAATAATTTTAGACAATTTCTATGTCGCTTGCAATCGTATATTTAAAAAAAGTGCGAATATTCGTCGGACACATGCGATTTTTCGATGTTCTCTATCTGTTCCCGAATTTATCCTTGAGTTTAGGTATAAATATATATATTTTTTTTATATTTAACAAACTTTGAATTTTTATTCGTTTATCGCTCGTTCGCCTATGGATCAAGAGTGAGAGATCTGAACATTCGAATACGGCTGTTCGAATTTCCCAATATTCCAAGAAAAATCTAGATGACCGAGTATTCCAAAATTTACATCGTCGCTTACTTAACCCATAGTAACCACACTAGTGCAAACTTGTACCATCGAAATCGTATTTTTTGAAAATTATTGTTATCATTGTGACGTATTTACACTATATGAATATTATTTTTCGCATTCGAGCCTATTATCATTGAATTCCTGGGGGTTTTTATTCCAAGAAACTCGAGTTATTAAATGATTTGCGATTATTTATGCAAGAATTTAACGATGCAAAATCTCAAATCGGACTAGTGTGGTTGGTATATATCCTCGATAGAAATGTGGTTACTACGGGTTAAAAATTAATAAAAATATTAATTAATTTTCTTATTTTAATAGAAACTAAATGTGCCAGGTTGTATTAAAATAACCTGTAAGAATTTTGAAAGCAATTCGAAACATACTTGTAATCCCAATACTTCAAAGGCGTACGAGTGAAATATACTGGAAAATATGACGAAATTCATATATGTATTAATTTGATCAATGATTGGACACAATATATTCAAACAAATGTAATGGCATCGCTATTCGTCCTGATAACAATTTATGACCAGTCCAAACGATTACACATGTTCGGCGTATATATACGATAAATGCGCGTAATCATGCAAATTGAATTACCAACGGTAGCTCCGAGTTCGCAAAATATTCCCATTGTTGCTCATCGCATCGCGATTGAGTAGTACATTTGGTGTTCTTTATACCGAAGGGCTCTAAACCTTGTCTCTGTGCTCGTTCACGAAAATTCGTTCATTAAAATAAGTGCAACCTGGTGTGAGAGTTAAACGTACGCACTTCATCTATTATTACGTGTAATGGATATCAAAATTGATACTGAACCTCACAAGCTGTACACAGAAAAAAGTGTGTATGTAAAGATACGAGATTCACCATCGCTCTTGTGAAGCGCGATGACATCTGCTGAGAATGTGGCCTCGATATCTTGCTACATGAAAAATCATCATCTAACCTATATCATAGTCCGATTTCCTGCGAACTTCACGGCTTGTGCATTCAACCAACAGTGAACGTATTCCTTGCATTCCGAGGCCGAATACCGGGCTCGGCCGCTTTGGTGGGTTGATTTCCATGCACTCCTTCTCGTCCCGCCCTTTTACGTCCTCTCTATCCCTGTCTGCATTTACCTTACACGCCCGAGCGTGCAACGATCCAGTATAAATTTCGCTTTACACCACTTCACTACTATTCTGAAATTGTCTTTCTTTCCTCTGTTCTCTCTTCTCTCTCCTCTCTCCCCTCTCCGCTCTCCTCCCCTCTCTCGCTCCCGCTCACCCGCTCTCTCTCCCTCCCCCCTCCCCCCTCTCTCTCTCTCTTTCTCTCTTTCTGTCCGTTCAATTCACTGTATATTACTTACAATTTACGCCACGCAATCGTTATTTTCATACGATCAAACAACGAAGAAATTTTCATTGGAAATACCATCAAGGAGAATCACTCTCTTTTTAACTATTAATTCGTTGACTTATAATATTTTCGTTATTTCCTAACCACGTTATTACTGATGGGAAATTGCATAGTTCTGAAAAAGTGAACTAAATATATTTGCTAGTCTTTATTACCAGAAATTCATTTAGCTCAAAAAAATGTTTGTTCCCCTAACACAGAATTATTTAAGTAACATAATCTTCATTTAGCGATCTGTTAAGTACAAATTATTATGTTTTTTCTGGATTTGATGTATACTAGCAATAGTTACGAGTGACTAAGAATTTTCTTGAAAACTAATGAGGTAAGCTTTATAAAACAGAGTTTTTGAATGAAGTGTTAGGTAAGTATGAAAAAAACCGTCAAAAACCTTATTTATACACTGACCTGTTATTGAGGTTGACGGGTCTCGAGAGAAATGAAAATAAAAAAGAAAGGCAAAATAATGCACACCCAGTACAAGAAGCGTAAAATAGGGGTCGCTGTATACGCATAGAGCGGCGAAACGTCGACCACTCCCAACTGACGTGGCAGCTCTATAGGTTCACTATTATTGTCCTCGTAGCTGCTAACAGCTATACATTGTTTTACCGTCATTTTTTCCGGCAGGACGTAATCCTGGAGAAATGGGGGAAAAAGAGAGAAAGCGAAAGATAAAAAAGTGAACCCTAGCGTAGAATAAATGCGTACGTATATACCCAACAAACACAGTTTCAGTACATTTACGGAAATTTTATGTACCGCGTGTTATATTAGATTGTTGAACGTACTCAATGATTTTCCAAAGAATAATGAAACAAATGAGGTCCAACAATGTGGTGCGTAGTGGATATGAACGAGGTTTGACCCGAACGAGGGAATTCGACCCAGCGATGTCCGAGGATCCCGGTAAGTAGGAACGGCGTGTCATCCGGACCAGGTAAGTAATCGTCGAAGGTAAGTACAAGAAAAAGGTAGATTTCCCTCTGGTTGATTGATTGATTGATTAAATTTTTTTTTTATTTGTGTTTTTTGGGTTTTTTCTTGTATTTTTTAGGTTTTTATTCCGATAACCATTATTATTTTTTTTCCTACAAATTTCTTTTTATTTTCTTTTCTTTTTCTATTTTACAGGTTGGGAATGTCGGCGAGGAGGTCTATTACTTCCTGCTCCTGAGTGATGAGTTTCCCTACGAGGTCCAACTCCATTCTCTGGCTGGTTGGTAGATTTTGCAGCGGCACTTCGACGAGGAATCTGGGTAACAAGGCGCGTTTAGAAGGTACGTCGTCGCGATCAGTTAAAACGACTCGAGAAAATTGATTCTCGACCGGAAGCTGGACATCGCTAATGATGCGCGGTTTTTTTTGCAGGTGGAACTACGCTTTTTTTCTGCGAAAGTGTTCTACGTTTTTTAGACACAAGAGTGACGGGTGTATCTACGCTAGGTGCCACGGTAGAAGCGCCCGGAGAAAGAAGCGGCATGTCAAGAACGTGATCGAAAACATTATCGAAGTCTTTTTTTCGATTTTACTTCGGTAATGAAAGTAGGTGTTAGAGGAAGTTTTGAAGGTACGACGAGGGGTAAAGGAACCTTGAACTCGGACTTATTTTTTGGTTTTTTAATATTCTCTTTATTAGGTTCGATTCCATCGAGTTTGAAGACCGTCGGGACCTTTCGGAATTTAGAAAAAAATTCCTCGCAAATTTTTGCGTTCTGCGGATCGATGGTGACTTTGGTCACGGTAACTTCTGGATTCTCCAGTCTACCAAGACGCCGAAGTCCTCGCATGCGATTACTATTATTATGTTTTTCGGCATTTATCGCTTTAAGCGCCAACAAAAGATTAGAAAATTTAAAAAAAAATTATAAAAGTAAGTGAAAAAGAATAGAAAAATTTAACCGTCAATGGGTTTCCAAAACTTGGTAAATCAAAAATTTAGTACGGTAGCCAGGATTTCGGCCCTTCGGGAACAAAATAATTAAAAAAAATAATAATAAATGATTCGCAAAAACAAAAATTTGGTAAAAAATTTCAAGAATAACGGTGAAAGGTGGATAGGGTTCAACCATAGGCCCTTGGTGAGGGTCCTCCTCGTCGGAAGAGTGGGATCCCCTGTTCGGGAATGTGTTTTGAGTCTCCTCTTCAGAAACGTGATTTGCCCCCTTTTTGGGAATCTGAGTCTTTCCTCCTATTCGGAATGGACGGAACAGGACGGGCTTCAGTGGCGCCGCTTTCGAGGGGCTACAAATGTCTAGGGAATTTTTAGTTCGCGCTTTTACCGCATTATTTTAGAGACGCTCGTGTGGTTTTTTCACGTGTTTGACAGCTAGATCGTTTGAAAGTTTCCGCGGTGTTACAAAAACACAAGTGCGCGAAATAAAAAGTTTATTTAATTAACATTACTAAAATTAAGTGTGAGTGAATGAACGCGAGAACGGAAAAATACGGCACCCAAGGATTAAAAATATTCTTGGTAAGTTATTCACGTGTGAATTTTTTAATGCTTATTTATTTATTTATTTATTCGAACAACTTTTTGGCAACAATTAGTATTTATAATAATCGAGAAAGTTGTTTCATAAAGTGGTTGAAACTCACGTAATCTCTGTCGAGTGATATCGCGAAAGAAATGTTTACTAATAATAATTATTTTTCTTCGTTTTCTGTTTCAGGTTAGATTGACCGGTGTCATCAACGGGGATTATTTATTTCAGGTAAGATTCATTTTAAGCTTCTTAAATGTTAAGTATGAATAAAATTTGCATGCATGAATTATAAAATTAAGTAACGATTAATCTAATATTTCTTTTTTTTACAGGTATTTGCAGGTTAGGTTGATTGCAGTGACAGCTGGGTGTGGCTGGATCTCCAACGGTTGAAGATAAGTCTAATTCTTATAATTATGCGATAAGATTTGGTTGGTATCAATAAACTTGTTTTATAGAATTGTTCTATTAGTTATAATTAACTTTCTGTTTTCAGGTACAGCGGAGTCAGCAGAGAAGGCCTTTCCACCAGGACACAGCCGTAGGTGAGTTTTTACCAAAATTTATTGAATCTTTGGATTGTTTATTAAACTATTAGCTAAGAACTTAATGAATATTAGAATTAAGTAATAATTTGAAAAAAATATGAGTGAATATCTACATTTTTTACTATTTACAGGTCTGCGGAGCCAGTGGAGGAGGTTTTTCACCTGGACGCAGTATGGGTAAGTTTGTTCAAATACTTTTCTATACTTACTGAGCAACTTAAAACTTTGTTATTAGGAAAATGAAGACAATATTAGTTAATGCAAACGTTTCTAGAAAAAACAGAATTATTTACAAGGTTTTTATTATTTACAGGTTTTGGCAGCGGAGGAGAACTTTTCCTGTTTGGGCTGTGCTATGACAAGGTACTATGTATTTATTCCTTATTTTTTATGTTATTATTAAGTTCTTTTTAATTTGTATTTGTTCTTTATTTGTTTCAAATGGACAAATGTGAGGTGGAAAGTGAAAAGCTGTCGTCACAGAGTGACGTGCAACAAGATATAACATTGATATCACATGCTCCGTGAATGAAACGGTACTTCTCAAATTTGTCATCCTTTTACCCAATCACAGTTATGAAAAAGCTACAAGTAAAAATCATGTAACATACTCAGCTTAAAGATGTAACTGCTATGAAACTTGTAATCCTTATATATAGTATTCGTAACAATGAAGTAAGTGTGATTTCAATGTTACATGTTTTTTACATAGCCGACACATCATGAACTGGAAACATAATTTTGTATTTTTTATGTAAATCTTTCATAACCAATGATATGAGAATGGATGTCCCTTGTTTTGCTGCATACATAAAAAAGCCTAAACATATTTTTTAAAAAATTTTCTTCGATTTGGGATTCAGGTTTTCATTTTAGTTATTGTATTCATTGTTCCCACTATTGCTGATATTGATATCACAGTGTTCCGTAATTGTTACCGCACCGATTCGTAACAATTTTGCATGTCTCCATACATACAAATTTTTCGTACTCCTATTACGAAATTTTTACGTATCAATGTTACATATTTGTGATGTCAGTCATTTTCCGTATTATCTTCATCACATAGAAGACTGCTTGACTGCGTAATATTTCCATCTTTTAGTGATGTAGTTAAAACGTATCGATGGAACATATGAATTCCATCTCATTTACGATTATAGGGGAAAATTTGCAGCTCTGTGATAACAATTATATGACATATTTGTTATATCTTTGGTTACGTAAAGTTTTCGAAAATGATCTCAACTGTGTTTGCTGGGTATGCACATATTATATATATAAAAAGGTTAGAAACGGCACACTCTACGTCATTTCCGACAGTGACTACGCGACTCAGCACCCGCTGCTTCCTGGCATACACACGAACGCAGTGGACGTCGCGAGCCCTCAGCCATTTTACTGTAACTGTCACAGCATCTTGAGAACACAAGCGTTTAACTATTAGTTTCACAAAATAGCCAAAAGCTATTTTTTTTACCGAAATCGTAGAAAGAAGCGTAAAAAAACACACATTCAAATTTACGCACACTGCCCTTCAAGTCTACGTATTGACATCGTATCACTCACCAACGATGTGAGTCGGAGTGTGATGTTGCACAATAGAACAAAATTGAAGATAAAATATTTACCACCATGGCGTAACATCGTCCAGACTTACCTGTAACAAGGAAAACAGAAAAATTGTATAAGAAAAAATATTATCATTTTTTTATATCTTCCATATACGACATTTGGAATATAAAAGTATTTACTTTTTGTAATGAGATTTACTAGTTTACCAGAAATGCATAGTATAGTGAAGAATTGTTTTTCATACATTCAGGCATCGGAAAACAGTACAGATGTATTTTAGTGTGTATTCATTGTATATAAAACAACGACTAAAAGACCATTCTACTCAAAGAATAAACTTTATTATTAGTCCAAGTTGATCACGGATAGACTACTTTGTTTTGGAATCGCACGAAAATTCTTACTAGAAAATGTGTCAAAAAGTTTTTGGCTCAGGTCACAAATATTCTTTTTCTTTGCTCCGCTGACTCACCTCGGTTTCTATGTATTCGCGTATGTATGTCTCTTTCTTTTTTACGTATGAAGGAAAGGTACACGACAGTGTCGACGTAATCTTCAGACTCATTTAGGATTCATGAATTTCCATGCACATCCATCGTGGCTTTATTTTGTTTTTCCTTCTGCTTCTGTCTCACTTAGATATTCAACGTAAAAGTCTATGTATATTCGTGTACTGATGTATGCCAGTGTATGTTGAAAGCAAACGTGCCGAAAATGTAGTGATGAAAGTAACAAACGAATTTGTATGAGAACCATCGGGGGTGGGGGGGGGGGGGGTGATTATAACAACTTGTAGTATACGCAAATGCGGATAATCGATGGAAACATTCTTTGCTTTATTCGTTCCAGGCAGCTGCAATACAAGATAATAGGATGAAATAGAGGGTTTGCTTGAAATATCCGGGAGTGTGAGTCTCTCAAAAGCGACCTCCTCCGTGATAGTCTCGACGACATCATTGCCAAAGGAAGGAAGTCGATTTGCCAGAAGCGTCTTATTTAAAACTTTTTATTGAGGGGGATGAAGTACTAGAGTCTGAGGGAGTTCGACCGGCTTGAAGCGCTGCAAACAGATGGCGGTCGACGAGGAATGAAAAGAGGCAAGGACAAAATAGAGAGACAGAGGCTCGGCTAAATTGTCCGTGAGTACAGTAGTAGAAAACGAAGCTTGAGAAGCAGAGAATAAAACATACCAGCGAACGCGGAGCATCCAGTAATTTATGTCCTCAGGGGAAAAAAATAAAGTTGGATAGACTGAATTAAGATCAAAAAACTGTATTACAATAAGAAAAATAAATAAAATGACCAAAAAGAACGAATGAATCGGCCCTTAATGAAAAGCCATTCACAGATTCGTTCTGGATTCTTCCGGGGCATCTTTAGGCTTCTTTGAGACGACGATGAGATGAAAATCCTTGGGAAATCATCTAAAGAAGCGGGCATAGTCATGGTGTCGAATCGAAAGTGCAAGACACGGACGGAGACAGAAGTACAACCTTCTTTTTCCCATCCAACTTCAATAAAATGCTGTCCTTCGAGATACTTGAGAATCTCTCGAGGCTCGAGACTCTCTCGAATCTCAAGCGACACTTTTACAAGGACCGCTTTCTTTTTCTACCAGTGCTTCCCAAGCACCGGGGATTCACCACTTGATGCAGTCAGGACAAAATGTTTCGAGAATCTTGCGAACATTAACCGAAATAACAGAAACAAGTAGGAAGGTTAAAAAATTAAATGGATCTATAGTCGTTGTATAGATCCATTGACTTTAAGAGATCTTGCCAATGACCTGTCCTGATTTATTTGTGTACAAAGAAAATTCTATTTATGACCTCTTTGAAATGTATATGGCAATTTAATGTTTAATTAACACGACATATTTTTAGTGAAATTAAATCGCCGATCGTAAATGAGTTGATACAGCGACTTGGAACAAAGGAATCGCAGGATAGCGTGCATTTATTCAAAAGGCTGAATGATGAGATGTTTTCCGACACACTGAGAGGAAGCAATTAAGGTCATGACCCAAGGGGTATATTTAGTACCGAACATAAGAGAAAGATATGTGTAGTTCTCTTTAAATTCCGAAAGCTTTATAGTATTTTCGGATCCTCCTTCGATCTAATTTCATTATTCGATTGGTCACCCTCTCCTACAAACCAAAAGATGCTCGTTAACCATAAATGAGATTTCGTCAGCGTCACAAAACATCAGGCTCTAAGCATCTTTCCTTCGATTCAAATAGAATAAGAGACACGTGGAGGTTCAACAAAAAGGGTATAGAAGAAAACATGCTTTAGATATCGATTGGTGAAATTCAAAATAGTGCAAGGCGTTAAAGGCTCCTGAGTCCACGGGAAACGACGAATGATTGTGATTTGGTTGTCCAAAAGAGCATTCACAGACTTTCAGTAACGTATATATGTATATACTGTATCTCAAGTATATACCGATATACATATATATAATATACAGAAACAATACAGGCAGGGGCACCCAGTAACGAGAAGCTCGATGTTCATTTAGCGTGTTTGTTCTTGCTGAGGATATCCCATGGGCCGGAGAGAACATCGATGTTGTGACTTAATTATACGCCATTCAGGCTCTCGTGTCTCCTGCATAAACCACCGTTGGCTACGCGACCACGCAGGACACCCCGAACGTGGTCGTCACGCTAGACAGCTGTAGTTGACCAGACTCTGAAGATTGCCAACTCTCTCTCTCTCTCTCTCTCTCTCTCTCTCTCTCTCTTTCTCTCCCTCTGTTGCTCCAACTCCCGAGGGAATGGTGTGACTCAAGCGTGAATTATTCAAGATGTTCGTCTCCTTCGTCCTGGCGTTCCGAGTCCCGAAGAGACTTACATTTTCACTGAGAGTCTTCTCGTAGTATGTATACTTCTGAGCAGATAAAACACCTGACACCATTACGACACTCTTAGAATTCCCGATATAGATAACGAAAAAGGGGAAACTATTGGTCTTTCTAACGAGAACTATCCGTATACAACAATTTCAAGAAGTCCCCCTGATATAAGTGTTGCGATTCAAGGGACCACAATCCAATTTAAGCAAATGTTTTTTTTTAAATGCACACCTTCTTGTCTTGCTCTTTTCTCTCACGAATAGCAATAAGTATTTACTGAGAGTTGAGGCGAGTTGATTTGTGAAGTGCGGCTAGTATTAGAGGCGTTTCAAAACCCTGTTGTAATTCTGGAATTGAATATGTCGTGGGCGAGAGACGGGGTGGGAAGTATTTTTCTCTATAAAATGATTATGAGTATAATGTACATTATTTTTTATGTTCTGTGTTGCACTTCTGTTGAGGAGAAGCAAAAGCCTATGGTGAACACGTGTATTATTCAATTGCACTCCTTTTCAACGATCCATCACACAGTTGTATTATTTTGCCAAAGGTGATTGGATGTGAACTTCCGTAAAATAGCCAGTGTGCGAAACTTTCATGTGGCAGATAGTGCGGTAAAAAGAGACGAGCTTTTGCAGAAAACACTTCGGAAGACGTTGGACAAAAAGAGAGTACGAAACGAAGAGACCTGAGCGATAGTAAAGAGAAATCGAAGAATAGACGCTAGAGACAGAGAGTGGATACCACAGCGAATTGAATTTCGGTCAGTTACTTTTATTTTGCCTGGCTCTCTTCATTCTTTGCACTCTCCTCTATTCCAACCGTCTGTAGTGGAGCTATACAGAGAATCTTGCCAGGCATCACGTTTTACTTCCTTCGACGCTG
Source organism: Rhimphoctona megacephalus (assembly GCA_963989365.1). Lineage (NCBI taxonomy): Eukaryota > Metazoa > Arthropoda > Insecta > Hymenoptera > Ichneumonidae > Rhimphoctona > Rhimphoctona megacephalus. The sequence continues at coordinate 23,726,038 of OZ022414.1, read as the reverse complement.
CGTGCTTTCTTCAAAAACCTCCTCATTCTCCTGTATTTTGTTTTTTTCCTTATTTTTCTTGTAAGAGGTCTCTCGTCAATTAGCTAATTCCTTTTGGCAAGACGGAATTTTGCTCTCTCTTTGACTCTACCAACCTAAGGAATTACGACGCACCTTTTATTCGTTTCAACCTTTCGAACTTAGACAATTTGGACAGTACTTCTCTACTCTTTTCTTTTTCTCTTCCTTGCTGTTACCGGTAAACCCTTCTTTATATATATTATATATATTATGTGTGTGTATGTGTGTATGTGTGTGTACACGAAATTCGCCCCTGGGCTTGAAACAGCACTGAGCCAATAGGAGACTAGACGCGCTCGTTTCCGTCGTATTCGTCTTCGTGTCATCCGCGTCCTCGCCGTCTCCGTCAGTGGCGTTGAACGCACAACAGGCAACATGAAGGACTTTCACATAGACAATCGTGGCAGGAGCAGGAGCGCTCACAATGGCTCCGTATCTTCCTTTGATGTATCTTCATCTGAAAACCGAAACAACGAGTTTGTGCTGTAGGTAGGGAAGAGAGCGCAAGGGCACCGTACGTGCCTCCTGCAGGCGAACTAACGTACACGGGCACATCAAAGCCGTATCCTCAGCTTAATACAATAAAACACCGACAATACCGCTCGAACAGAAGGAAAATGAACGAGAAGAACAAGAAGGAGAAGAATGGAAAAACGAAAATAGAGTAGAGTTGCGAAAGGAGAAAGAAGATGAGGATGAGAGTTTCTCAGAAATTAGGTGCTTCGAGACTTGATTCCATAAGATCAGGTGCACCCAGCTGAACGAGACAAAAGAATATTTCAAAGAAAATGACACCTTGAATGCCGTGTTGTATCTCCTTTCAGAACAATGTATTCCGAGATTCGTCTTCAGTAATTGGACACATAATGATGTTACATCATTGAAGATCAATAAAATTACCAAAATCTATTCGCAAGAATCGTAGAAGTGACTGGTTCAATGAATACGAGATTAACATCCAATAAATAATATTGATACATTTGTTCTTTGTCAAGTAATAAATCACTCACAGGCGATGGTTCCTAAAAAGCAGGACTGCCATTCGCAATGGCTACTTCCTGCGAGACTTTTTATGTCTATAATAGCAGGGAGCCCCGAGGATCTGGAAATGAGCGAGGATGAGCGCTTGAAAATAGTAAAGGATTCCGGGTGTGTGAAGTGCATCATACATTAAAAGTACCAGTGTTAGCCTAGCTTTGATGAGATATCCTAAAACGACTGTGGTGTACGGTTTAGTAGAGGTGTCCAGCTGGGACCTGATTCTGTGAGAACTATTGTTTGTATGATGGTATATATATGTGAGGATAATCTTCTATTACCTTAAAAACCTTGGTGGAGAGCAGATGGTTCAAGGAAATGGGCGTGGACGGAGTCCTAACAACTGGAGCATAGTACTGCAACCAACTTACAGCGATAAGGCATACATTTATTTTCCTCATGTCAGCAATGAGATCACACAATTCGCTATAGACTACAATGATTTTAACCAGATAACCAGAAGTGTTGACATGTACAAAAAGAAAAAACTGAAAAAAACGAAGCCAAAACCACGAATTCCATATTGGGACACAATGCATGGTGAAGGAACGTTGCTGCGGCAACTACAACGTATCGTTGAGGGTTTGAATCATGTCCAAGTTTACTTGACGTATCCAATATGAAGATAGAACGTACAAAGGAGTTCTCGATAGAGTATACAACAGCACAACTGAGTGAATGTAGAGGAAGTAGTTAGACGATTTCCGCCACATCCGTTGCAAAAGCGTAGGGAACTGTACACGCGAAGAAGAGAATTTTACCTTCTCATCCTTTTCGCGGATTCAATTTCTCGGAGACTCGAACGAGTTACTTGTGATTATTTGCAAGCACTCGGCAGAGATGGAAAAAGAGAAATACTACACCGCAATCGATTTTCTCAGTACGTGTGTAGCGCAGTAGCAGCAGCAGCCGTCAGTGCGATATTGCAGTTACCCTGATACAACGAGCGCTGTGTGGAAAGGTTTATGCTGACGATAGCAATATAATTCCCAAGTTTGCGGCAACGCCAGCTTCTTGTGTGAACACCTTCACGTATTATCAAATAAATAAATCACCTACCCTTGGCTGATTTATAACCCAGAGTTTCACTGCGACCCACCAACACTATAATATTCAATCATGCTTTCGCTTGTCGTTACTCCGCCGATTGGTATGACCGTTCTATGCTATACCACCCGAACTACAAACACCAGTGTTGAATTCCGAGAGCAAGCAAATTGAGACATATCGCTTTTAGGTCCTGCCCCTATGTACAGAGAGCCCACCGATAGTTCATTTCGCTTACTTCCGTTCTGTTTTGGCAGCGAATACCGAGACAATACAACTTGAAGAATACGTGGTTGGGATGGAAGTTTCCAAGATCTATATTTTGTGAGTATAGCTTTTGAGTCACGTCAGCAAGGAAGCAGGAGTAACGGAGTGCTTCTTTTTTTAAATCAAATTATTGAGGCGTAAAAGCAAAGAGACGAGCTATCTTATTTTTGCCTTATATTTCTTAACTATTATAAAGCCTCTCCTTTTGTACCTTCTGGTACTTGCGATCATGAAACCTTGTTCTCGGCAACAGGTATACCGCGCCACGCTCTTGTCGTTGAAATAAGTACTGGCTTTCTTTAACATAGCCTTTCAGAAGCTATTACTTCTCTGGTGTCTGGCGGAATCGCTAGTAAAACGGGTGAATTTTCTGGCTATGGATACTTATCACATATCCATGGAATATAAAGAACTACCAATAGAAATAAAAAGCTTTTTCTAGCTCCTGGTTGATCGTGGAATTCATAAATAGAAAAATCTGTCACTTTAATAAGGAACCTACCATTTCCATAATGAACATGTAAAATGGTCCACGATAGAGTGGGAGTGCAGTTGGCTTCGTGTACAACATTGTTGGAAAGGCGAGAGGCGTGGAGTAGTTTCTGGCAAGCCCACATGAGTTCTGCATTGCTTGGATAATAGAGGGACCTGCGCGGCAAGCAAGAGTTCGCTGTACTTGTCATTTGGCCGACTTGCTTCATACCCAGCATGAAACTCTCTGAATCGAAACTTCAAAGAAGAAAAGCAAGAAGCTCGACTCCCTTATCTCTCTTTATGTCTCTTCCGCGATTGATCTATGCAAGAGAAAAGTTGTCGAATTTACGGAGAAATGCCTATGAAGGAAAGCGATTATATTCAAAAACAGGATAACAAGGAAGACAGGCTTGTGAATCCGTGGGCTTGTATATTCATATTGTGAATGGGGAAAAACGTGTGAAATTGATGTGGCGCATAGAGAAAATCACTGGCGAGTAATATGTTATAGCCGCGTCGCGTTATACATGAAGAATAATAAGACTATCCGGCGCATGTCTCACCGATGGCCCCTTTCATAATGATGACCAGAATAGATTAACGGGGTTGATGATATTATTGATTACTGGACACATTCAAACAGCTTTTGCGAAGCTTTGCAATAGGGCACGTATTAGTGAGCGGCAATGTTAGCTGGTAGATTCCCAACGTATTTTTTTTTAGAATGAAATTAAGTATAGTATGATGATAGATAACATAATACAATTTAAAATTAATAATGTTATTTCCATAGAATATATAGAGCTAATATATAGAGATAGGTCTCAAAGGTCATTTACTCAATACTGCGATTGGCATCGGCTGTCTATGAAGTGTCGACAGTATGTTCACGGGAATTATCAATCATGAATTATACATTTCATGGATTAAGTATAAAAACCTCGCCAGAGTTTTTTTTCTTGGAGTTGGGCATTTTGTAAAATGCTGCAACTACGATAATTCTCGGTCACGCTGACCAACAAGCTGCTAGAAGTTACAAATGTTATCAAATTAATGATATCTTTTAAATCTGTATAGCTGCGGAATTCGTTTTATACATTTTGTTTTGTTTTATGGGAAAGAATAATAGTTAGCGTTATATTTTTCAATACCCAACAATTCATTTAGAATATTTATTTAAAGTTTTTAATTATGCTTAGACTACGATTCTTGCGGAATATATATTTGCGGTGGCTGCGATTTCATTTTTGTTTGTTTCGAAAATGTACTTGTTAATCTCGATTCATACAATAATTCCACTTTGCGACCAATATCGATTGATCCGATCTTGGTAGGAGAAGCGTCCAGTTCTTCGTCAGGTGCACAGAGACGGAAAGACAAAGCGTGCTCAACCTCGATTTCTGCATGTGCGATGCGGATGAGGTTTCACCACTGTTCAATGAATCGCGGTTGCAGTGTACTCCGCTCTGAGTAACAACCCGCATGGAAAAACTATAATTTGAAAATGAGATTATATATAGCGGCGAAATTTTACATACGAACGAATATATTTTTGAGATATAAGGAATATGTATATTATGGTAATATATCAAATTTTAGATTAAACCATATAAGTATTTTTATATTTTGTCATATAAGAAAATAAACTATGAAACTGTTAAGGACGTGTAACTGTTAAGTATATATGAGATATGGAACTGTTATATAAATTTCATATTTTTTTCCACATTTTTGTAATATATAGGAAAATTTATATTTTAAAATATATCGTAAGGCATATATTGCCTTATACGGTAAAATATAAAAATACTTATAAAAATCCATCGAAAATTTCATATATTATTACAATATACATTTTTATTATATCTCAAAAATATACTCGTTCGTATATAAAATGTTGCCGCTATATATCGACGCTTCTTACGAAAAGTAGCACGTTTACATGTTATTTAGCATGTAAACGTGCTACTTTTCGTAAGAAGTGTCGATATAATCTCACATTATTCTTATATTTTTCGATATAGTTTTTCATTATATAGTTTTTTCATACGGGAAATCCATTGTGTAGAATGGTTTTCATAACCTAAGCGAAGTTATTACGAAATTTATGTGGCTTGTTCTTACGGACTTTCGAAAACTTTCTGGTGGGTTGAATTTATTTTGATTGCAACGCAAATGCTCATGAGGCCATAAGTGAGAGAAATATTGAGCACCCTGCGTACAGAGGTATCAGGAAGTCTTCGAGGCGCAAGATTCGCATTTTCTATCTGAGAACAGCTGCCAGGATTCTAGTTAAGCCTCTTGGTATCCTGCTGCCGCTACTTGTTCGGATTGGTGAAGCTCGTGAATTCCGCAGTAACAAGTAATCTAGGGCATTTCGTAAACTTCGTGAACAACGCAAAGAGGGAAGAACATAGCACAAGCAGTAGCAAAAGTTTTTCTTCTCTGGTCGGCATATTCTCTATCTGTCTTCATTTTTTTCAGAGAAGCTCTTTAAACCAACGAGCTTTTCTTGAATTTGGGAATCGCGGAGATGCGAAAGATAGAGGCCACGGGACAGAAAACCAAAAGCAGAAAAGCACACAAAGCCCTTTGGCATTCAAGAATAAAAATTGCCACCTTTTTTTCGATGGTGTTGAGCGAGTGTTACGAATGTTTTCTGGACTACCTGAATACGTTGCCTTTCCATATATAGAGACAAATAAAAATGCCTGCCGCAACAACCAGTACCGCTAAAAATTTAACACCGCGATAATCTGATTGCGAATACTGAACTAGAGTTGTTAGCTAGAAATACGGACGTTCATTGCCTATGGTAGTAGAATAATAAATCGGCTGGCAGAAAATTGGTCGCGGGCTTATCCGTTTTTTGGGGTAAATTCTAGACTAAAAGGCACACAATGTGTTACCATACCAAGTAAAAGGAGGAGCGAGACGAGAGTAGAGATCTGGTACGATATACGTTGGAAAAGTGCGCTTTTGCTTTTACTCTGGTGCGACAGTGATAGCAAAAGAGAGGGAGGGTTGAAAAAATGGGAGATGGGAGAAAGAGCAAGGACGACAGAGTGGTCCGGAGGCTAGAGGCCAACCGGAAAAGCGCTCTTTCCCTACAGTCCAATTTCAAGGGAGGTTTAAGCGCCCGTTTATACCCTTCTCGGTGTTGGTGCCAGAGGAGGGATTGAATGAGTAGCAGCGAGAGAGAAAGAAAGAGATAAGGAGAGGTAGAAAGGGGTAGTATACTTCTGAGCCAGAAATGTGCAAGTCAAACAGCTTGACTCAGCGGTTTATCTACCGGCACACACGCGGCCATCTCCTCATTCCTTCCTTCCTCACCAACGAATTCATGCATTTACCAGAGAGGCGTAGGGGTGATCACTACCGTACGTGAACGCCCCGACCAACACGTTCTCAAGTCTGTGCTTCGAACGATCTTCATACCGCGCCTCGCCAAGGTTTTAAACCTTTCCGTACAAGAGTGAGAGTGCCCCAGAGCAGTCACCTCCCTTATATATACATAGAAATATATATGTAGAACATCTATAAAGAGCGCCCCCCCCCCCCACATTCGCGTATATCTCATCCACCCTCATTCCCTGGGAACTAACGCTGATCTCGCTTCAACTTCGTACGTGTGTGTATTCGAATACGTTGCACATGCAAAATAAATTCTCAGAAGAAACGAGAACGGCACTTCTGGCACGAGAGATGCTGAACACACGCTCTCTATCTTTCAGAGAGGGCCTCGCTGTGTAATACGTAGTTGCTTGTGCTCCGCCAACGAGAGGGAGCAAGAAAAAAACATAGCGCTAACGGAGAAAGCTACTATGGAATATGGATCTCTCACTCTCTTTCCGTTTCTCTCCCTTTCTCTCTAGTTCTGTAAACTGGGTACCATCAGTACTGGATGTATCAACTGGAAAGTAGAAGAAGCGAAGGTAAAAGAACGTTCCACCAGTGCGCACCTTCGCCGTCGACGCCTCCTACTGAAATCTATTATTAAGCTTCGCCAAAGGTATACGCAGATAATATGGTATATATATATACAATGGAAAAATAGGAGGAAGACAGTGGGGAAAAGCTCTAAGTTTACGAGGCATGGTGTAAAGTATACGAGATTCGCAATCATAAAGGGCATGTGACAAAAAAAAGAAGATAACGGCGGAAAGACTGGAGCTTGGTCGCACCCTTTTGTTTCTTTTGAAACATTGTCGTGGCATAAGAGAGACTCTGCGTAGTGGCAGCAACCGGTGATAATACTCTCGTAAGTTCCTTTTTATATTTTATAAAATGTTAACTTTTCTCACGCGCTCTGACTCAGTACAGCTTTGCCTTCGTACTCAGTTCTTCCATAATATATACACGGAACAAGAGTAAATTTGAATGATTTATAAATAATCGGAGTTATGAAAGCTTATATAAGAAAAAATCCAGGCATAAAGGAAGCAATTATATGTACATATTAATTTGCTACACGACTCATAACAAAAATACGAAACTTTTAATAAAACCAGTACTTCGTAATTTTAGATTCATGAACATCAAAGTTGTTTACTATAATCATATTTTGTCCTTTTCGATGGAGAGCGCTCACATGCAGTACGATCGTAAATTCGCTGGCCAATTGAATCGGTCGCTGCGAGCGGAAAAGTCCCTGACTCAGGCAAATAATTCTGGATGTGAAAATCAGTCTGGTCCACAAAGACGACGCAGGCAAACAATTTCTACCCGCTCGAATTTTTGTATATCCAAAGTAGTTTTTTATCTCATATTCAGCAGCAATAAGTATTTTCTATTCTTTTTTATATATACCACAGAATAAATAGAAAAAGTCGCAAACTCAATTTTTTCATTTTTTGAAGTACAGAATAAAATTCGGTCGAATTATCAGCGCGTATATAAAAAAAAAAGAACAAAAGTTGACGAAGTAGAAGTTTCTGTGAGTGGACGCGATAGTCAAAACAGTTAGAATGTTTTTCTCTCAGATCACCAGAATCTACTAATAGACGAGGATGAACAACTTTTTTTGGCTATTTTCGCCCTGCATTTTATGATGTATAAATTCCACTCTCGCGCGGCGCTTAAAAACGAAAAGCTAGAACGATTGGAAAGATCCGATTTCGCGATATACAGTGCCGATATAATTGCACTTAGGGATGCTCGAGAGGAAGGGAGAGAGAGTGAGGGAAGGAAAGGGAGGGAGAGAGAGGGCGAGGGCGGATCATAGTCAAGAGAGACGAGAAAAAAAGGAAACAGAGAATCGATGAAAATTCGAAGCAAGAATAATCCCAGAAGCGTTATAACGAGTCAGCAACGATAGAGAAGGAGATAAAATAGGACGAGATCAAATGAGAGAACGATAGAGAGCAACAAAGTCGAGTTATGTATCTGTCGGACCAAAGCTCTAGCGGGCATAACAGTACAGGAAGAGAGAGCAAGGAATGATAGAAAAAAAGCAGAATAGCTGAACCGTTGGTAGAGATAGAGCCAAAGCCACTAGGGACGAGAGATAGAGGCCTGAGTGAGGAAGGACTGACGAAGAAGGTCGATCTAGCATCGAAGCCAGGCGATCGCAAGTGGCTATATATGCGAAAGGAGAGTGAGTACTTTGGATGGAAGAACGTTTATGGATGATGGTGGCATCGCTATAGTACCGGTTTTTGCGGCTTTAATAACTTGGAGTTTAATTAACTACTGAAAGTCGTGATCGATTTCTGGAAGTGCGCCCGGAAGAGAGAGAGAGAGGGGGAGAGAGAGAGAGAGAGAGAGAGAGAGAGAGAGAGAGAGAGAGTGAGAGAGAGAGAGAGAGAGAGAGAATAAAAGAAAGAAAGAGAAAGAATGGGAAGAAGTGAGATGAATTGATAGACCTTCTAATATCTACCTCTGTTCGCGTTAGCCATCGACGTATATATATGGGTTTAGAGCCGTCTTTCTTTCTTATTCATAAGCGGCTGTCCCCATTCCTTCAGCACGCCAGAAATATACAGACAGCTTCAACTTAAGGCCTTACATACGTCCAGAATTTTCAAAAAATCGATTTTTTTTTACAGATTATTATTCTCTATAGTTTTAGGCGTATTTCTGTGTAAGTCGATTGTACAAATTCCCCATAGATCGAAAGTTATTATAGAAAACGTGACTGCCCAACGCAGTCACGTTGGACAGTCACGAAACTTTAAATGCATTTTTCTCAAAACTACTTTTTCTGGCACGGTCTGCATGATAACTCATACAGTTTTTAATATTTTTCGATGCTTTTTTTTTAAATATTCGAAATTGTTTTCTCTATAGTCTGTCGAGTCGGATTTTTAATGTTGTGATTAAAAAATTTTATAAACATAATTAAAGTGTGACATTTATGACACAAAATGCACACTTTTTTTTAAACTGCCGTAAATTGCCGAAATTTTTCGAATTTCAAAAATCCGGCTCGACAGACTATAACTACAACTTTTTTTATAAGAATTTTTTTACGTTTCGCAGATCCATCAGCATTTCAAGAAGAAATGATGCAGACCGTAGAGCAACTTTTTTTTCATAGTGCTTCGGGAAACGTGATTTTTTATGTTGTAATTTTTGAAAAAAAAATGAAATAAATTTTTTTATAAAGTTTAAATACTAATAAACAATGTGTAAAAATTATTTTTATTAATTTCTATTGCTATCTCTTCTAAAAACAGTTTTTCTTTTAGCGCGTTTTAGGCGCTGCTGGACGTATGTAAGGCCTTAAACTACGCTCTCACTGCAGTTTTAGCGAGCGTGTACATGTTGTATATAATAAAATCTTCGGAGATTCGACGCCATAGCCAAAAAGCAACGAAGGTATGTTTATACAAATATTATTAAGTTTATATATATATATATATTGCCGCGTCTCCAGCTATATGTATAAACACGACAGGGAGGAGTTCGAGGGTGAACCCATTCGTTGATGGTTGTAGTATACGATCTGAGAGCCCGAATACGACTTGAGGAACCTTGCCAAAAATATTGTGAGGCTCTCTTTCACTTTTCCTCTCTATCTTGTTTTTACAACACCACCCTTTCCTGTCCTAAAATGCTTACAAACAACCCCTTCCTATAAGATTTTCCGCTTTAACCGAAAGTTCTTCTTCCAACAAAGAGCACAGCTGCAATGAGTACAAAACAAATTTTGTCTGTGCACTGGCTTGCAGATTAACCCGCAGCAACCGTGTTTGTTTTCTTTCTCAACAAAAGTATATGGTTTCGACAATACTTTTGCACACAACTATAAGTCAGGTGAGGAAACTTATTTTTATTTGTATAATAGTTGAGATAGATATATCTATGTACAGTATGACTCTTCAGAACCGAAAGGGCCATGGCCACATTGCTTTGTCGTTCAAGCAATATGGCTCATCATGCTCCTTTACCTTTTTTAACAGTCAGTGCACAGTTCGATTGTAAGGGCTCTCATTTAAACATAGATAAATCTGAATCATTAATGCGCTGCAAATTTGTGAAAATTTCAGCAACAGTTTTGCTAATCTCCCCCTCTCTCCCAAGCTGTGCTGGGGCATAATAAAACCAATCTAATCTGATCTAATTTCAGTAATATTAGTTAAATTTTAAATTGTAATCGCATCAGTCTAATTATAACAAGTAATTACTTTTAATAATCAGCCTCTATTATAACTTCACTGCCAATCTATGTAACTGCGAGAGTCAACTATATGTCTGTCAATTATACAATATATTTTATTCTTTGTAATTCTGTAACTCTAATCAGTCTCGACTCATTGAGCTGTTTAATGTTTGCAATGTTTGTTTTATCTCTTCGAAAATGTAACTGCATTGTTCCTAAATATGTATTCAGTTCTCCGCACAGGATTTATGTTTTTGAGTTTGTTTACATAATATTTTCATCTTTATGATTAGTGTAAGAAATATCTTATTGTTACTGCATATAGTATATAAGTAGTGTTAGAATTGTAACTCCTCTATTGTATCATGCCTCACAGCACAGCTAAGGCAAAAAAAATCACACAACAAATAATCTCTCTCTCTCTCTCTCTCTCTCTCTCTCTCTCTCTCTCCTCCTCTCCCCCCCCCTCTCTCTCTCTCTCTCTCTCTCTCTCTTCTATAAGTTTATTTAAATTGAGACTTGCCTCATGTCTATTGTGTACTGAACAGCGTGCTTATGTAGAGTAGTCTTCATTGAAACCATGGTTGTATGCAATTCAATTATTGCACATAATTATAGTTTATTCATTGGTGCAACTATGTGGCTAACTGGCGCAAGCATGCTGTTCAATTGGAAATTGCTGTGTCTTACAATACATTCGCTTACTCAAGGAAAATTTCAGCCTTAAAGGCAGTGCGCATCGTCAATATAATATTATGTAAAACTTGAGCCATTGAATTAGTGCTAAAATCGCCTGTGAGATGTATGAGTGTCATTAATTTTAAGTGTAGTTTTAAGTTGAAATCATTGTAATCTTGTATGCTACTGATCAATCTATTGTTATTTTGTGTACCATTTAATTGCTCTGCTTTACTGTATATGTCGAATTTTGCCTAACAGTACTGTGTACTAAGACATAAAAATAAAAGTATCACCAATCTCTCTCTCTCTCTCTCTCTCTCTCTCTCTCTCTCTCTCTCTCTTTCTCTCTCTCTCTCCGTACAAATGTTAGAGTTTAAGAAAAATTTTGCATAGGAGGTCCGCATACACTGTAATAGAAGTGAAAACATCAACGTTTATAGTGAGACAACGTTGTAGAACGAAATGAAAGCCCAGAGGTGGCCAACCCAAAGCACCGAGTTAACTTTGCTGCTGGAGACATTTTAATTACCGTCGGAGACTAGCAATTCCCTACTGTATTTTGCTCAATACACCTGCTGTTTCTACAATGTGGTGAGGTTCGTGGCGTCGTAGTAAAAGCCCGCGACGCCATTTGTCTCCCGAGTTTATATAAAGTCACTTCGCCTCCCGACCTTCTTCTTTCTAAGGTCCTGTGCTTTTATCCCTACACCTCTTACTCCGCCCATTTTCTTTGTTGTACCCTAAGGAGAGATGGAAAGATCCAAAAGCTTTACGAAAAAGTAAGATGGAGCAAGGTTTCCCCAATGTAGCCTGCGTTTCCGTCCGACTCACATGAAACCCATGCTTCGTGACGGTGATTGACTGGATTTCAATAAAGCTTCCGTTACTTCCGAAGGGAACATCCTCTTCTCGATCTTGCTTCACAGTCATCCATCTTATCATACCACTATTGTTTAAGATTGAACGCCAGCTTCAAAGTATGTTGAAATGTGGTAGATTGAATATAGTTGTTGCTAGTCGAATCAACATATCCTTCACTATTTTGGTTAAAATGTTAATTTCCATTACAATGTTAATTAACATCCATTCAAATTAAAAAAAAAAAAAAAACATTAGCATTGCATCGTCATGCCAAAGAGAATAGGTATACATTATTCAATTCATAAATATATGGTGAATTTTTTAAGTAACAGCAAATCGATATATTTCAAAATGTACTATATGTTTCCATATTGTAACGGGAAAGCTTTATCCCCTGGCACGATTTCTGGTGTGGCAGAAATCTGCTAGAGGGCTACGGTGGGCGCGCTCTCGCGTAAGCGTCGCACCTCCCGTACGCTTATAAGGCTCCCACGCTTTCCAATCTTCTTCTCTTTATTCCTACCAAAAATGAATCAATCATAACAATATCGAGCACCTTCGACTTATGGTCATTGAGAAAACCCAAATCCTCGGTTTTCGGAGTACACCTATCGTACAATCATAGTATAGTGACACAAGCGGGCTTTCCCACCTTATTGTGTCGCGATAGGCGCTCTTGAGCACAATCGCTCCTGTTTGTCTGTCTTTTCCTAAATCATCCAATCAAGAGTATTCATCTTGAATCTAAAGTCGAGTTGACTTCCTGGGATACAAGATAAGGAAATCTAAAGGTAATTCCCGCTTCAGGCAAAATCCATCGGTCAGTGCACGAACCTGTACCATAACCTTTCTTTCGAGAGAGAAGAGGATCTAAATAATTCTGTCCCGATATTTAAATATTGTGGGGGTGTTCAAATATCGAAATGTTTCAATATATTATTGGCTTACATCGAAGGGACATAACGTAATACATTAAAATCCATAAATATTATAGGTATTCTTATAACGGTTTATTATTTCTGAGTTGATTTAGCTTGCAGTACTGATATTTACTAAATTGTAAGTAAATAATAAAAGTCAAATTCAACAAGGCATAGAACGGGGTCAATGTTCCAAAGCAATCCATGTACGTTGGATGATGAAATATTCTGATAAAATAACATCGAATAAAGTATGAAAACATAAGTTGTTCCACTAAAACGTTTGAAACATTGCAATGTCTTGGAAGATATCATGGAGGTGTAAATAATGAGCTAGAATATTACTAATAAACTTATATTTCGCCTTTTAGACAGATAGATGTGCTCGACATTATAAACCTAAAAGTGTACCTCCATCTTCTCTATATCTTAGTGTCCAATATCTGCTGAGCTCGATTTTATGCAATGCGATTAATTTATTTCTTCCTTAAGTTCATCACGTCGTGATCCATAAAAAAAGGTACCGTGACTGTTGATCTGAACAGATAGCGGTTCAAATACCGTTGGTCATTCAAGTTGCTGTAATGAAGATGGAGTCTTGAGCTTGTATTAATAGCATGTTCTTGGTAATACGGCGAAACCACGGGGAACCATGCATCTTCTCGCAGAGTCAGCATCGTACATAGCATGCAGAGAGCATCACATGCGCATCTCGCCTGCATATATAGTCGCACTTTGCTCAGTATATTCACCAAAGGATGTTCTCGACCGAGTTCCCCCTTGGTGCAGGTTGGATGCTGGGCTGGGACAGTCATGGATAATCAAGACTAACTGCTCGGGCTGATCCTTCAACCTTCTTCGTCACCATGCCCGCAGCGCGACCACTCTATATCTCAATTTATGTGGCAATAACGTCACTTTGGCCGGGTAAGGGCAAACGTCTAGCCAAGGCTTTTCAACTCTCTACTTCCATCTCCCTTTTGCCGGGCTACCCAAACCCATAGTGTCGTCTCCCACATCCTCTGGGTGTCGGTCTAAGAAACTCTTCCTCCCACAATGATGTTTCTTACACTTCGACAGCTCTGCATGCTCAGTCTCTATCTGTGGCAAGCACGACGCCTGCTTGAGGCGTTACGAGCGCGACCGGTTCCGCTAGATCCTAGCATTTTGCTGTTGCCTCTTCGTAGCCCACTAAACCTATCTCACGACCCTCCCGGGAGTCATGAAGTGCGATATCTTCCTTCCACTTTCTGTCCTTTTCTCAAAGTCGTCCGGACTAAAGTATAACTCGTAAGTATTACTACGTTCCGGAATAGCCATAACGGGTCGGCTTGGAAGTGCAACCTCGAGACCAACGATTTACCAACGCACCATTGCCGAGCATCTTTCTCCAGCGAAGCACATAACTGTGAGAAACCCTTGCCAATTTCCTTATCATCCTCTCGAAAAATTGACTCATTTCTCACAAGCGATATAGTCTCCGGTAGGTTAGAGTGAAAAAAAAAAATTGTAAACCATTGTCTGGTGAGATGACTCTAAAATACTCGTGGGACAAGACGTAAACGAGTAGCTTCTGGCTTACCTGATAATTGTTCGTCGTGTATCAGGGTCGTTAGGCTTTATTTCCAGAACACTTTAGATTCTTATATGCCAGAGGGCATCTATGGTTAGCTCCGTTCCTCGCAAACGCGGTAGTTGCGGTAATGGCTGTGAAAGTGCCTCACATGGACGAAATACTTAGAGAACTTCGAGAAAAACACAACCAGTATCTTCAAGACGAGGCAATATTCATTTTGAGATTGTCGTTGGGCACGAGGTGTACGATGTAGAGCGATCTAGATGGCTCTCTCACTCCACCACTTCAGCTTTCTCTATATTGAAGTATGGAAGTCACCGATGGTGACCCGAGCTGTACGACAACTTTCCGTGCGATGCTAACGCCGGCTTGAACTAACTCTCCAGCGTCTCGGAAGAGACTCCGTGAGCTGAAAAGCAAGAAGTCTGAACTGACCACAGCATGGACATGACGAAAAGCAAGTAAGGTAGAGTCAGCTTAATGGAACTTTCAGACGGTAGCACCCGATTGAGATGATGGCAAGAACAGAACTTCAATACACTTGGGATAATGAACCGTCAACTTCTTTGGCCACTCTTACCAACATTGTACAAACCGGAAAAAATAGAAAATAAACGGAGATATTAGAAACCTGGTTCAAACTGCATTTTACTACCATAACAAACGTAATCTTTCGTAGATAATTCGTGGGATAAAAACTTTTCCATCTCACCACAGCCATGATGATAATAATAATTAAATAGAGGAGCTGATTTTTTTATACATTTATTCCTGCCATGAATTTCATGGAGGTTCCAGGCGCAGCCAGGTTGCTCATGCACGTAAGTAAAAAGGCCACCACCACGATCCCCGCCTCAATTTTATAGAATCGTATTCTGATCGACGGATATTAAGTTGCGGGATTAAGACATCGACAAAAGTGAAAGAAAAAAAAAGTTTAATCGCCCGTATCCACGAGATTAACTTGTTATTCTTGGAAATAAGATCGAGCGCCAACTACACACGTGGGATGTGTAGCCTGACGGAAGATTACTTCTCATATGAGTGAAACGGGCTCAGTGAGTGTTGGAGATGAGGGAATCCCAGTAAAGAAAGCATATATCCCATATTCGAGGCGTTACGTTCCTCTGGCACATCTCGCGCGACTGCAGACGTACGGAATCCGAAAGCAGATGTTTCTATTTACCACCGTCAAGGTACCGGAAGATGGGAAAGAAGGTTGTGGAACGAAAGTTGTTTCGTGGGCCCGGATCTCGAACGATGGCGTAGAATCCGGCAGCGTAGACCCTCGTTATTTTTACGATGATCGATAGCGGCGAAGGCGAAAGAAATCGATGGCATGAAAACGGCGGCAAGGAGTCGAGGCTACTTCAGCTGCGCCGAGCTGTATATATCGACGATAAGGTGATTTATCAGCGGGGCGAAATGCCCCAGCGAGGGTTTGCATACGAAATTCTGAGAATGCCGATAGACGCTCTTGAGCTTTCGTACTAAAACTAGAGAAGAAGAATGAGAGGGGGGGGGGGGAAGAGTGTCGTGGTAACGTTTTACGAGAGCCTCGCAGCCAAAGATTACGTGTCCGTTGGTAACCAGTAAAATTAGGAATGATGTCGAATCGTTTCGAGCTTTCTCCTACAGGGTAATAAGTGCTTATTGTAAAAGTTTTTGTTTGGCCTAAAACCGTGAAAAGAACACCTAATGTACATTCCGTTTTAATTCGAGTGCGCTTTTATTTTATAATATTTAATTTTCAAGTTTTCCATTCTACGCTAACATTTAAATGAATAAATTGATTTTTCCATCTTTCTTTACTCTACGTTGGAGTAATTCGTAAATAAGAAAATCATTTTACGTATTCACTCAACGTAAAGTCAAGAAAACATAAAATAATTTAGTTTTCACGTAAATCGTCACGGTAAATATGTTACCGTGTCACTTATGAAACACGCAAATAATTTAAAAATATCAAATGAGAGAATTCCTAAAAAGTTCAAAAGATATTCAATTCGTTCAATACAATATTTATTATTATTTTAATATCCAGAAATCACCACTTTTACCATATATATTGTAATATTTTTTGTTATTCCAGTGCATGGCTCCACGTCTTTTTCGACTCTGCTTCCTTTTCTTTTCCAAACTTCTTCCTCTTTCTCCCCTGGACGGCTGCAACTGACTTATCCCCAAATGAACCGCATTACTCGAGGGCAAAAGGCAGCTGCCAACTACCTTATCGATACAGCCGGTACATAACTAACATTGACAGTTGGCAATGCGAGTGAGCTTCAGCACGACCACATATACTCATGACGATATGAGTTTGTGAGAATTACAGTCCTGCTAGTATGTGTATGCTTAGTTTATGGAATGTTACTACCTATGGAAAATAAGAAATTATAATGAAAAATTTAAAAGAAGAGTGGTGGATTTTTCAATTACGCATAAAAATATATAAACAAAACGTTTATTAAAATTTCTGCAAATACAGTATTTTTTCAGATACCCCACTTTGCCACGGTCCCGCATATATGTACATATAAATAAGTATATAGATAGAAACACACAGAAACTTTCGAACCCCGATTAATATATCTGCACATTGGTTTGTTATGATCGAAGGCATTCCTATCTCTTGTAAGAGATAGAGATGTAAGTATAGGTATATGAATGATATATAAGATGTTGTGGAGCGTACGAATTTCGCACATTCCTCATAGACGAGTAACTCTTGATGTTCGTGATATTAATGTGTCTATAGAAACGTAAGGTATAAAATATCTTAAAATTATTTACTATGATTGATCTTGACATAAAATAAAATTTTTGAATGCAGAGGAGTTGAAAATTGGCAACGAATAATTTTTTTTTTATCGAAAAAAAAAATAGAAAAAAAATTCGGCCTACTAAGCAACTAGCGGGGTTAACTCCGGAATAAATCAAAGATTATTTTAGGAAAATAAAATAAAAAAATTAAAAGTGTTTAATTTAAAAATTAAAAAAAATCAATCATAGTAAATAATTTTAAGATATTTTATACCTTAGACATGATATAATTCAATAATTTATGATAAGCATTTCATGGGTAATATAACTATTTTTATTGTAATACCAATTTTACAAATCAATTTATTTTACCTCTCTTTGACCCTTAAATATTTTACATACTCTGTATTCCTTTGAATGCGAAAAATTTAGGACACAAAGGTAACCATCTTTGTCTGGAATGATATAATGTAATTAATGAGTTCCAGCGATTGATTTTGTTTTAGCAAATCGGTCCTTCAGGTCATTTACAGCCTTATTATAATCGTATTACAAGAAAAATAATTCATAATTGCTTTACCTGTGAAAAGCTCATCATATATCATTGAATTAGATTATATGTAAGGTATAGAATATCTCAAAATTATTTACTAACATTGATTTCGATGTGAAATAAAATTTTTGAATGCAGAGGAGTTGAAAATTGACAACGAATACAATTTTTTTTTTAATCGAAAAAAAAAGAAAAAAAAATCGGCCCACTAAGCAACTAGCGGGGTTACCTCCGGAATAAATCAAAGATTTTTTGGGAAAATAAAAAAAAATTAAAAGTGTCGGAATTTGAAAAATTCATGGTTTTTTTCCAAAAAACTGAAATTTTCCATAGAACTTGATTTCCAAAATTATTTTTGTATTTTTTTCAGAAAAGTACATTCGAAAACAAAACTTAAAAAAAACGTCCCGATAGGTAAATTTTTGAAAAAGTTATAGCTATTTGAAAAAGAAAAAGCCATTTTTTAACAGTCATAACTTTTTTTACCTCCGGTAAAAAAATTTGAAAAAAATCACAAAAATTTCTTTAGTGGCGTAAAAGAAAATTGCGACGTTTCAGCCAAATCGAAGGGGGTCGGGTTCAAAAGTGGTCGAATTGATTTGGAATGACCCCTATACATTCCTGCTAAAATGCGAAATCTTGACATATTAACTTTTTATTGTATACAGAATATTTGTAGACTCTATACAACTTCTATAAAACATATATAATCTATTTAAGGATTGTATAGAAATTATATAGAAATTCTATATTGTTTCTGTAGAATCGCGCGTTTCTGTAGACGGGCGCGCTGCTGCATTGAAATGCAGGGCAGACATTTTGAACACTTACTGGCCTAAGTGAGCAGTACGATACGTAAACATAAAAAAATTTCCGTGCCCCACTGCTGCCGGTGGTTCAGTTTGCAGCTGATCGAAACGAAAACGATCTCATTCGAAAACGGATAAAATTTACTGTAATTTGCAATTTGCTTTTTCGGAATAAGCAAATTCGCGATCGGAATTTACAACAAATTATGAGATGAGTTTCAAGTGAGCATGATTGTTTATGCGAAATAAATATAAGTTAAATAGAAATAACAATTATTTTTTTCATTAAAAATAATCGGGAAACCAAAGGAAAAATATACATTTACATAAACAATATGATATTTTAAATTAAATTCTACTTATGTTTTGCATATGTTGGAAATATATTTGAAATACTATAGCAATATATTTTTTATATATTTATAATATATTTTAAATGTAAAAAAGTTATACATTATTTATATTTAGCATATACCAAAAATGCAGTTTTCGTGTAGTTTTGCTATATCTTTTCTCATTGAGCATTATTATTTATTTCGTTTTTTTTTTTTGGTTACTGGAATTTGTACATTCGTCATGATATGTTAGGTTTCAACTGACGAACACACTTTCTCTTGGGGCTTACCTAAATAAAATATCATAATTTTTTTGTACAAAATCCCACCTAAAATATTTTTTCAATACTTTTCGACAGCTTTTTATGCAGTCGTCAAAATCTTTTTCTTTCAGATCTGTCGAACGGTATTCTCAATATTTTGGTCAGTTTTTCTCCTTTGCAAACAATCAAAGAGTCGACTTTTTTATATTACGGATATCTCCATTCAAGACAGCACCCATAGCTTATTTTTTAAATTCAAAATTCAATTCGACCAAGTGTAATGGTATCATTTATTATGAAAATCCTTTCCATTTTCAATATCGATTCATTCTCAAATGGATCTTCTTAATCACAAAAATAATCCTTACTAAATTTTATATTGAACCTAAATAATCAAATGATCATGTATTAGAGATATTTTGTTGTATTTTTTTCAATGGACCATGCAAAAAATGTTCGTCAAAACAACACATTTTTTTCGGCATTGGACATATGTTACCCATTAAATAATTAGATAAATAAAGTCGTAATAATTTTCAACATTTCATAACATTAAAATAAACAGTCTAAATCGTTGTTTCAATATTTATTATTCATATCACTTTTTAACATTTTCGTTCTTGAAAGTCAATATTGTTATACCACATTGACGATTTCGTGGATAATCTGTATGATAGTCACAGCTGTAATTGAACAATCATATCAGCTGCGAATCGATGTGCTAACCTCCTAGAATCTGTCAAAAAAAGTACGAGAAACATTCGGAATTATTTATGTCATCGCGCCCGTCGCGACACGGTGCTAACGTCATACGAAAGAAAAAAGCTTCTCGCTCGGAAATTGCGTCGCGTGACATTGACTTTAAAACAAAAGATAAAAATCTTTTATCTGAATGCGAGCGCGAGCCCCGCTTAGCCCCCACATTAGACTACGCTGAGGCGTCGCTCATCATGGCGGAGAGCGACCTTCTCATTGGCCCAAAAAACTTAAATTCTATTGCTTGCCATTTGAAAACTATTGTGAATTTTAAAAAACGGCTAAGTAGGATTGCCTCAAATATCGTCCCGAACCCGAGGTTTCCCGGACGGAAGGTTTTCCTGAATCACCCTATATACACGTTTCTATGAATGTATATGACGGAAATATACACGTGTATATGAGTGCATAAATGTGAGAATATCCCAATGGGGACTGTGTGCATCACATATCCTCCTCGTGGGCTTCGACGATGACGCTCTATTTGCGAACTACGATTACAAAACAAACAAACACCAGGGACGTGTGTTATTGCGCGAAGCGACCGATATTTGCATAACCCTAATAACGTGGTGGGCCGCACTAGGCATCCACGAGCATTTTCCAATAGAGCCGAAGAGCGAGAGAGAAAGATAGAAGAAGGAGAGCGGACATGGGCAGAGACAAGATACAAGCAGAAAAAGAGAGAAAGACAGAGGAAAGAGGTAAACCTATTCGCGCTTGTATTCTGGCGATCGAAGGGTAGAACAGCCGTGAACACCAAGGAGTTGTTCCCGGTTTGACCAAACCCACCCCGTCACTACTGACAAGATAAGTTCTTTCGTCGCAAGGTTCTGAACAAATATATTACACCCATAAACACCCGCGCCTACATACATACATGCATACATTTACAAATACTCATGTGAAGTGCCGGAGTAAGATATAGGATGTAGAAAAGATCCAAAATAAAGGGAGCTTCTGTCGACAGTCGGTGAAACGTTATCCGGGCATTTCACAGATGTAAAAAGTTTCTCTCGTGAAGTGGAAGGGAGATGGGGAGGGCGTAAAATCGATCTCGTTAAAACTTTTCGACGAGAAGCCGAGGAGTCATGCCAGTTTTCGATGAGTACCTCACTCTCTCACTCTCAATCTACCTATTTTCTTTCTACTTCTCTCTCTCCCTCTCTCTCTCTCTCTCTCGCTCTTACTTTGTGTCTATACCAATCTCCCTTGTGTACCGGGAGTAAAAGAAGAGCCCTCGTCTCATTTCAGGGTTTCAATGACGACAACGAAGACTATAACAGTGGCGGGAGGCCAAACCATCTCTGCAGGCTGAGGAATGCGTCATATTGGCTGGTCAAAAAATTCATCGGAGGAAAAAGATGAGAGATCTCATCTCGTAAGAGTCCTATCGATAAAATTATAGTCTCGAAAATGTTTTGAGCTAGCGAATAAGAACGAGATCCTACATCGGCACGGTTTTTGTCTCGATTTTAACGGACTTTACAGTCTTAGACCTTAATCGGAACGATCTTTAGAGTCAACGCTAGGCTAGGATATATATATGGGACATTCCATGCCAAACCGGTCAGTCCGTGGCCTCGACCATTTTTGATTTTGTCGAAATTTTTTAATTTTCAAGTAACTACTGAAAAGAGTTTTTTGGATTTTTTTTAGATTTTTATCTCAACCCGTTTAAAACTAACGAATTTTTCACATTTTCGCACGAAATTTTTTTAAATGCTCATAACTTTTTCAGCAACAGAGATATCAAAATAAAATAGGAGGTAATTTTTTTCGTCTTGAATTGTAGTTTCGTAAAAAAGATACAAAAAAATTATCAAAAGGCCATTTCATATATTTTTTTTAGTTTTAATCCAAAAATTTTTTTTTTCCAAACTTGGACCATTTTGATTTTTTTGAACAAATTCACCTTTTTTGTAGACATATTTTTACGTGTCTCAAAAAATTCACAGTTTGTGATATCCATCCCTTCTATTTTTTTTCATTTTTTACCACGTGTAAATCAATAATTATTAGTTGTCAACCTTGAATTATATTTATTTATTGTTTTTTTCCCCATTCATAATTCCATTCCTTAAGAAATTATGGATGAAAAAAAGTAATAAATAAATATTGGAACTGATTTCAGTTTTTTTTTTTTTTTTCAGTTTTCAACCAAACATTTAGTTTCACATCTTGGGCCATTTTGATTTTTCTCAAAAAATTCACCATCTCTCACGACACATTTTTACACGTCCCACAAAATCCGCAGCATGTGATATTCATAAATAAAGATTAATAATTGATAATCATTGGTTTACACATGGCAGAGAATTAAAAAAAAATAGAATTTATGGATATCACACGCTGCGGATGTTTTGGGTCGTGTAAAAATGTGTCGTGAAAGATGGTGAATTTCTTCAGAAAAATCAAAATGGCCCAAGTTGTAAAAAAAAATGTTTGTTTGAAAACTGAAAAAAAAACATGGAAATCAGTTCCAATATTTATTTATTAACTTTTTTCATTCATAATTTCTTGAGGAATGGAATTATGAGTAGAAAAAAACAACAAAAAAATATAATCCAGGATTGACAACTCTTTATTATTGGTTCACACGTGGTAAGAAATGAAAAAAAAATAGAAGGGATGGATATCGCAAACTGTGAATTTTTCGAGACATGTAAAAATATGTCTACAAAAAAGGTGATTTTTTTCAAAAAAATCAAAATGGTCCAAGTTTGGAAAAAACCAAATTTTTGGATTAAAACTAAAAAAAATATGTGAAATTGCCTTTTGATAATTTGTTTGTATTTTTTTTTACAAAACTGCAATTCAAGACGAAAAAAATTACTTGCTATTTTATTTTGATATCTCTGTTGCTGAAAAAGATATGAGCATTTAAAAAAATTTCGTGCGAAATTTTGAAAAATTCGTTATTTTTAAACGGGTTGAGATACAAATTTAAAAAAATTCCTAAAAACTCCTTTCAGTAGTTACTTAAAAATCAAAAAATTTCGACAAAATCAAGAATGGTCGGGGTCACGGACTGAACGGTTCGGCATGGAATGCCCCATATATATACAGTGGCGTGCAAAAGTTTTGGGCCACTCTATTTTTTTCAGTTAATTGATGAAATATTTTATTTCTCCACTCGTTCATTGTTCAAAATATTCAAGAGAGTTAAAATAAAGGTAACAACGTCGTATATTATATTTAATTATGGCGTATTTGTCGTGTACTACGTGGAATGACTTTGGTCGGTGTGCAAAAGTATCGGGCCACTATATCGCCGCGGCTTCGTACGCACGATTTGTTTACATTTTTTTCCTCATTAGTTTCAAAATATATCCTACAATGGAAAATCAGTCTCCTTTCTGTTACAATGCCGAAACACAGGAATATTCAGCTTCGTGAAATCGTGTTAAAACTTTCGTCAAAAGGAAAAAGTTCTCGTGATGTTGCGGAGACTTTATCTATTGGCAAAAGTACCGTTAATCGTATTATTACTAAATATAAATTAACAAATTCACTATGTGACAAAAATCGGAGCGGTAAACCGCGAAAAACTTCGCATCGCGTCGACAAAATTATAAAAAGGAAGTGCATTGTAGATCCACGAAAAGTACTGCAGATGTTTCCCGGGAATTGCGAAGTGAACATCTAGCTGATGTTAGTCGGAGTACGGTATCTCGACGTCTCAAAGCTGCGGGGCTGATTGGACGTGTTGGTATAAAAAAACCATTGATTAGCAAATCAAAAAAAAAAAGAAGAAGGCTAGATTAGACTTTGCGAAAAAATATCAACGCTGGACGGTATCAGATTGGCGGAAAGTACTTTTTTCCGATGAATCGAATTTCAATTATTCGGAAGTGATGGTCGGAAGTACGTAAGACGTCCAGCAGGTACCAGATATAATGTAAGGTACCAAATTCCTACCGTAAAACACGGTGGCGGAAACATTAAAGTTTGGGGAGCATTTTCTGATGATGGCGTTGGTCCGCTGGTGGAAATTCATGGCAATATGGATGCTGCAATGTACAGGGACATGTTACAAGATCATATGCTCCCATTTGCAACGAAAAATTTGCCGCGTGGTTGAGTTTTTTAACACGATAATGATCCGAAACACGCTTCGCGTCTTGTTAAAAATTTTCTTCAAAGCCGGAAAGTCCGCCTTCTTGACTGGCCATCGCAGTCACCGGATTTAAATCCTATTGAACACCTGTGGCAAGACCTCAAGCATCGTGTTGGAACGAAAAATTACTCCAACAAAACGGAATTGTGGAACCATTTGCGAAGTGAATGGGAAAAATTGCCACAAGAACGAATCAAATAACTAATTGGGTCTATGCCTCGTCGGTGCGCTGCAGTCATCGCTGCTAAGGGCATGGCAACAAAGTATTGAGTCGAGTGGAGAAGCCCAAGACATACTTCCTTATTTTTCAAGTTTTTTGTTATTTTTTCATACCCAAAAGTACGCGGCCTAATACTTTTGCACAGCCAGTCATAAAAAATTGTTGAACAATTAATGATTTAAGATCGATATCAATGTATACAACCTATTGTTTCTAAATATAAGTGATTACGTGTTATCATTACTCGTTTGTTTTTCTCCCACCACCATATTTCTGTTCAATGTGCCTAAAAAATAGGGTGGCCCGAAACTTTTGCACGCCACTGTATATACACTACTGCCGAAAAGTTTCCGGACAAAAGTTCAAAAAAGTCTCGGCGCTGTTTTTGATGTCATTTCGTCAGTAACATACGTAAACAAATTTAATAAACGGCATTTTGAAGGGGGAGGAATTCAGCTTCATTTTCCTTTTTTTAAAAAATTTTCACGATTTTGTTTACGACCAGCACGTCATTTCGAAAACGACCGTTTTTCGTCTTTTTTTTCTTTTACAGTTGGACCGAGTTTTCAGTAAATTTTTTTTTTCCATTTCCTTAACCGAATCCTTAAAGAGGAAAGCTTAAGCTTCAGTTTTGTTTTTTTTTATAGTCCCGTGCGATTTTTTTTCGCAATGTTATCCCGTTTTTGGCGAAAAAAGACAACATTTGGAAATTGCCGCATAACACGAGAACTATTAGGTTTAAAAGGAAATCTCAAGGGAGTAAAAAGTTGTGCCTATGATTGTTGAGTTTACTAAAAAAAATTCAGATTTTTTTCCAAAATTTTTTTTTTCATCGATTTTCAGTCGAACCCAAGTATATTGATTGTCGTAACTACAAAACGATGGGGTTTGTGATATAACGTCAAGAAAGAAAAAAATTTTATTTCTTAATTAAGAAGCCATTAAAAAAAATTTCAGATTTTTTTTCAAATTTTTTTTGTGATAAAATATCTAGAGGGAAAAAAGTTGTATTTTTCAATTTTAAGAGCATTGGATTTTTTGTAGATTTTTTTTCGAAATTTTTTTCTGATAAATTGAAAATGGTCTCAACAACTGTTTAAAAGAATTCTCATGTATTTAAAATGAAACTACACACCTTTAACATTTTGGTTAGACTTCAATAGTCTAACGAAAGTCTAGTTTTATTTAATATCTCCAAAAATTAAATAACCCTGTAAAATTTTAGCAATTTTGTCGAAAAAGCAATTTGCTATTTCGTTCCATGATATTTGGAAACTCTCCCAGAGGTGTTCTGTAGAAGTGAGATTCAATCTTCTTATTTACGCCATCCAGTTAATTCCATATTAGTTCTGCCCGGTTAAAATCGAGAAATTAAGGAGACTACTTTATTACTTGCGGCTTTCTATTTTTCCTTTATTCTGTAAAACAGAAAAGCGTGTATTTTTTAAATCTAAAAGGAATCTTTGGAATAGGAGTTTATCGAAAAAAAACTTGAAAAAAAATCTAAAAATTGTTTTAATGAGTTCGAAATTAAGAAATAAAACTTTTTTCTTTCTTGACACACCGCGCATCACAAACCCCATCGTTTTCAAGTTTCGAAAATCAATATACCTGAGGTTCGACTGAAAATCAATGAAAAAAAAAATTTCGGAAAAAAATCTGAAAAAATTCTAGTGAACTCAACAATTATAGGCGCAACTTGTTACTCCCTTGAGATTTCCTTTTAAACCTAATAGTTCTCGTGTTATGCGGCAATTTCCAAATGTTGTCTTTTTTCGCCAAAAACGGGATAACTTTGCGAAAAAAAATCGCACGGGACTATAAAAAAAAACAAAACTGAAGCTTAAGCTTTCCACTTTAAGGATCCGGTTAAGAAAATGGAAGAAAATTTTTTTTTCTGAAAACCCGGTCCAACTGTAAAAGAAAAAAAGACGAAAAACGGTCGTTTTCGAAATGACGTGCTGATCATAAAAAAAATCGTGGAAACTTTGTAAAAGAAGCGAAATGAAGCTGAATTCCTCCCCTTCAAAATGTCATTTATTAAATTCGTTTATGTATATTACTGACGAAATGGCATCAAAAACAGCGCCGTGACTTTTTTGAACCTTTGTCCGGGAACTTATATATATATATTAGGGTGATGCAAGAAAAAATCAATATTCTTTTTTTCGATGGCGCATTGTGAAGTGGTTTTACTATATGATAAATAAGTAATTCTCACAAAATATGGGTCTTTGAAAAAAAAATTTAGAGCTCAGGCAAGCAACTATTTGATAATTTCCATAATTTTGGTTAAAAAGATGACATTATTTTTTTTAATGAAACAGATGGACAAACAACGCAATGAACAATATTTATTTGGTGTTTATGGATAAACTTTACATGTGACCTATTGGAATATCCGACATTCATTTACAGCCCCCACATTTTACGTTTAGCGTCCAACAAATTTCAATTTTCCAACAACAAAGACAATTTTTTTTTAGTTTTTATTCATTTATTGACCGATATATTGATAATAACAGTGAGAGAAAAAACATGTTACGTTTCATTCCTGCTCGTGGCTCCCATTTGCTTTGCATCTCTTGGGTTAAGAATTTTCGAAAGAACCACATTCGAAAATGTTTGCTCATTCGGATCTACCGATTTTCGTATTTTCTTTTTTTGACAGTCTTTTCTTATGCATAATTCATCAATTTCAGGAATTTTACACAACACAAATACAAAAGACTATATTAATAAAAAAAAATGAAACAATGTGGTTCCAACAACATCCGAAACATTCAATTACGTAACTGCAAAAAAGAAAAAAACCTTTTCGTACAGCACATAGATAGGCAGAAAATTTTTCCATCAAAAAAAGAAAATATGAAAATCGGTAGATCCGAATGAGCAAACATTTTCGAATATGATTCGTTCGAAAATTCTTTCCCCAAGAGATATAAAGCAAACGGGAGCCAGGAGTGGGAATAAAACGCGACATGTTTTTACTGTCACTGCCATTATTAAAATAACAATCAATCGGTGATATAAGATATTGAAAAAAATTGTCTCGAAGTTTAGCGGACGATAAGCATAAAATGTGATGCGTGGATTATGTTATTTGTCTATTTCCGAGAAAATAATTTACAAGTTAAATTTATCCATAAAAAAACAAAATAATAACATATTTTCAGCCAAAATTATAAAAAAATATGTAAAGGTTGCTTGCACAACCTCTAAAAATGTTTTCAAGGTCCCTAATTTTGGGAGAATGACTTTTGCTTCAAGTACTAACATCTTTTGTTGCGGCACCAAAAAATCGACATCTCTATATCATGATTTTCATCTAAAATTGAATATCAAAAAATCGCCATAGACGCTATAAAAAAATCAGGTTGATGTCGAATACCCTTGAATATAACGTGGATGAGAACTCGGCGCTGTCTTTGGCAAGTCATTTGACTACGCCGAATTTTTTGTTGAATGGCCAAAATGGTGGCAACGGGGATGCGAGCGAATTGGGTATACTAAGCGATAATTGACTGCCATGTCGTCCTGTAATTTTGTCAATATTTTCCGAGTGCCAAGGTAATATCGACAATTTTATTGGGAACATAATCAGGGATTTTCCAGACAAATAATGGAAGAATCTATTCTACAAGGGGCCGTTCTGTACTGTCGAACTGAACTCTTCTGCAATCCAAACGACTAGATCGCAAACATTTCGGAGCCACGAGATTTTGTCTATTGATACGAGATGTCAAAATAATATGTGCACCGCTGAGTACGTCATGGCCTCGTCGTATAGGTCTAGCAACACATTACGACTTTGGGCCATGAGTTGAGCATACGGAGACAGCGTGCAATATTTCTAAAAACATTAAACTGCCATAACTTCCTTATTTTTTGAGCTAGAGAATGTTTTTTTTTAGATTTTTTTTTCACAACCAGCTATTTTTCTAAAAAATGAAAAACCATACCTTTCTATTTGAATTATTGAAATTTACCGCGGTATCTCGTAGCTTGTCAACAAAAAATTCATTTATACTGCCATCGAATGTCTACTATAAAACTGTAAAACTTTTGTAGAAACCACTTTTTTGTACAACTTCATCCTTTCGATTCATTTGAATGCTTTTGAAATGGGACACCTTGTATATAAAACATTTAGGTTATAACGCTTTCGTTCAAGGTTCCATAGAAATCATCGACAAAGAAGCTTCAACTTTGCTCTCTCGTTGTATCGATGTCCCATCTCTCCAGTTATTGGGATTATTTATTCCCCCGTGATCTCGAAACTACCCTCGTCTCTGAAGATCTTTATGTGTGTATTCTCATATATACATATACATGTATATGCGTGAGTTCGAGTTCCTATGGCTGATGCGTTCAATCGTCGATCGTAACAGTCAAACTGAACGATCCTCCGACTTGTGACTACGAACGATCACCCACGTCTCACTTCCCTCCTTCTACTCCATATCTATCTATCTCTATGCTCTCTTCGCAAAAGACATATATATATAGATGTATCTATATAACATAAACGTGGGACAGGAGTCGTTCGAGGGCTGTAACCTCCATAGACAGCGAGACATCCGCGAAAGTGTCCCCCTCTTGCGAGTCATCAAATTTTATCTCTCGATTCGATGATTGCAGCCTCCTCGTTCTTTTATTCTCTTCTATTCCTCAGTGGCCCTTTCAAGTTATATCCTAACATGCAAACTTTTCTCTCTGTGTTTCTCTCTCTCTTTCTCTTTTATTTCAGGGTTATCCTCAGCTACCTTCCTCTCCCCCTTCCCCTTACCAGAAAATAACGAGGCCACGCTTGACTTGCTCAAATTTCTACTTCGGGGGAAAAGACGAGGAAAAAATGATATTCCCAGTGGAAACTTTGCGTATCGTTATCGTCGAGTCCTCGAGACTTCCGGTAGTGCCTCTGTTACAGAGTGCCAAGATTCTTTAGTTTCCTCTTTATCATGATGTCAAATCTCTCAGTCCTCTCTCTCTCTCTCTCTCTCTCTCTCTCTCTCTCTCTCTCTCTCTCTCGCCTTTTTTCTTTCTATGTTCTATAGCGATTTTTGTCACGAGAACGATGCAGGAAGTCTAGCGAATTTTAATCAAGACGCTCCATGTACGGAGGTGGTAGGATTTTTGCGAGCACTTTTTTCATACTGGCGTCTGAGGTTGTTGAATTATAAATATATACTACCTGCAGAACTGCCATTAAGGAAAAAACGGATTAGAAATAATGGATTCAAAGTCTATTTTTTTTAATTTAAAGTTTGTGCTCAAGAGGGCCGGTGGTGCGAGGGCTCAAAACACCAGAGATTGGAATCAGGATCAGAGGGTGTGAATGTAGTACGAAACTGCGATGCTTGAGTACAGTAATTGTGGATTATACTGTTCGGGTGTTCTTTCATGACGCGACATCGTCGAATAATCGAATAGTCAAGATGGAAGCTCGCAAGATGTTAATTTATTTAACGACTTCTTGGACATATGCTTTCGCTATGACATAATTATGCTCTCGAGGCCTCAGGAAATATCTTGAGAAATTGTAATCTTACATAAAAGAAGTAAGATTATCGGAAAGACATTAAAAGCTGCTAAAGCGGTGCGGCAAATTAGTGCCACAGATGAAGCTTAAGAAAAATAGTTGAAGTTACTCCATAACGCCGTGATTCTCTTAATTTTCATCTTTACCTTCATGTTCTGTACATTTAATCTTATCGTCGAAAAGAGCAAGGAGAAAAAGGCCAAATCGTTAGCGTGTCCCTGTCATTCTTTCTTGCACAGACCGAATTGCGAACGAGACCGGTGCCTCTCTCTCGCCACCAAGCCAACCATATTCTCAGAGGCCTCTAGAAGGTGAGTCTCGTATACGGTATAGGGAGAGGAGAGGAGAGAGAGAGAGAGAGAGAGAGAGAGAGAGAGAGAGAGAGAAATAAAAAAAGAAAAATATCGAGCGACGTAAAAGACTTTTGATGTCCTGCCACTGCAATCTGGAGCGCCCCAAGGGGCGCTGGGGTTTTCCCTCTCTCGAGCTTTGCCTGGCGCTTCCAGGATTTGCAAGCCAGATTGAAATTTTGAAATTTAAATTCAGCCCCCAGACTCCAACTTAAAAAGTGTGGATGAGGATGAGACGAGAGGAGAAAGAGACAGACTCTGAGCGAGCCATCTTTTTAATACACTGGTTGCAAAGAGAGAACACCTTCACAAGGCCCAAGAGGATTGAAAATATATGCGAAACTGAGTGAGAAATCTACTAATTGCCAGATAATTTTCACTTCTGCAAAAGCAAAGAGTCTGTTTATACTGTGAATATATATATATAATGAATGATCACAATTCTCGACCTTTTAAAAGAGGGATGACTTGTCGTGTTTCGCGATAAAATTTTAGAACTTTTGCGTAAATTACTTTTCTACTCATCGGGTAATTATAAAAACCTACCACCAAGAATTTAACGTAGCAAGAAACTTTGATAAATCGAAAACGAACAATTTTGTTCAATTCAGGCTTCCAATCACTACTATTACTTATGTAAAAAATAATAATATCTACGTAGATGACTAACTCTTGATTAATTTCATTAACAATAAATTACTATATGGTAAAAAAAGACTAAAAACCAGAGTGAACTAAACTTTTTTTCATGTCGCCTCGCAAAGATGACAATTTTTCAATTAATAGACCGCAAGTGTACAGAATTGAGTCAATTCAATCTTGTCCATTTTGCCGAAGAGAACAAAAGTCTCTTAGGTATATACCTCGAACACACTCGTGTAATTATTTTCTTGTATCTAATGTTAATAACCCTCGGTATTTTCTACTCCCGTACTTTCGAAAGTTCTTATGAAGTTCGGGCCGTATCTCTCGTCTGAATTGTTTTCAGCAGACGCTGTGTCCAGGTTGTGCCTCGTTTGTCCCTGAGTAACTCGTTGCTTTGTTCTTTGAATTGGATAGTTTTCCATTAGCAATCATAACAACGTCTTTTAGGTGTCTGTGTAGTCAGTGAGAAAAGTGCAAAAAAGTTGTGTCAATAAGCATGAATCGTCGGGGTGTGAGAAGCAACGGACCTCGAAAAGAAACACCGCGATAAAGAGAGACGCAGAATTATCAGTACATGGGCGGAGAAATCAGACCTCCAGAAGGGTTTTCATATAATAAGATCTGAGCTGGAAAGGGAGAAAGAGTGAGAGAAGGAAGGAGAGAGAGAGAGAGAGGGATAGTCCGAGCACCAAAAGTTATACGGGTCAGAGACATGAGAGCTTCTTTCTGTTCCCATGCATGAAAACTCTCCCCCTAAGGGCCGGTTGTTCCACCTTCTGGTAAATTTTACCTGACGGTTGTAGCATTGAGTAGCAGACCTTTAACTATCAGATAAAATTTACCTGGAGGTGGAACAACCGGCCCTTAGAGTGCTAATTTACATTATATATCGAGTCTCGTTCTCGAAATTACAACGTAGTACTACTCTTATCCGTTAAGTATTATCACACATTCAGAACTAAAAAAATTGATAGTCAATTTTTATGTATCGATCATCGCGCTTCATTTTTTCATATTATTTTTGTATTCAAGGCAGGCTACACGTTTCTGAGCACATCGCGAAAATTTCATTAAAATTTTTGAAAGAATATTGGAAAATTGAAGAAAAAACATCGTTCGTCGGAAAGTGAAGAGTATGAAGTCTTTCGCTTGTTGAGAGAACGACAAAGGATCGAGAAAAAACTCGAAAAGATACAAAACAAGCGGCCCTGAACTGCGTAGATTTGAAAAACACAACGACGAACATTTCGGATGACCAAAGCAATGTCACATCGCGAGGTAAAAAAAAATAAAAAATAAATAAATAATTTATTTCTCTCGAGTATTACACTGCTAGACCTCAATCGAAATTAAGATACTTTTCAATTTAAATTTAAATTAAATAATTAAATAATTAATAATTAATTAATAATAATTAATATATTAATTAATTAATTAATATATTAATTATTAAAATTAAATAAAAAAAATAAAATAATTAAAATAATTAATTAATAATAATTAATAATAATAACTAATTAATGATAATTAAATAATTAAATAATTAATAAATTAAATAATTAAATTAATAAATCAAATTTAAAAAAATCAAAATACAAAGTTGATACTTTTCAATGATATGGTAGAGCTCAGACAAATAATGAGACACCCAATATACGAGATCATAGCATTTCTCGGCTTATTTTGGAAACATTTTTTTTATAAAGTGAGACATCCAAAATTATAAACAAAATTTTGCAAATGAATCTGGAAGAGCTCATTAACATAATCAGACATCCAGAAGAGATATTACAATCACAGCTGATTAAAATTAAAAATAATAATCCATCACTTTTTTCGATTTAGAAAATGACAAGAATAAAGAAAATTTCTATCTGGTTGATGGTCAAGAAGACCCGAAAATAGGAGTAACAGCATCGCAAGATGTGGATAATCAGACAATACCCGAAATAATACTCGATCAAGAAACTCTGTTGACCCTCGGTGAAGATCCTACAAAAGAACAAAAAAATCAGGTGACACTACATGAATATTTAATTATAAGATGGAAGAATTGGGTATCGTCTGGTTTAAAAAAGGAAACAATTGAAGAACTTCTTAAAAAGTACCCACGTGCCGAAAATTGTGGTCTTGAACCCCCGAAATTAAATCCAGAAATTATTACTTCTATGAATAATATCGCGATAACGAGAAATGGACATTTTGTCTATAACCAAAAACTGATCGGTCCAGCACTAACAGCACTTGGCATTACCATAAATCACCTGTTCGTCCCAGTTGAACAAGGTTTCGACTAATTATTGATTGATTGTAAACCTGAGTAATGCAGCAAAAATTTTGACAGATGTTCATCATGCTCACTCGGTCATAAGGAGAGCGTATATTTCACCAGGAATGCAGAAATCAATAAGAAGTATTCTGGATAAAACAGATGCAAGTGTTTTTCTTTTTGGAGAAGATCTTGCAACAAAAATTAAGAAGGACAACTCAATTGAAAAAACCAGCCTTGATCTGAAAGCGAAACCTCCAATGAAATCGCAGTATTCCAAATTCAACGGGAAGTCAAACTTCAAACGCCCGTTTGTGAAGGCTCCCAGAGTGCCACAAGCAGGCGATCGTCAACAAATTGGGAGAAATACCACAATGTATGGCAGGAAACTATATCATCCGAATCAATCATACCGGAGACAATCGTAGAACCGATTGAAATTCAGAGATTATCCGACAGATCGAACTCACAAGTACACGAGACAGTGGAGGTAAAAATAGCTGGACATATCAGTAAATATCGGGAAGTGTGGCATTCGATCACAAAGGACTCAGTAATATTAGACTGTATAAACGGATACCAAATACCTTTTGAAAAATACGTCGTACAAGAAAAACCACCTTCGGAACCTCAATGGTCTCATGTAGAAAAGAAAGAACTATTAGAAGAAATATATAAAAATTGCTACATAAAGGAGCAATTGAAAAATGCCGTTCGGTAAAAAAGCAAATTTATCAAAATATTTTCTTGTACCAAAATCAAATGGTACGAAAAGGTTCATTATTAATTTAAAACATTTAAACGTTTTCATTAATACTAAGCACTTCAAAATGGAAGATATTCGAACAGCATCAAAATTAATGTCTAACGGGCACTGTAAAAAGAAATGTGTTGTTGCCAACACACATTAAGTATGTTTTGTACTTAACGCCATCAGCAAACTATAGATTCTTTGTCGTCATTTTCTACACATTTTAAGGTGTGTTGAAAATCTACAGTTTGCTTACGGCGTTAAGTACATAACACACAAGTATGTTGTTTTCGATGACACACTTGTTTTTACAGTGAGGCAACGTATGTTGCCCCACTGTAAGTGGGGTAAAGTATGGCAACAATAGTTTTAAAGATGCCTATTTTCTAATCTCATTACATAGAGATAGTAGAAAAATTGTAAGATTTGAATTCCAAGGAAATTTATATCAATTTACCTTTTTACCGTTTGGGTTATCCACAAGTCCATACATCTGCACCAAAATTATGAAACCAGTCCTACACAACCTTCGTAGTAAAGGACTCGTCTCGACAGTTCATCTCGATAATATTTTATGTTTTGGGAAATCGTTTGAAGAATGTAAAAATAATATCGAAGTAACGATTAAACATCTTCTCAAACTGAGGTTCAAAATTAATTGGGAAAAAGTTGTTTAAAACCAGCTAATAAACAAAACTACCTCGGTTTTATTTTAGATTCCACCAAACAATTACTTGAACTTACATAGAAAAAACGAGAACATATAAAAATCTCTTTGCATATATTTAAAAAGAAAAAATCTTGCAAAATAAGAGAGTTCGTTCAACTAATAGGCATATTAATCGCAGCTTGTCTAGCTGTTGCTTATGATTGATTATATTGTAAGAATTTTGAACAAGAAAAAAGTATAGCTCTAATTATGAATGATTACAATTACGAGTCATCGATGATCATTCCGAAATATTTACGATACACGATTTTGATTGGTGGATTGAACATGTACAGTTTGCGTACCATCAAAAGATCATCAAATACCATCAAAAGAAAATTTTGAAGTCGACCGTGAATCAGGAATTACCAATATCGATACCGAATGGGAACTTGCTAATCGTTTTTTTTTTTCACAAGATCATACAATTTTTTGGCAAGCCAGAGATAGATTTATTGGCATCAATAATTAATAAAAAATACACCGGCATTGGCAAAAATGTTCCAACATAGAGAGCCGGAGCTCTTTGCAGATTATCAGCGAAGCATACAAATGCCAAAAAATCTTGGAAGCCGCAGTGAGAATACTGTTAACATCGCTCGCAGATTCGACTATTAAACAATATAGTATACCACTAAAAGAACGGTGGATTTTTTGCCAAATAAAACAACATGCCGTGTTCGAAGCTTCCGTAAATGAAGTTCTAGATTTCTTAACGGATAAATTTGAGTCTGGAGCGTCTTATGGTAGTCTAAACATGATTAAAGCTGCCATTTCCCTCATACTTATCAAAGTTGTAACTAACGATGAAATAATAAGCAGACTGTTTAGAGGTACATATTTTTATATTAAAGCCGATCAAACCTCGATATGCTGTAACTTGGGATGTTGAGGTAATATTCAATGAATTCGACAAAATTCATAACAGTTATCAAAAAGGACTATTACAATATTAGCATTAGCTACGGTACATAGGTTGCAAACCTTGTCCCTGATTAATATTGATAATATTACCAATACAAGTACTTGAATAGAGATAAATATGCTTAATTTAATTGAAACATCCAGACCCGGCAGTTCACACAGCCTCTGCTAATTTTACCTTTCTTTGATGAATTCCCTAATCTTTGTGTTACTACTTTTACTTTACTAAAATACGTTGATAAAATATATCGATGACACAAATAATCTCAAAGGCAATACGAAAAAATTATTTATTGCAATACGAAAACCACATAAAGACATATCTTCCCAAACAATTGCCAGACGGATTAAAAAAACACTCAAACAATGTGGTATTGACACCGAAAAGTTTACAGCATATAGTACAAGACACACATCAACGTCTGCTGTATTTCCAAGAGAGGTCGATATAGATACTATTAAGAAGACAGTTGGCTGATCTGAGAATTCAAACGTTGTTGCAAATTATTTTTCACGGACCAATCTCATCAAATCACGACGTTTTTTCTCGAACATTAATGAGTGGCGATATGAAACGATAAAGTATTCAATGTATTGTTTGTTCTAAAATTGTAATTTGGTTGGTCTTTGCTCTATGTTAATTGATATAACATTCATTAAAGTTGGAATATAATAAAAAATTTTTTTTTAAATCAGTCATAACAAGTCTCCTATATTAATTATCTAAACATCTACGTTGTAATCTTAAGAATGAGATTCGAAACATAATTAAACGATCAAATGAACTTACCTGTGAGTGAAGTTCGATCGTAATTATAGAGACTCGTTCGAAATGATTACAACCTACTCTTAATTTCAACCCTACCCTGTAAGTTTGCAGTAAGAACTCTAAAAAATATGAAAAAATGAAGAGCTATGATCGATACATAAAAGTTGACTATCAATTTTTTTAGCTCTGAATGTGTGATGATACCTAGCGGATAAGAGTATTACTACGTTGTAATCATCTCGAATGAGTCTCTCATATAATTACGATCGAACTTCACTCACAGGTAATTTCGTTTGACTGTTTAATTTTCATTATAAATTGAATTGTCATTCTTGTTCAAGCTTCAATAGAGCCAGCGATCAGCGTTCTGTCTTTGAATCAAATGAAAATATACCGAATATAAAGTGTGATCAACTAAGGTTAAGATTGTTAATACTCACGAACTCAATGAAGGATCGAGGAAAAAATGTCGAAACACTTACCTGAAACAAATGAAAAATGTCTACATCATTGAATGCATATCTAGTAGGAAATCGGCAAAACAAGCCAATGCATTGGCTTGCAATTAGATGTTGCATTATTGCATGTTGCATTATTGCAACATGGCAATATTGTAGAAATATTATGAAAAAATGACGAGGAAGAGTTTACTCTCATTTTTTTTATTTCACAAAATGGAAGAAGCCATGCCATTGTCTTGCACTAACCATGTGCGATTACATGATAGACAGCTCATATAATTTTTCATCATACATAGACAACGTAAACAGAATGCGGACGGTGTATAGGACAACTGTACATATGATTATAGCGGAATAGAACACAATCGATAATTCGATTGGGCTTGATGTAGGGAGCGAGGTGAGACGAGGCGTGGTAGAGTCTCTCACACGCTCTTGCAATTTGCCAAGAGACAGAGAGGAGGGGTATCCTCATTCAACTTGGTATTCTCGCTCCTTGCCAACCCCCGTGTCCATATGCTTAGAGAGACGAGGGTACGGTATGTATTGGATGTATTGAGTAGCCACACGGTACGTTGAAACAAGGAGGAGGAACATAGTGAGGAAGAGAGAGACCTCTTCAGTAAGCACAGGAAGCCATATAGAGAGGAAGCACGACCATAACGGACTATAATTCAGTCCGGTTCTGGTATGTATAGAGCCTACTCCATTCTCTCGTGGCAATGTTGCCCCACGTTCAGTAGTACGACCAACCTCCTGCTGCGAAGCTTCTCCTTTCCCTCTCTCTTCCCTCTGCTCCCTCTTGGTCTGCACTGTAGTTCCTGTACTAGGCACATGGCGTCGCAGAGCCAGGAGCTTTCTAATGCATTATACCTCAGTAGGACACACCATTTATATATATATATATATATATATATATGCATGGATATATAATACGTCTATGAGTGTATACGTAACGTATTGACGCAAGGGTAAGCCTTTCGACTCTCACAAGCAATAACCGTGCGAGCCAGAGAAGCCTCTCGTCGTCTCTGTAAGGGTCCAAGAGAACAGTAGCTCCGTGAATTTCATTAAAGGTTGCCCTTCGATAATGCACTAAAGGAGTTTTCGACTTGAGACTGTGGCTTGTACCTTCATCTCTGTCATATAATATAAAGATACTCAATATGTATACATGAAGAGAGCATATTTGTGTATAAATTTAGGCACATATATGTTACCCATAGCATACCTCGTTTGACCCATTTATCTGATCCAACCCAAACGGGGTGAGACAGATCCTTTCTATGATTCAAAACGATGTATAGAATGAGCTTTTCTACGCTTTTGTAATATGCTCTATGCAATATTCATTTGTTTTCGTTTTATTGAGTGGAAAAAACTGTAGCAAGTTTTATTTGTGATGCATTCGATCAACCTTAGATACTTCAATGATTATAAGTATCAAGGAAGGAGCTAATTATTGGTTAAATTAAACCCACCCATTATATTGTGCAAGAATTTCGTGTCTGTAGTTTCCGCCTTTTTTCCTTAATTTGACCACGAGAAATAGAGAGGAAAATTGTTCACGAGTTCCATTAATCATTTGGTCGCGTACAAGCGTATAAGTCAGTAGGTTGAGCAGTAGTTACGAGAAGCTCTGGTTAAAGTAATTTGTGTTCACGGGGTAACATCATAGTATATATACGGTGCCTATGTGGACCAAAAGACTCGAGTTTCGTCCAGGGATGCTCGGATATCCCTGCGGCTGTTGACTATAGTTGGTGTTTCAACTCTCTCCCCCCCCCCCCCCCCCGCCCCTCTCTCTCTCTCTCTCTCTCTCTCTCTCTGTCTTGTATCCTATATAACTTGAGGTGATTCTCCCAGCGGCGTACGTCTCTCGTGGGAGCTTCATTTATCACGCTCCGGATCGCGTTGCACCCCCGACAATCGCAGTATGCGATTTCCTTTCCCGTATATATCCTCTAGAATGCCTATACAACCTTGAAAGTATGGCAAAAAGCCTGCTTCAATTTGAATTTCAATCAACTAGATATAAATTCAACTATAAAAAAATCAAAATCGTCGTAACATAAAATGATTAATATCATAAGCCGCGGCACCGGCTCGATGCCAAGTATTAAAAAAGAAAGCCACTGCGAGCCCTGCCGTACTCTTATATACTCGAATATGATGGTTTTCGGACTTTCCTTTTTTTTCAAACCGCTCTTTTGGAGGAACGGGTTGAGTAAAAAATCTCACTGTAGGCGACCAATTTTGTTTCCCTTTCCATTGGTCCTTGTTACAGGTCAATCCGTCCACCCAATCCCGAGTTATCGTAATTTTGTGGATTAAAATTGAATGTTCCTAGATATTTCATTTATATCTGTATCATCAGAATGGCATGCATTTTGTAGGGTAAAAATGATACCAGTAGTAAATAAAATAGTTATGTTACTTCAACTTTAGAGATTGATAAAATCTAATCCACTTTTCCACCTTTACTCCTTGATATTTCCGACAGAGAAATAAAATCATTAAAAACTGAAGTAGTATTCCGAAAACTAAAGGGTAAGGCCTATAATCTGGAAACAATTAGTTCCCTTCTACGGAAATTAGGAGTACCCCGATCAATCTTAGAACTTGATTGAAATACTGGTCCTGTTGACTGTCGGAAAACAAAAGTGTACTTGTGAAGGGTTAAACACGCTTATATCCGAAGCATCCAAATTGACCGTATGAAATTTTCTCGTGTTTACCTTATCATCTAGAGTTATTAAATTTGAAGTACGTTACATAATAAGCAGGTGGATAGATGTCACATCCAAGACGCAGAAGGCTTTGGGTGAAAGAACAGAGGGTTAGAAATAAAGTTGAATGGTGGGCTGAAGTACTGTGTGAAAACGTTAGGGCCATACTGCAGAGAATTCTTCAAGCACGAGGGCGGGTTAGATATGGCGCGAAGAAATGAGGTTCGAAAGTGGGATACGTGAAAAGCGTCTCGTGCCTCCTTCTTCTCACCCTCTTGACGAGATATATCTTTCCCGGCCCATACGTGACCGGAATCTCCTCAGGATCAAAGTCGGATTTGTAACGTATTTTCCACCAAAAGTACAAAAATGTACCTACATGTATGTATGCATACGAACTCACATATAAATACGTAATAAGTCTTTCTAAGGAGATATATGAGAGGGCATTGCACTCTTGTCCGTATTCGCCCAAAATTTCATTATTTTTCATAGGCCTCAAATCAAACTGGATAACCGAGAATTTCGAGGTAAGAAATAAATCGTAACAATGAGATTTGATAGCGTTGTATTATATTACATATGGTTTGCCGAGCAATGAATGTATAATGCGACTTTTAAAAAAGCTTGGCGAGATTCAAAGTACGAGAAAATATGGAGGTACAATGAAAACCAAAAAAAAACGTACGTGAAAAACACTCCTACCGGGAATATTTTCGCGGACAGACAATAAAATACGCATGAATTTTCGACCGCACCGTCAAGGCCTGATGCATAGCGAGCGTGTGAAAGTGCGACAAAAATATTCAGCGCACGTTGTTTCGCGTTTAAGATGAATAAGTACCAGTGTTCCCTAGAATCGGACACTCCAAGGTGTCTGCATGTATACACGTATATACGAGATATATGTATGTGTTAGGGTTTATGTTGGTCCGTAAGCGAAAGCACAGGTGGGCCAAAGCTTGTTTGAAAACGAAGTGCGTTTATAGCGTTTCTGTCTTTTATATACGTAGAGAATATCATGTATGTATAAATATATATCTATTTATGCATGTATTATATATATATATATATATATATATATATATATATATGCATGTATTATTATATGTACATACATATTTCTGTAAGAGCCTAGGTAATATCTTATGCGCATATTTAGCATGGCGTATTATTTCAAAACACTATGAATCCGCTGTGCATACCGACGCTTGTTTTGCCAAGAGTGAACGAATTTACCGCTTGACTTGCGCAAAGTCCACCCATCCACAATCTACTCCACCTTTACACCCTCTCTAGAATTCCACTTTTTCTCTAACCCTTTCTGATTCTTCTGCTTTTCATCTCTTATCTCGTCAACTATCACACGTCGAGATTCAGCGATTGTTCCACAAAGAAAAGATCATTTCGGAAACAGCTCATCAATGAAATACAGCGATTAATATGTAATCACTTATAAACCAACTCTTCACTTGAATTTTAATTAGAAATTAAAGATTTTAGTGACAAGGCTTATGTTATCATGATTCGTTAAGGTGCAAATACTAATTTTGATTCTTGTTGAATATTTTGACGAATTCTGATATTGGTCTACGGAAAAATTACGATTTAGCAATTGTAGAAAATATTGCACTTTACCAGAGTAGATTGAATAAATAATGGGATAATTAATAATAAATAAATGCCCGCTCCTAGTAATCGAAACGACATTTTTTTTTTGCAAAACAAACACTGTATGGTTTGAATGTCCATCATTTTTTAGCTGGGTATTTTTTTAAGTAGATATCTTCCAATTACTCGAAGTGAAACAGATCACTCTCTAATATTTGAATTTTCCGGGTGTAATAATATAAAGTTTGAAAGTAACGGAAAGTCGCCCAATCTCGAGTATAGATACTCGGCCCGTCTTGCCTTGGACGTTCAACACTATCTTTTTAATACTTGGCGTCAAGATGCTGCCGCGTCTCTACATAATGCTAGTATAGAAACATATTAAGAATTTGCCTTAATTTCTATTAAACGTCTTGAATATAATCGTATTCCCTGAAGATTGCGCTGAGTTCATTAAATCCATGTTTCTCAGTATGCCAGCACCTTTCTCACCCTCTTTTCATTCCGTCCGCCATGTTACTCGTGAAATTATCACGATCTCCGTAGTGAAAGATAATTGATGCATGAATAAACATTAATTCCCATTTTCCTCATTAAATTCATTATTAATATATTCAAAACAGGTATCGAATGAATGAATCCCGGTGATATGTAAATTTTTCCACGTCTTGTGATTGCCCTACCATTCTGTATTCCATAACCTCCTGTTCTCTACGCCCGAGTGAATTTTCCTCGTCACCCTCTTCCCCACACCCACCGTCATTCTGTGTAACCGTCGACGCTTCCCATCGTTCGCGACCCCGTTTACTAATTCTTCGAGTTAACCACTATCCCTTCCACTTTTTCGATTCTCAACTGGGTTATGTGACGCACCCTCTACGTATTTATTTCACCGTAATCCAAAATTGTATCCAAATAGATACGCACCATTACACTTTTAAACATTATCACTTCGTAACGGGCCGTTATCAACATGTTTTTTTCAATGATTGATCTGAAAAAATGTATGCAACATTCTGATTGAAATTCCAACAACTTAATGGAGCTATGATTCGTAAATATCATTTAGTGAGTAAAGCACTTTGAATTTCAATTAATTGGCAATCATTTTTCATTAGCTGTAGTGATGACTAGTGGTGATCATTGATTTCTTCATGGATTTTTAGTGCAGGCAATATGCACTAAGAGTCACAATTAATATAAGTGTGATAATCATGGGTATATATTCTCCGCCGATTGACGAATGCTACCATAGAATATATATCGGACAAAACTCATATTTGCCACATTTCCGACAGTTTCGAATATTTATCTCCTGAACACTTGATGAATTTCAAAATATTAATGAATGTTGCAGACTCACGCATTTTTTCTCCTTTTTCTATCGCGACCATTAGGCATATTGCAGCTAAACAAATCTTAGTAATATAGATTGTTTTGTATCGTCCTAGCTAGAAATTACATTTTCTAGTTTTTACAAACTTTTTGTTTTATGAGCACCGGGACACCGGCGCGAATATTATTTTTCTCAACAGGAATACTATTCTATCCTGTATATGCCGAAACCTATACGTAAAATTTATGGAAATTAATATCATTCAAAGGAAGCTTCTGTATGAAATCTTAAAATCTAATTTTATATATGATAAGAATCATTACACCAAGAATCTCGGACTAAATATATAACAAATATACTGCCGGAAACATGTACAAATATGTCTGTCTACTTAACATGATGTCTTCAGCTCTAGAAATAAAATCACTTAAATTAATTTTATTTCAGTAGCAAAAAACCATGTTTACGTGGTTAAAACTGTTAGAATCAAAATAATTTTTTTTGTTTGGTATTTTATTTATATGAATTTTGGTGAAACGAAGCTCTTTAGCTAGTTCACTCTTACCGCGCATCGATGTTTCCCCAAAGCTTAGCGACATCAACACTTCGCAAAATCGTGCTAGAGAAATTTGTTTTTTTTTTACGACTCTCATACTGAATGAAAAATCATGAGTAATTAAAGTTTTGAAAAAGTTGATTGTTATATAAAAAGTAACGAATTGGTTAGAAAACCTTGTTTCACATTTTGTTCTTTTTAAATCGAGAACGACTTAATCGCTTTCATGTTCCCTCTAAATCAATTATGCAAATAAGACATTAACACACGTG
Organism: Rhimphoctona megacephalus; assembly: GCA_963989365.1. Classification (NCBI taxonomy): domain Eukaryota; kingdom Metazoa; phylum Arthropoda; class Insecta; order Hymenoptera; family Ichneumonidae; genus Rhimphoctona; species Rhimphoctona megacephalus. Next base: position 23,682,768 of record OZ022414.1, on the reverse strand, counting down.
AACAGTGATAAAAATAATAGAATAGAAAATTCGCAATGTAAAAAAGGTATTGATCTAATGATGATCAATTATTCTTGAAATGCTAACCTATGATCCATAAACCTCGATCCGGAAAACTCGTGGTGAGCACGCCGGTTTTTCAGTTTGCCCCGTTGCGGTTGCGTGTCTCTGTCTGTCTCTGTCTCTCTCTGTCTCTGTCTGCCTTAAGTCGCGAGTTCTGTCGAAGTGAGAGACGTTGACTCAGAGGGTTTTGGGGGATTTCCCGATTGTGAGGGGCAGAGATTCCTGACGGCAATCGTTTTTCTCTCTTTAACACTTCTTTCTCCTCGCTTACTCCCTCCTTTCACCCTTCACGAAAATGTCCAAACGTGCTGTGTGTCCGTATCTCCTTCAAACTTGCCCGGATTTTTAAACGTATTTTTCCCAATTTTTCGCGCCCCCGTATATTTTTAATTTATCTTTAACTTTGTTAACGATACCTTATTCAATCGAATATGTATTCAATCATAAATAATAATAAATCGTGTACAGATCCGTAAAGGAAGGAATGAAAAGAAAATGACGGTTGAGTTACGCGGTACGCAGTGACTGCGAATGAAAAGAAAACACTACGTGGAGAAATTTGCTATTTGTCAGCGCGATCAAAGCGAGAATACGCGAATTTGAAAACACGCGGGGTACGTGTACAGCGTGTTGCGGCTAGTCGGATCGCTGACTGGCGGAGAGCAACTACTCTCGCGCGCTCTCGGTATTCGCCGTTCGCGAGGCGCGCCAGCCGGGGAGGGGGGTGGAAAGCAGTGAGAGAACCTGGGGTGGTGTGGGAGGAGGGACGTAGGGGTTAAGAGTTCGAGAGAGGGTTGGTTGCGATATAACACAGCGGTAGGGGCGGGTGGTGGGGTGGCAAACGCGCTGAAGTTAGACAGCGAAAGAGAAACGGAGAGCGAGAGCTCTCGGCTGTGTGTGAGTGAATGTTGCGAAGAGCTAGAGATCGTTCGCAATGGGCTGGTGGGCTGCTGGACGGGGAAGTTGAAAGGAGAGAAAGAAGAAGAGAGGGCCAAAGATAGTGAGAGAACAAGGATTGAGCAAGAGAGAAAAAGGAAAAGATAAAGAGAGAAATAGAGGGAAAAAGAGAGATAGAACAAGACAGGCGAATAGGGTGGTGTCCACTGGTGGCGAGGGACAGCATCAGCAAGAGGCTAGAACAAAGAAGGAAATAGCTAGAAAGAGCAAGAGGAGAAGAGAGCAGAACAACGACGGGAAACGTTGGCGGGCGAAGTAGCAACAGGCGGCTGAGGTACCCCGTGTTCGTTTCCCTTATAGCACCCCCTCGACGTCCACAACATGTTTTCGACGTCGGGGATGGCGCCGATGTTGAACGAACGGTCGTTGGATCCAGTCGGTCGCTCGGTCGTCGTTGTCGTCGTCGACGACGAGGACGACGACGGTTTTGTCGACATTGCCCGACGTCACAGCCGCTCTAGTACGCGGGTAATACAGAGTGCCCCGCGAGACGTGACGTAGGCGTGGTCACGGATGCGCACTAACACCTCTGCTTGTCACCGTTGTCATAGTGACGATGGTTTTGCCGCGCGACGATACCAGCGCGAGTGGCGCGTCCAAACCACCGTCCTTGTCTCCAACCACCAACTACTCACCATCTCTCTCTCTCTCTCTCTCTCTCTCCCTCTCTCTCTCTCTTTCTCTCTGCATCGCACTAACCCTCCCGTTTCGCGAATGTTTCCCTCATGTTCCTCACCACCGTACCCATCCATCGTTGCTGCTGCGGCGCGCCCTTCACCATCCGGAAAAATCCATCCCCCTTTGTCCTCGTGGACGTGTCCGAGCAACCTTCACTCATCCGTGCTATGAAGACACATACGTTTGTAAATTCGCATCGATACATTATATGCGCTTTTCCAACTATATGTTATTTGCATAAACCGATACTTCTAAAACATTTGTGCCTTCGATATGCCTGAGGTAGTGCAATTACAGATAGTCGGACACACGTCAGATGCTATGATTTTCTAATCTCTGATGAAGTATTGATAAATGTTTTTCCTGGAGACGCATTGATTGTAGTTTGATTAAATTCCATTAATCAATTTTTTTCTCTTAATTGCTTATATGATCATAGGGTATGTGCTTTTAACCAAGAGAACCATTATATTGGAAGTACACATCTGAGCGATTATTTATATTGCTTTTCCAAAAAACTTAATAAAGATGTAAGTCTTGAGATATTGGTATACAGCAAATCGCAAAAAACTTTTAAAAAGTAAAAAAAGAACACCAAGTATTAAAAGACGCGACCTTCGTTATAAAATAATCATTCTATTCTCAAAAACAATGATCAATAATATTCATCTTGATTTCGAGGAGAAATTGAAGTTTCACGATTCTTATTCCACTATTGGTATGTGCTCAGTTACTTTAACTTGAAAAAAAAAACATACTATGAAAATGTTGGCCTTCATTATCGAATTAAAACCTGTTTACATCTTTTATTTTTTTATTCTTGATATATGAGAAGTTATCGTACAACGAAAAAAGATCTAGTTGGAAATTGTCGCTCATGATTGTAAAAAAACATGAAATCATTTCAACGTAGCCAAGAATGGTGAATGAATTACGGGTTTCTGGATGGAATCATATACACTTTGAACGGTACCTGCTGAAGGTTTTTGTCACCTCAAGGGCTTCAAGAATAATTCTGCGGATATAAAGAAAATGTTATTCTGCTTTTATGCCAGCTAAGCACTAAGAATGTACAACACAATTCCACAGAGAATAAAACAAAAAACAATTACATAGAAAAGTGCAAATAAGCGAACAAGTGCACACATTGTATCTACACGTTTGTACCGCAAAAATTCACTGCAAATATTACACATGAACTTGGCGTGCATGGTTTTTAAATGTAACCTCGGCGAAGGAACGCTCCATCCATCTGTACATTGAGCGAACTCGAATATCCGTCTATCTATGAACTTTCACTTACTCGTTTGTTTATTTATTTGTTCATCCTACGTACGTTCACGTACGTACGAAGAGAAAGAGAAAAATCGAAAAAAAATTGTCACCAATATTCAGATTTTTTGATCAAACGGTTCATCCGTCAGAACGGTTTGAAAACGCCATGACGTCATAAAACCGGCATATTCGCGTATATAAGAGTGCCGTAGGCCTCGCGCTGGCTTTTTTCTTTTAATACTTGGCGTCGAGCCGCTACCGCGTCTCTTGATCTCGCACTGTAGAATCTCTTGTTATCTTGTAAAACTTATTGAGATTTTAAATTTTAGCGCTACTATGAAAGGATCGATGCTCGAAGGCAGGAGAGGATCGAACATCTAAATACGTCGATCAATTGTCCCATCCTCATGATCGGTTAATTCTCTTGTAGCTGTCTGCAGAGGCCGATTTCTTCAAAAATCCGAAAATTTGCTTTTTTCATTATAAAATATTAGTCCATTTCAACCTCAATTTATACTCTCTCAATCTATGCAATGGCCCCCACTATGTGACCTGTATCGATCGGCTTGCATTTGGTAGGGGAAGCACTCGGTCCAAGCCGGCCTTTCGTCAGGTGCGCAGAGAGGAAATGAAGCGTGCGCATCCTCGATCTTTGCAAGTGAGATGCAGAGCCGGTCCCGCTACTGTTCGATAAATCGAGGTTGTAGTGTCATTCATGTCAAGAATATGCCTAGAAAGTTTTAAAGCGGAATTTGAAATGCTTCTGACCGATGTGACCGATATTTCAATCTGTACAGAACTGTATTTTAAATATTATCCTAATCGACATGACCCACATCTGAATAACAATGTGCTATCCGAAATGATCTTATGAGTTTGCAAAAATCACTGCGAAAACGTATTTTTTATTGCAAAACAACAAAAAAAATATGTAAAATTCCAACTTTCTTAAAAAACGTGCCATTTATAAAATTGTTAATTTTTATATACTTCTTGAGGTTTATTGACAATGTGCGAATGTTATCATTTAAAAACAAATGAGTTAGTTTCTGGCAAATCAGTACAATAGAGGCTGGGAGTTACACCATTTTTGAACTCGCGTAACGACTATTCGTGAAAACAATTTCATAACTTCGCACATTATGTAAAATATTATGAGAAAAAATAAGTCGTAGTAATGGAGGCTCAGAATCACTCATATTTGAAATTTGGAAAATCATAAAAATTTACTTATTTTAATCGTTCTAAAGGTTTTTCTCCCCTTAAGATATATAAAATTTAATAATTTCTTGTGGTTCGTATACGATAAGAGATTTGTCGTCGTGTATCATTGAATTACCAGGACTTGAGATTTTGAGCAAGTCTCCTGCTAAAAACCCTCTTCATTCAAGTATAACCTTCTAAAAATACAATGTATATGACTTATTAAAATAATTATTATTTTGCATTATAAAATAAACGATAATAATATTTATAAAATGTTAATAAAAACACTTCTCATATTCACCGCAATGAATAAAAAATATTTACTTGAATATGAAAAAATATTAACATACTTGAATTGTATTGCTGACAAGGAACTTCTTGACAGGCTCGAAATCATTATAGCCAAATGGAAACCGTTCACGTGTATGCCAATAAATATACGAACGAATCACATTTATAGTCACCATGCATCCACTGGTCGTCAAGGTTACCAATAAAACTGTCACGTCAAGGCTTCTTCGTTTCTCTGTATAAACGTTTTCGTTATCTTTAGCCGCTTACGCGAAGGGCTTTTTGAAAAAGTGATCTTCGATGAATGAATAGGAAACGAGAGAAGGTGGAAGGATAGAAAACACGATGGGATAGAGGGAAGAATGCGCAATAGGGTTTGACGGGGTTGCTGAAAACCACTGTATTACGATCTTTCCGTGGCTGCATTTGGTTTTATGCCTCCTCTACTCGTTTCTCGGTCATGTTGTTCGAGAGCTGGTTCATTCGAACGGATGGACCTTCTTCGTGAGGGTCTCTTGACTGGTTTAACAGTTCTCAGGGTTTTGTTGGCAGAAAATGCGGAAGAAATTGAACGAGAGAAGACTCAATGATACGTAAATTTTTGCTCTGGTCCAGGTGACATTACAACTACTATCAAGATTCGCAGTAGCGAATCGAGACAAGTACATTTTGGGATGACAAAAAAATAGACATGACCGCTGCCGCGATCTCTATACAACAAGGACCATATTCTAACCCGACTTTTCAAACTTACAATTGGTATTTTACATAAATTGTTATGCCTGGAGAAAAATATTGCTAACAGTTATTTTTCATTTTTTTCTCTTAAATAAAAAAATCAATGCTGTAGCTATATGCAGTACGGAAATCTCATTTATGTGATGACATTCGTGGCTTCCAGCAGCTTGTTCGTCGGACACTGAATTTTCGCAATCTCTGAACTTGGCGCTTTTACGAAAATGTGACATTTTTTTCGACCTATGAAGTTCGTGGTACTGTCAGTGTGACAACTCCGAAAATACCAACTACGAATATCATCAGCATCCGACAGTTCTATCGGCAGTAAATTTTGCATATATACATATGGGGCATTTCATGCTAAACGCACAGCCAATTGACTTTTGTATTTCTTTCTTTTTTTTTTTAATGATTCCTCTTTAATGGTCATTGAGACCTGCACTGAGAAAAAAAAATTTTCATCTAACAAAATCCCATTTAGTTGGACGAAAATATGGAGGATTCAAATTTTTTTTTGTTGAACAGCAAATGATTTAGTTTATTCAACAAAAAATAGTTGAATCCATCATATTCTCGTCCAACTAAATGAGATTTCGTTCAATGAACAAATTTTTTTTTTCAGTGTGGCAAATTGATGTTGGATAAAAATGTGTCTGAACACGTTCATCGAAGACAAACTTTCGGAAAATTTTTCGATCTTTTTCTTCAGATACATGTATAATTCCTTGAAAAATCGAGCAAACCAAATGCATGAGGGGATCAAAATTTTCGTTTTCAAAAGTTATTTCGTTCAAAAATATACATCAAATTGAAAAAAAGATTACTTCAACTAGTTTTTTTAAATTTTAGGTATAATAATTTTTTCGCAATGATTGTATGTGATATAGGTTTGAAAAAACGTCCGAAAACCATCGTATTCGAGTATATAAGAGTGCGGCAAGGCTCGTGCTGACTTTTTTTTAATACTTGGCGTCGAGCCGCTACCGTCTCTCTTGATATGTATCGTTTTAGTATATGTTTTGTAAAAATAATTTTGGATTAGATTTTGTTTTCAAACGTACATGACTCCTCAGAAAGTCGAGCATTTTGAATTGCTAAGGTTACTACAATTTTGTATTTTCGAAGAAAATAAATCCATGGCGACTAAAGCGAATTACACATGCCACATCGTGTTCTGACCATACTTTAACAATTTCAAATAAATATTTAAAAGCAAATGTGACATCTTCAATAATTTGACATGGGCTGTTATTAGTATAATTCTTTTATCTGCTTTGTTGTATATATGAAAAACATACCAGAATAAAATAATAAAAAGAATTAACAACGTGTTAATAAGTAAACGTATTGAAATATGCAAAATTGTTTAGATTACCTCCACTGTGAAACATGATCATCTGTTAAATATTAAATTAATTATTTTACAGTTCATCAGAAATTGAATCTCTTGAAAGAAAGTACAATTTCACATTATGATGGTCTTAAACTAAAAAAAAAAGTATTCCGTTGATTCTTGTAATAATTTACAAAATCCATTAAAAATACATATGCTCGCACCTGTCTGTATCAGCGCGTGCATTTTATTTTAGAGAACCGATCGTCAAGGACTCCCCATGGCATTTATAGAAGATACACTTAACTCACTTGACTTTTATTGATCAGTCACGTATGAGCGTAATCCAGATGAAAAACAAAAATGCTTTGTAGTTAATACATTTTGGCGAAACGAAAATTACCCAACTATTATAGTGAGACTGTATAACTACCTATCACAGTTGCATGGATATAAGCTATTTGGAGAAAATCATGTAGTTTCTTGTAACACCCATTCCAGCTTACCAAAAACATCTCACCATATTGGGAAAAAAGTTTTCATAAACCGAACGTTACAGATAACTAATTATGACACCTGTGTTGAAATTTATTACGAAGCGCCTGACCGAAATAATGTAAATGCCTTGCAAATTGCAGATAAATTCCCCAAAAACCAGCGAACCTGCGTTAAAATATTGAGACAAGAACATTTTCATAGAGTGTATAGCATCTTAGTAAAAATTGTATCATGCACTTCGCTCCTTATAAAAGGTTATAAGAGACCCCCCATCCCCCAGAAACTACCAAATAATTTCAAATCGCACAAAAAGGTGACAATTTAATTTTCACAAATACTCAATTTGGGACTTAACAAAAAGATACCAAACAAATCGAAAATTGCTGAAGCATAATATGGTCAAATACGTGGAGATTTCTTATGTTTTATAAAATATTTAAAAAATGTTCAAATACATTCCAATATTTCATTTAACGTAGTAATTTCGCAACAATTACGTTCAAAAGTTGTCTCTCCGGTCAATCTATGAAAGCTGGGATACAACTTGCGACATAATCTAATAATGTTAGTTGTTATATCTAAAAGGAATGTAAAAACATATAAAGTATTAGAAAGAATGCTAAATATGAAGTTTAGAGTTTTAGAAATAACCACTTCAAAACGCATAGCACATGCTTTTCATCACCATAATTCCGAAATAAAATGGTCAAAATCCTAGTTTTTTTACCAACTACATCATACGTTCTTCTATCCATTAGAATTTTCTAAAAAAAAAAAAATCGGTAGAAAATTTTTTAAGCTATCGTATGAAATGTGACATTTTCAATATTTTTCATAAGAAATGCATGTAAAACTGTGCCATCTTAGATAGGAGATACGTCGAATCTGGAACGGTGAATCCTCTGGAATGGTGAAAAATTTTGCACGTAATCGCATAATAGTGTTCTAAATGTGTCGTCCGAATGTTTAATAATTTTATAGAAAAACACTTTGGCGAAACTACTACGTTAACGTCTGATACCAACACCAATTGGTCTACGATTTTGAAGTGTAGTTTAATTGGTAACAATTGGATAAAAGTTTATCATTATATGTTGAGCGAAGTACACAACAAGTACTCTGCCTATACATTTTTCAAATGGTTGTAGCTAATTAAATGCTGTACTTTCAACCGTTATTTAGATACGGTTGAATAAGAAGCTTTCAGTGCTTTACAAAAAGTAAACAAATAAATGCCGAAAAAAATAGCACGCATGCGTGCTGTAAAAAAGTTGAGACAAGTACATATTCGTAGACCTCGAAAAAAATAATCTCATGGATTCTGTTCGCCCAAAAGTGTTCAAGCCTAAAAAAGTTCCAAAATAAATTCAATCCTCTCAAAAATGATCCAGCCCTCAAGAAATTTTGAACCCCGCCAAACAAAATTATCAAATGCATTCGAATCGAACTAAAAGACAACACTTAAATCCTTGCAAAAAATGAAGTTCGAACTTTACAAAAAATTACATAATACATTATTAACATAATACATTATCCCACAATTACAAAGTATACTATATTATAATTTGATTGGTAACCATTTAATAAAAGTTTAGCATCGTATGTTGAGTAGATACGCACAGAGTACTTCTCCGGCCCGATAATTTTTCGAATAGTTGAGGCTAAAAATATGCTGTTCTTTCCTCGGTGAATTCAAAACACAAATTCAAATCATGATATCAAGTGATTGTATTATTCAATGTATCCCGTGCACATTCGAAGCTCTTTTCTGCACTGAGAAAATAAATTTGTTGTTTTAACAAACATTTTGTTGAATCAACAAATTGTGGCGAACAAAATGAAATTTGTTAATTCAACAAAATTTTTGTTGATTGAACAATATTTCCGTTGTAGTAAACAATATTTATTTAAAACAGCGAATTAAGTGGTTGAATCAACCAAATTTTTGTTCAGTTAACGAATTTCATTTTGTTCGCCACAATTTGTTGATTCAACAAAAATTTTGTTCATTCAACAAATTTATTTTCTCAGTGTGACTAGGAAAGAAACTTATTAACCGGTTGAGTGGTAGACAATTTTTCAGTTTTCTGGCCAAAAGTGGTACGCTGCAGTTCTTTACTAAAATATATACGAATATGTTTTCTAGGGGGTTGTTTGGGCCGCTGAATCCATTCCCAGGGTCAGTTTTGATATAGCACCCCACCGGGGGTGAGAAGATAAGGGTAGAGGGTGCATTTGCGCAGATTTTCGGAACGAGATTTTATAAGAATTCCAGATTTACAATAAATAATTTTCGAAGTGTTCCAACCTTATTAGGTGAAAACCTAATTCGACCATCACCCTCCGGGGGAGTGAAAATCAGAGGTGGGAATGAGGCGCATGCAAGTTCGTCTAATTTGCTCGAGAATTATATCGTGACCATTTTGGCAAAAAAACTGTAAAAAAGGCCACCCATAAACCCGCCCCTAATTCGTCACCCTTATATTTTTTTGACAATCTGACAGAACATTTGTGTAGAGCGACCTCGAAAATGGTTATATATCAAATTGTGGGCAAATCGGTTGACATTTGAGCGAGTAATTCAAATTTGTACATATATGATCCATTACCACTGCGGGTACATTTTTTTTTGTACATATATGATCCATTACCACTCAACCGGTTAAAAATTACGAAATCAGATATTGCGTGCGCAATGTTTTACATAGGTCCAAATTCGTAGATAGTAATTGTATAGCAATTGAAGCGAGATGACACATCGACTGAGTCGCAATGTGTGCGACAGAAAAAGCTGTTTCAGCGGTTCCAAGCTTTCCCTTAAAAAACAGATATTCGCAAGATTTTAACCAACCAATTGTGTATTCTTTCGTTTTGTAAAATGATTTTTGAGATGAAACTTTCTCCTAAGTCAATTTTTTACTTAACTTACCTATTTTGATTTAAAAATTCGAGCCGGACAAGTACTCTGTGCGTATCCGCTCAACATACGATGCTAAACTTTTATCGAATGATTATCAATCAAATTATACTATGGTATACTTTGGAATCGTGGGATAATTTATTATGTTACTCAGACGATTGGAATATATTTCAACATTTTTTGGAGCTTTTATAAAACATTAATAAGCCTCGCATAATTGGCCGTATATGCTTTAGGAGATCTTTATTTATTTAGTAACTTTTTGTAAAGTTTTTTCTTCTTCAAATTTTTTTTTCAAACTCGCAAAAAACTTCATTTTTTGCGAGGATTGAATTGTCGTCTTTTTGTTCGATTCGAATTTATTTGATAATTTTGTTTGGCGGGTTTCAAAATTTTTTGAGGGCTTGATCATTTTTGGGATTATATTTGCATATATCCATATAACTATTGATCAGCTTATTCTTTTATATAAGAAAATCCTGATAAAATCTTTTAATTTCAATATACTTTAAATGGTATGCCAAAATTTGAGCTTTAAGATCAGATGTCAGATAAAAAATTATCGACTTTATATTGTTGATTGATGTGCACTTCCAAATATTTCTTGAACGTATAATTAGCTTAGCATAATAACATTATAAACAACAATAACTATACAGAGTGTGTTGTAAGTAGAAAAATAAACATCCAGCCGAATTTGCGACGAAGAACAATGCTACAACTGATGATACTAACTTTCGAAAAAACAACGCTACAAGGATTTTTTTATTGTATTACAGAATGCGTTGTTTACAAACTAAATTTTTTCATTGAGAAGTCCATTAAAATCGCCGATTAAAATCACTAGAATATTGACATTTCTATTTTTTCCGCTTCGATTTGAAAACTCTATATATCGAAACTTTTAATGGATCTAACTCATAGACGCATATACATATATATAAAAATTATGACGTGATCTGGTTATGCTGTTTCGCATACTGTCATTGTGATATATATCAAGAACCGTGGTAGTGGTTCGACGCCAAGTATTAAAAAAGAAAATTTCTATACGTGCAAGTTCACGTCTATCATCAAAGAACGCAATTAATGTAAAACAAATGCAAAATGATTTACCATGTCGAGGTATATAGGCAAGAAAATTCGTTCTGATATTCATTTCATTACCGCGAAAATTGGATTTGCAATGGTGGTAATATACCCAAATAAATTGAATTCCGCTCATACGAGATTTCTATAAAATTTCTGTACTCCAAAACCATTCCATTTCATTTTCCAACTCAAGGTGCACATTTGGCGTTTAATCAAGACAGACATCAAAATCCGATTACAAATGGTTAAAGATCAATAAAATGATATGAATTAACGCATTTTTTTCATGCTCGGAAAACGTATTGATGATATTTAACATTACGCTTTGAAATTTTTGTTGATCGCTTGAATGATTGATTTTCATTGAAAACATCGAAAAATCGTCTGAAACTGGTTTTGTCACCCATTGTTTTACTTAAAAAAATTAGGTAAACTCTAAAACTGAGAAATGAATTTGAATTGTACGATCAAGACGAATAACATTTTTTTTAAGCACCTGAGATGAATGGATGAATCAAAGATTCTACGTCTATCTGAAAGACGTGAAGACGCTAATTGAACACCATCGTGGAGAAGATTATAGGTGAATGTAGGTCAGAGTACTCATCATGAGAAATAAAATCGTTTCTGTCGTAATGGTCATGATGATTTTCGAGATGCTTATTTCAAACTTTTTTGTGATCTAGAACTTTCTGAGTCATAATTTGAAAACTTTTTCTCGAATTGCTCCACAATTTCTTCCGTTTTTTTAGAATTTGCGATGTTGAAATGATTTGCCTAAGTGATATAATTGACCTCACGGAGAACATCTAATTTTAGGTGAAATATCTTTTTATTGGTTTTATAGGTTTTCTCGAATATTGTGTTTATCTCGTAGCTGAAAATCATTTAGCTACACGGAGAAAACGGATTCGTTTTGTCAAGTAATAAGTAAAATGTGATTTTAAAATGTAACGTGTAAGTATGTAATGTTCAGAATGTGAGAATTGAAGTAATAGTTAGAATGAGGCATTGCACCTCTTTATAACTCGCGTTTTTTCTTTACTTACATTTTAGATAGATCTGTATGAAAAAGAAATTGTAATTCACACGGCAACAATTTTTCAGATCGCTTTCATGCAATATTTACCATACCCAATAGGAATTCACTAGTAAGTGGAGATTCCTTGGAAGTCGTAAATTTTGAATACCAGCATAGTAAAATTTGGCGACCCGTAATAAAATTTGTATGCATATTGCGCGGCAAAGTTTAGTATAAATACCAGATTGCTTAAATACGAACGAAGTACATACATTTGATGTTTGTATGTTATTAGACACACCCGCTATACAGAACATATTAATCCTGCCTGGCATAGTAATTTTTTTCGATTACTCATTTCTAATATTGTTCAGGGACTAAGGTGAATGCTCTACGTTAGCAAGGTCTATTTTTGGTTAGGGGTACATACTGAAAACTACAATGCTATTCTGTCAATAATCATTTGGATTCCTAATATACAATTTACTCGAATTTTCCACCTCGTTTTCTCCGTATATATGCAGTTGTAGTAAACAATGCTTCGCCTATCAAATTGGATTTGCAATGGATACATTTGCTTCATTTTCTGGTTACTTACTAAAGCTGTGCAGGGCACAATTTATTCTCGTGACCTCATCAATTCAGTGCCGGAGATACCCCATAGTTACCAAGCCAGGGCTACAGTGTTTGAGAGAAAAGAGAGAGGGGGACAGAGAATGCCTTATAGCCATGCCTGGCGACCTAATTACGCTTATGATGCGCAAGACAACCCTCTTTTCGTTCCCCGATGCGAATACATCCCCCATTGCACATACACGGAAGCCCCATCTATATCTCTCAGCGGTATATTGCCAAACTACAAGCAATTAACTGCCCTTACAAAGGAATGAAAAGAACAAGAGACGAGACTTGATGTCCAGACTCACTGGAATTCCTCCCTACCGAAAGAGCCGAAGCTTTGAAGTCATTGCAAAAGTGCTTTTTCGCTCTACGAGCAGTCTTCAATTAGTGTTACATTTTTTTCTCTAAGCTCTCATTGAGCTACGAGCCCTTTTGTTAAAGAAGAACGTAATAATATCCATTTAAACGTTGAACGAAAAAAGAGAAATATTCGTTCGGTAGAACGATTGCGTCAACGAAAATCTCTTTTGATAGTCCAGAGAGATGGACGAAGAATTACAAAAAAAAAGGAGAGACGTCAAGAGGATGCTGAAAAACTAGGTTTGGTAAGCGAGAAAAAGAAGATGCGTCTTATAGGCGAAGCGAGATATAAATTTACTGAGAGAAAAATAAAATGAAATATATATGATACTCATACATATATACGTTTGTTTTTATTCATGTATTCTTTGTATACATATATATCTGTATATGCCCAGGAAAAATATGACCGGGCAAGCATACTCGCAAAGTTCTTATTTTTTTCATTTTTTTTATCACAACGTTGAGATAAAAATTGAGTTTAAAAAATGTTTGATGTTGATTGTAGGTAATTCAATCGGAGTGTAGAGAGTAGAGAGTAATGAGACGGAAGCGAGAGACCGAAGCCCCTCTGAGAGCTCAGGTAAATGCTCAACCGACCGCTCTCTTGCTTCCACGCTCACTCTAGCCCTTACTCTTCCTCTTCTGCTCACTCACTCTCTTCCTCCCTTTTCCGCTCTTCGTATTTCTCCTTACTTTCTCTTGCACGATCCTGGGCGATTTCCAACCACCGTAGTTTCCATGCTACACTCTCTCATCTACTCTCCGTTTTTTCTTGCTTTCTTCCCCTATATTCCTTTCTCTCTCTCTCGTTCTGTCGCTTTCCTTTTTGCGCTATCTATCTTTCTCGTTCTATTACGCCCTCTAGGTTCTCGACCCTCTACGAAAGAGTGGAGACTCGTTCCCTGAATGCGAATTAAGTTGATACGATTTGGACGGGATATCATGCGGATGCTCACCCTCCCCCGCGCGAGAGTAACCAAGTGTCTCAACCGAAGCGTATCATACGCTAGTGGTTTAAATCGATCTCAATTTTTTTTCCTACCTCCCGATTTCTACCCGGTATTTTTCACTGACCGTGGATATATGGATTTGAATGGCGCATTCGGATTCGCTTCATTTTATATTTGTTTACATTTATTGGTTCATTTTTTTGATATTGCAACTGCGAACGCAATTCTTTAAATAAAATAGAGAACGTGCGACTGTAAAAACACTTTCATTAATTAAGACTAACTAATTTACTTTAATGTTAACTCAATTACTTGAACTACGGAAGAAATCATTTAAACCGTACTCCCAGAATTTTTCTCTATACTCAGAGGCGTCCGCTTTTTTGTACGTAAAAACTTACATTTCAAAGTTCAATGCCACGAAATTTTAGATCGGATATTTTAACTTTAATTATCATAAAAATTATCAAACGTTATTTGTATGAAATATCAACTGTATAAGTATATAACAAAATATTAAAAATATCAAAAACGACATATAATTCAGCTTAAATAAAACAATCAAGTATGCAACCTTAAAACACTCACTTATATTTCTTTTGAAGCATTTAGCCTTTTTTCAATCTTTTATCACCCCTGCTTTTTCATTCGTAATATATGGAAAAAATAGCACGTCAAAAGACAATGAATCGCAATAACTCTACGAACATTGACTCCTCAGATTATTTTCCATGCTGTTTCAAATATCTCTCAAAATCTATTCATCAAAATGTTCGTTACTTTTTTGTGAAATTGTTTCGCCATGGATCCAGAATTTGGTAGATTCTATAGCACATACGACTGTCTAGCATGGTGCACTCGAATCCATAACATGTATACATATGTGTAGGTGGATAAAACGGAGGTGAGTGTTACACCAGGGGATGGAAAGAGAGCCTCGAAGGCTTTTCTACTTTCATTCCTGGGCGCTATACTAGAGCTGGTCTTTCCTGAGCGTTTACGATCCGTTTGACCTTCTTTACGAGCGTTTGGCTTCTTACCCCTCCCGACCCCCTTTAGCCTCAGGCAGTTCTTTTAATGCTCATCTACCCCACGATTTGGGGATCGGTGTTCGGAGCATCGATTTTTTTTCTCGTATACGCTTTATACTTCACAATACATACGACATAAGACCTTGCACCAGAAGACATACGTCGATCTTTTTATCTGTTTAAACTCATTACCGCCAAATAGAAGGGGCAAAATTTGTTCTCTCTGGGAATAAAAGGCAAGTTTGTTGATATATATTTTTTGCTGATTGGGATATAATAAGGCGAGTATGAATTTGATTAAATTACGTTAGAATTTTATTTCATGCAATTTGAAGGGACGAATTTTTGGATTAAACTTTAGGATTTTTTTGTTCTATTTTAATGTCTGATAAAAAACACGTATTATTTACGAGACAACTGTACAACTATTTCTTCAGAGAAATAGCGTAAATGCTATGAATCGAACGGAACCCATATAAGATGAAATCCTTGCTAACTCATTGCTCGTCCACTCTCCTCTCAATCTGTTCTTTTTTCACTCTTTCTCTGTGCGACATCAGGGTCGGATTAGCGTAAAATCGAAGGGTGCTGACTTGGTCTCGCTCGTAAATTGGCTACAAAGTTTTGTGGGACGGAGAACGTGGCCCGCCGGCACAAAGGAAATCGATTACTGCGGGGCGGGGATATCAGAAAGAGGGGCTAAAATGAAATCGAGGATATATTCTCCCAGAGCCGCCATTTTGTCTTTCAACTATCCGCATGCAAAGCAGATAAAGTTTTGAGACAATATGTGTAACAGTTATATGCTGCGATTGTAATATATTGTTTCCGACTTTAATAGATTCCAGTGTGCTAATCGTTTTTATTAATCTTTTTCGTGGTGCGCTAATTGTTGCATTTTTCGAAGCTATTTATTTATTTTTAATATAAAAAGAGGGTTGTACTGAAACGATACATATTTTTAAAAACAATATCGAGTTGTGTACGGTTTCTATATTGTATTTTTATTATTTTTTTTTAATCAGCAAAACCGTTCTTACGCTGTTTCTCGTTCAAGCCTAATGTTAAAGAACTCTGGAGTTTTTGTACCCTAAGCGAAAGATTTTTCGCGCCGATGATTTTTTATGACTAATAATTTCACGACAATAGCCAGCACTCAACAGAAAAATTTCGCTAACGCACTGATGGGGTATTCTTCCAGAGGATACAAAAACCTCTATACTTTTCTGGTAATCTCTCGGCGCTCTTGTTCAGAGTGGAAGAGAAAACTCTTTTCGGTGAGATCGTCGACTGAAGCGAAAAGCTCGGTGTTGAAATTGGCGTTGGCTCCTCGCAACTTGGCAAGATAGGGAAAAGTATCCTTAGCCACGCTTCCGATTAGATCTTTGCCGACCAGAAGAAAAAAAGGAGCTTGTTCTTTTCTGTACTACGTTTTGTTTCGTCGACCGGAGGTCATGGGTCATCCACTCTGTTTTCGAGACTCATTAACCCCGTGGATCGGACAGCTTCCGCTCTTGTGCTACCACTACGTGTATGAACTCTTGGCAAAAAAAAAGAAAAAAACAAATACACACTCTATCGACAAAAGCCCTTAAATTGCCCCTATAGCAAAAGAATTCGTTGGGTCGGACGAATTACTTACGCTTCCCACGCGCAATCACGTAAAGATATATTTCTTTTAACTTTCTTTATCTGATCATAACAAGAAAAAGAGAATTAGATAAATACAATTTTAGTTTTTGGCTTAAAGTAAAACTCATATGCCGTTCTCTCCTTTCTCCTCTCTCTCTCTCTCTCTCTCTCTCTCTCTCTCTCCCCCTCCCCCTTTCTTTCCTTCTCCTCCTCCTTCTTTCCGTCCTGCTCCTTCTCCTCCTCCTCGGTATCTCTTCTGTTGATAATGTTAGATATCTTACCTCGTCGAACACGAATTAAAATTACAAGTAATTTCCGGAAATTGAAAACCCCAAGCAAATTACAATTTTTTTCTGACGAATTGTGCCATTCATAAAAATAATAAAATTTATAAAAATAATATAATTTATAAAAATTTATAAATTTATATATTAAAAAAAAAGTGGAACCTGCGCGCAGTACTATTGATTGCATTCTTATAAAAATCGGATATCTACACTTAAGTTTGTATGTAACAGCAAAGATTTAGTTTTTTGATCTTCGTTCAATAAATGAGAAAAAAACATTTTTATTTTTTTAGGGTTAGGAGGTGTTTTACTTTCCTTACCTATTACCTGTATATCTGCGCCATAAAGAAATGATCTTTTTTCTCTCGAAGAGTACAACATTGTGTGCTAAATCTCATTACAGATTCTCATTACGTAATTCCGTAGAACCAGAAAAGACGGTTAACTGAGAAGAGTAAGGTTGCTACGATATTCAGTGACACGTGTAATATTACCCAAGAAAAATCTCTACCTCTGACTGTTTATCTATCTTACACTCGTTTCGTCAACTCGCATAATGTGACAGAAGCTTCTCGAACGAGAGGTGAGATAAGAAAACAACTTTTGTCGCAACTTCTTGCTACGTAGATGGAACAAAGATTTTGCATTTCTCAATAATGTGTGCTTTTATTTCAATGTTATATGTATCGAAAATCACGTTAACGACAAATTTATAACAGATCAAATTTTGTAGGTAATAACGTTATAAAATGATCGGCATAGTAACGACGGTTTTTTGGATGAGAAATTTTGTAAATTTAATATCGTTTTTCTTTGGCGGACACACTATTCTCTCATAAGATGCATAGACACGTTGAACATCGATCAATACAATTTTTCGTTCGCTTCTAAAGCTTCGTCGACGGAGTGATGTGCGAAATATCGTGGACAATTTGTGCCAACATGGTGAAACATTTATTCACAATCTTGTGGGGTGAATTTATAAAAAAATTGAGATTTTTGTTTTTTGTATTATTGTTTCTCTCAATTTATATCGTACACTTTTGAATATATTATTTCTTCCCTGAAAATTGTATTTAAATTAGGCACGACCGGTCCATGTTAACGGAATTAGCTTTGGGAAATATTCAATGGATAAATGTATCAATTGATATTCATATAGCTGGATTTTTTTGATGAATTGTATTGTAACTCTTGTCTGATTTATACGCGAAAATCAAAAAAATTCAGCTATACTGACATTATTCGTCTGAAATAAAATTAAAAGATTTTTCGTGGAGGATAATTCAAAATAGATCGCTGGATCTGTGGAACGCTAGAGTCGTTCGATCGTTTCTCCATCCATCGTCTATTTGAGCTACCCCATTCGCCTTGAGACGATCAGAAATGAGAGAGTTATATCAATATATATATATCTATATACCTTCCAGATATATATATATATTGAGAGAAAGATTTACGAAGATCGAGAGAAGAAAGGATATAGGCGAGAGTTCTTACGAGCAAGGACGAGACACGAAACACAGACGAGATGGCAGTAAAATCTTGGCTACCTCTCGTGAGACATGTACATATATCCACGAAGAAGATTCCGAGGGCTCGCCTCTGTACTTCGAAGACACGTTATTCAATTACGAGCTAAGAGCGTGAGCACAAGTGAGAAGAATGAATTCCACAGTATGCCAAAATCTTGTATAGTTACACACACATATATAATAACGGAACGCTTTAGCCAACACGATTTTACGCCGTTACACGTCGGTTCGGGCTTCGTGTATTCTTCGGAGCAGGCAAAGAAATAAAAATGAAATTTAGGCAGAAATAATGTTTAAACAATAATATTGGATTTATTCGTCGAATTATTTTCGAGAATTTTAGATTTGTACATGATTTTCAGGTTCTGCTTCTATATAATCCAAAATGTACGACGACCATTTTATTTATTTGAGTTTTGTTTATAATTCGGTCTTTTTCATTTTTGATTTGTTGATTATAAACATGAATGGACTGCATTTGTTTTATAAATTGAACATTACCCATTTAATAATAACGTGGAAATGATTTGAGCGATTGGATATCGATAATAATCGGTGACTTTTAAATATTCCGATACAATAATAATAATCGATTATGTGGAAATAATAATCGACGTCTTATGAAAGACTCGATATGATGAAAATAACAGATGAATTTTAGTATGACTCGATATAATAAAAATGAAATATATTAATTCCAAAAATAATTTAACGGGATAGACCTAGTTGGAACGTCAAAAAAAAGGCCTTTTTTCCGATTTTTTTTTGGTCAAACGATAAAATAATTCACAACAAAAGTTCTTCCGTCTAAAAGATACATATGTAATGTATATGTTGCAATTTTTTCAACGCAATACATATCGAAATAAGCTGGTGACCGTCAATTGCCGAGGACGCTGCAAAAAAAAACACGGTTTGCGGTGATCAAGCTCACGCTGCAACGGCTCATCTGAAACAAAAAAAACGGAGGGGATTTTTAGTTAATGATATAATGCTCCAGTTGAACGAAGGGTTTTGAAAAATTTCCATTTTTCACAAAATGGCGGCCGTTAAAAGTCAAAAGTGTTTTTTTGACCAAAATATCAGTTCCATTTTTTGCTATTAAAAATAAAAATAATTATCCAAAAAAAAAATCCTTCGTTCATATGGAGGACTACCATGTATAGAAGAAGTGATATAAATTTCAACCCGATCGGTAAAGCCGTTCTCGAGCTACAGTGATCACCGACTTCAAAAACATGGTTTCGAGAAAAACGCACTTGAAGTCCGCTACCTGCTTACCTATGGCTCAGACACGACGTGCTACAAAGTCTTGTATTTCGGCGAATAATGGTCCGATTTACATTTACCTGGGCGGAAAATGTTCGTAAGAGATTCTACTTTTTGAAAATGAAATAAAAAAAAATCGATTTTTCGAAAATTCTAACTAGGTCTGTCCCGTTAAGGAAAAAAATAGGCCCACGATCGAACCGGCGTTGAAAATCATATAATTACACATACTGTTTCAGAGAACTTTGCGAAAAAAATAAAAAATGGCAAACATTTTGAAAAAAAAATAATTTTTATTTCATATGCAAACAAAGGGTGCCAGTGAGAACTAATGTTTGTTTTTTCAATTCTTTACATAAAACTATGAATAAAAACAAAAATAATCGATGCATTGACATTTGTCGATATCTCGATTAGTTTGGGAGCTATCAGCGTTAGAACATGTCCGAATTTTTCAAAATCTCGATTTGTTCGAAAATTGTAATCGTTGAAAGATGTGAGATGAAAACCTAAAAATTCGTCTGGATACTGCTTTCATCTTACAAAAAAAAATCAGGAAAATTAAAAATGGATATGTCATTTCGAGGTAACTTTTTTTTTAAAGTCCTCACTCAGAAATCTTCAGTTTATACGTAAAAATGAAGCATCGCGAAAGGGGACCGCTGTGAAAAAATATTTAGAGATTTCTCATTGGCTTTGAAGTTTTCCCATTTAATTAACATTGGAAATGCGTTTCTCTTAATTGTTAATGGTATTTCCCAGTCAGATTTCATTTGGCGGCATTCTATAAGATGGATTTTTATAGGAAACTGAATTCTCTACAAAAAAAGTCTCTTGAGTAAAGTCTGTAAAATCAACTGTGTCCGAGATATTACCGTTCATACCGAATTTTAAATGAAAATATCTGTTTAAATGTACGTTATAGCTAATCTTTTGAAGATATCGACAAAATTGAAAGGACGATTTTGTGTACAATTGAATTTTCTACAAAAAGGTTATTTAAGTTGGATCCGTAGGTTTAACCATTCCCAACTTATGTGAACTTAGAATAGATTTTATAGACGAATTTTCCCGGAATTTTTTAAACAGCCGTAACATTTTGCATATTTGATATCAATATTTTTCAAGTTCAGAGGGTATTTTAATGTCGTATATGTTCGAAGAATCCATCACTAACAGTAATAAAAATATAACCTGAAAAAAATTGAGAAATGTCGAAACATTATTAAAAAATATCATAACAAAATCCCTTCGACCGCAAAAAGTGTCTAATTTGAAAAAAAACTGATACTCAGAGAAGAATTGTACAGAAACGGCAAAAATAAAAAAATAAATATGAAAATAGTCTAAATATATTTAAAAAATTTTTAAATGTAAAAAACGGCGTTAATGAAATCGTTTGAAACAAACGTAAAAATAAAAAAACTTGTTGAAAAAAACAAAAAACTCCTGATTGTGGAATAGTATATTAAGGCGTCTTCTCACTTTGGAAATTTAAAAAAATCGATTTTTTTTTTTTTTTAAATTTTGAAAGTACATATCTTCAAAAATGTCATCTCGAAATTTCATAAAGATCGGACGAGTCTAACTACATTTTTTGGCGACCGTTAGGTGACTACCTGAGAGTACCCGGCGATCCCTTTCACGCCGCTCGGACGGTCCCTGTATATCTGACTCTATACAATTGAATAGCCGTGTTCTTTTGTTAATGTAGTACCCCTTGCTTAGGTATATTCTGTTTTCGGGTCTATACTCATGTAATAAGACCTTAACACGTGCATTTTTCAAAAGAAAATCACTCGGCAACGATGCTAAACTGTTATTTCATCAGTCTAATTTGAAACTTCGTAACGGCAACATCTCTGCGCTCAGGATTGTTATAATGGATAAAAAGACTTCGCAACAAAGTGCCACGTGGCGACGTCCAAGTTCGAAATCTAAAAAAAGAAAATTTCGTGGAGTGCTTCCACACCAGTCTGAAGCAGATACGAGTCATGCTAGTGCGAGTGCAGCAAAATTAAAAAAATCGGACGATACAAGTTTCGATGTACACATCGATCCAACGGCTGGATATAGTATTATTCAGTTTTTTCTTGTTTTTTCTACATTACAACAATATGTGAAGTGTAAAGTTTGTAACAAAGATGTTTCAAGAAACATCATCAAGAAAAACCGTGGAAATTGCTTGCCAAACAGCGGCATGCATTTATAACGAAGGGCTACAACCTGTTTTAAAAATTTTGGAGGTGATGGGTGTCAAACTAGGCCCTATCGCCGTTCAATACGCCGAGAAACGCGACAGTGATCGCGTACGCGTAGGGAACCGCCGCAGCTCTAACGCTTCAAAAGAGACTAGGTCGAGACGAAGGGAAGCTACTTTGGACGAACACACCTTCTACGAAGAATCGGAAGGTCCATTGTATGGAGCAGGCATCGCTGATTAACCCGAGGTAAGGTTTTTTCATGATTTTTCTGCAACCAAAACTTTAAACGCAGTTATCTCAAAACAAGGTTTTTCGGTGCTTTGTTGATGAAATTTCGGAAACTATCCGGCCGATTGTCATGAAATTTGAATGACATATGCTTCATAGTTATGGCTATAGCGCATATCATCAGATTTTTTAAATTTTGATTTTAAGAATTTTTTTTTTACAAAAAACTGCAAAAAAATCGTGGTTTTTTTTTACTTTTTCGAAAAACGTGCGCCATTTTGTTATTTTCGCGAATATCAAAAATCTGATGATATGCGCTATAGCCACTGACATACTGAATCTAAAACAGTTTTATTTTTTTGTTTCAGACGACCCGTCTCGGAGATACCATCAACAAGCCACGACCATAACATTTTTACACGGATTTTTCAATGCTACTGATGTATTATAATAATTGTTTAAAAAAATAAAATAAAAATTTTTTCATGTACTTGAAAGATGTGTTTATTACATAGGATCCGTTTTATCCCATAATTTTAAGCAAAAATCCTCGAAAAAAAATCGCAAAAACAGCCTATTTTTGAGGCGTTTAAAGTGAGAAGATGCCTTAAAATGATTAAAAAATGAAACAACGAAAAAAAATTAAAAAAGGTAAAACAGAATACTAAAAAAGGTAAAAGAGGTAAAGGTAAAAGAGAAAAAAAATGAAACGATGAAAATAATTCACTGGGTAAGTGTAACTTCCTTATAGTTTCATTTTTCTGATTCGCAAGGGAATAATAAAAAAAGCGGTAATTATAGCTGCTAAAATGGATTATCTAGAAAAAAAATATGTAGCCAAAAATCATAATCGAATTTAGGGAAAGTTGGGAGACGTTTTCTCCATCACGGTTTTGGAGATGTCTCCCGACATTCCCTAAATTCGATTATGCTTTTTGGCTATATACTTTTTTTTAGTCGATCTATATTAGTTGCTATAATTAATCTTTTTTATTAACCGCATGTAGACTTTGCGAAAGAGAAAAATAAAATTGTAAGGGAGTTATACTTACCCACACGGAGAGAATTATACAGTAATGTTTACCGTGAAATTCACGGTAAAAATTACCGTGATACATTTGAACGTGGGGATAAATTGGCAAAACGTATTTATTCGTAAGCAATAAGTTTTCTTCTCACTTACGAAACGTTAAATTTCAGAAACTACACCACTCTGGCACTTGCAGGGAAAATTTTTACCATGCAGTACCGTAAAATTTACCATGTGCGTGATAAGTTTTTACATTCCTTATAAGATGTAACTAACATTATTCGGATAGTCTTCAAGTTATATCCAAGATTGACTACGCATTGCAACAACGTTAATTAATAGTCATCCATAATAATTAATATGGATTAAAAAAATAAAAGAATATAATTAAAAAAAAAAAAATCTGACCTTAAAATAAAAGTTTTGTCTGGTAAAAAGACAAAAATCATTTTTGTTTTTGGCATAATATAAAAGATGAAGATATTTGGGAAGAAAAGGATTTTTGTGCAAACACAATTTTTTTTTTAGTTTTAAAAATAATATAAAAAATGGAAGCATTTTGGAAAAAAATGATTTTTCGATTTTGAGATAATATAAAAATATTTAAAAATGTTGACTAATTTTTGAGGAATCCCGTTTTGCCCCGGTCTCCCCTATATAAGCACACGAAATTATCCCCTCATTGCATAAATGCATGGACCACGCGGGGTTGAGCACTTTTTGAGAGGATGGAGAGAGGGAATGAATAAGGTCTTCCCATTTTAAATATTTTGAGGCTGCATGAGAGAAAGAGAGTGAGGTTCAAGAGCGAGAATGGATGGAAAAGAGAAGCGTCTTTCGGTATTCTCAACAGATAAGAAACGACTCGAGATTTCTAATAATATTGCGTTTGAACACTGCATAAATGCATGTTATTCATGCATCGTTACCGAGCGAAAACGAAGGGATATATATATTTTTAACGACACTGCTATTGTTCACGTAAGCAGGCGAACACATAATAGTTATATACATATTCGTTTTTCTGTCTAGGACGTTGGTCCTGAGTAGAATCTTCTGGTATATTTGGTATTTTTTTTGTATTTTTAATAACACAATACATTAGATTTTTCCGACCCTTGACAAGTACACTGTCCCAAAAGGAAATGAAACATTTCAACAATGATCGTGGCGCACCTAATTATCGTAGAACTAATTGGCAGCAAGACGCTGCCATGTCTCTAGATATTTTTTCCTTATACCAGATTTTTTTTGTTTTTTCGATACAGCAAATGAAATCTTTTGCTGATAGCCAAAATTTAACGGTTTCGGTACACTGTTCCAGTTTGAAACGAAATTTTCAATGATTTGTTTCGAAAATAGAGGCTGCTGTAAAACGAGTGAATATTCTTGCACAAAAGATTGCCTAACTGTCCAGAGGGTTTTCAGAGCGAGTGGGGGAATTCCAGGCGCACCCGACTTTAATTATTGCAATGTTTACAAACATCGTTTTGGGACATTGTACCGGTCAAAAGTTAAGTGTCAATCATTTTGACAGCACCTTCACTAATGGATAGAGCGGCCTAAAATACTTACCGACAGCGATAGGTGCGCAGTCGGTGTGCGACTTCGACGATCTCCCAAATTAAGCAGGCTCGGACGAGATTCAATACTTGGATGGGTGACCACTTAGCTACGCATCGGCTCGCGCATTGATCGCTGAGCGAGATGCAGTTTTTCTGAGTTTCTGATGCTGTCAATCAACTGAAACTCAGTAAAAATATAGCCGCCTGTATCGGAGAGGTTTTCCACAGTTTCCCTTAGCCCTCATGCAAATGCGATACGGTAGGTAGACCATTGGAAAAAAGTGATTACGGGCATTACTATTTGGAAGTCACACAGAACATGGAGGGTAGTGAAGTGGGGGAAAGGTGGAGTTGAACTGATGGTATGGACTCGTCAAATATCCGCAAGGGTATACGCAGGAACGTAATAAAAAAAAAGTCCTCTGACTTAAATACTTTATGTCAACTACGTAATCAATTCAGGAATAAAAAAATATATACTCCCCCGATCAAAAAAGTTGTAATTTTGTGCAAACAAATGTTCTTATTTTTCAAAGAGAAATAATGTATATTTCAACAAAGAGTTTCAATTTGAAGCAGTAAAAATGTTGTCACGTCCTTATTTTAAAAATTTAAAATTTTTGTAATAAACAGAGACGCGACGAGCTCATGCTCTCTATATCTCTCTATCTCGTTTGCCATGCGTAGCTATATTTCGCCTCGCGAGTGCATGTACACCTACAGGGTGTCCATGCACTCGCCAGGGTCCGCTTGGTGCTCACGTGTAATTGTATCTCTGCTATTGGCATTGTCTCTCGTCAAAAGCATGAGACAATGTTCAAGACGGGATATGGATAATCGTATTCCGCTGATCGTACATCGTATGATCCGCAGAACGGATCTACGAGACACCAAGGGATCAGTTGCCGTCGGTTCAGAGTTTTGCCGACTAAACAGAAAACCGTGGAACAGACATTCTGTCCACCTATCAAAAAACCCCACCAGGGTGGCGGCTCTCCGAGCTTTCGCTATCCCTGTGGCAGGTAAGAATCTTCAGTCCCAACTTAGCCATGGTTGATTCCTGGGGTTGGTGTAATAAGTCCCAGCTAGCTATTAGGCGGACCCACATAGAGACGTAAGTCTTCGGTTCGTTAACAAGTTGCGAATTCCCAAGTGTAGTGCGTGAGTCTCCGTAACCAACTTGTGATATTTGCGACGCGACTAGAATGCATTTTCAAAATCTAAATCTTATTTCAAATTTTAATCAAAGTTCCCAATCCTGTTTTTATCAGTTTCAAATTTATCAATCATTGTGTTATTCGAATTAATAGTGAAATTCAAGTAATTTCTTGAACTCGTTGTTATCTGTTTATTTTCATCACGGTATAATTTTTATGAGTGCTTTTGTGAAAGAGTGATTTGCGGAGGAAATTGTCCTCGCGTTGTGAGTGTTAGTGTGGACGAGTGACACACGGGGAGATTGTCTCCGCGCAGTGTGCATTGCATGTGGATGGGTGTGAGTGTGTTACCCGAATGCGCTATTTTCTTGGATACTATGTCGCAACAAATATAAGTCTTCTGTAACTAAATATTTCGGTCTATCAGTTTTCCTATTAAAATCTATTTTCTTTTCGGTAACATTTGCATAAAGATAATATTCTATTATTCTCATGTTAAATACTGTCTCGATATTAATTAATCTAAATTACCCTGACCGATTTCCCCATCGACTCACGAGAGTACCGGGCCCGTACAAGACGTACAGGCATCCTGAGAAATATAAACTATTTATTTGCATAATTTAGATTCGCGCTTTATCTTTCAAAGTAAATAATTATTCATTAATAATTCATTGAAATCAACTACATTCAATATGGTGGCAGCGATATTTCTTTCTTGTTAAAACTATTTTTATTATTCGAACCGAAGTTTTTCTATTGTCCCTTCTGGACATAACAAAGTATTGGAGTTTTTTTCATCAATTTTAAAAATCTCTCGTAATTTCAGTGTTTTGAATATTTTGATTGCAGTGTAGGGAGTTGTAAAATCGACTAGGAAATTTGAATGCCACGCAATGTTATTATATTGTTCGAGAACTCTATGTAAATTTATTTGGTTTATATGTGTACGATATTTAACTCACTCCCATCGTACTTTTCCCCTCAATTTATTCCCATACTAATATTAGCAAGAATAGCTACTTGAAACCGCCAGTTACGTAAACCTTCATACACAATTCATTAGTTATGTAACTTGTATCCATGACCAGTTGATACGTAACCATTGGAACTTATATGAAACGTGGCCATTCAACACCGAGCGCCCACAATAATTCTCTCCGTATTTAAAAAAAAATACAATATTCACGAATACAGAACACCTACCATTCATTTCGATTGAAAGTGGGACCGAGTTTAACATTTGTAGCTTCAATATTTATACGCTGGGTATTAAAAAGTGCGTATATACTTGGAAACTTTTATTTTTACACATGGTAGATTTTTATATTGTTATTATGAAATCAATTCATTACTTTTGAAAATGTGAATGTTATCGCCAACATTCAAATGTTCACATTGGCAGGGCAAAAAATGTAGAATGAAATGAGCAAAAATTATTAGTATCAGAAATTTTAGAATTGTAAAAAAATTTCGATGGAGAAATAACCACAAAGAAATTATATTGAATATTAAGAAAATTTGTCACTGTTACACAAATGTGAATAATAATTATCTTTTTAATTTTAGAGCGTGAGCACTGTTATTTAAATTGTTTACATAATCTGCTTTTCTAAAAGTGAAGAAGAAGAAAGTTTCGGTAGCCTTTGTAACACGCTCATACGTGTATCCTTTGGAGCGTGAGATGAAGGGTCGTACAGAAAAGTATATTTTACAGTTACCATGACTTTTTCTTTTATACGTCGACTTTCCGCGACATCGAGCGGCGTAACTTTTCGTGGCTAAACGTGATGTGCACGTTGGGCTCGTCGTTCCGCGTATAACCCTTATCACCTCACCCCTATTTTCTCTTTTTTTTATATTACCGACTGGCGAAACACACAAATTGAATTTGGCGAGAATATCGCAGGCTTTTTTTATAGCCTTGTGCGATCGATCGGGATTGGTACCGTATTTTTCTTTCCTTCCTTGACATATGCGAGCATCGTCTTTTCCTTCAATTCGCCCTTTCACCTCGGATCTTCAGGAATGGATATAAAGAGGAATTGCGACGCTATGTACATAATATATATACACATATGTTCATGTATATACCGGGCGTTTAAAAAGTAGAGGGACAGTTGATTTTCCTCTGAAAATACTCATCGGACAAGAAAATATTTGGGACAGAAGTTAAATGGTTTAAAAAGATGTATTGAGTTCCGTCGAAACCATTGAGATCTTTCTTCCTCTGGGGGAAGAGGAGGGAGGGGGGTGCACTAGTTTATACAGGACTTAATGGATCCATTAATTATTAATTAATTATTGGTAAACCGTTAAACTTTGACTCTCAAACACTTTTTTGTCCGAAGCGTATTTTCGCGGAAAATCAGCTGTGGTGGTACTTTTCCAATGTCCTGTATTATTACATTTACATTTGTACATTTACATGGATTGCTAACAAATGGGAGGGCGTTATTGATGTAATTTTACGGTCCAGACCGCCTCAGTTATGCCTCTTTGTTCCTCAGCGTCCTACATGTGATTCATGAATACTCCGGGATGCTCGGACCAACGCCATCTTTTCTCCTTGCCAAAGGAAATTATACAAAGCATACCGCCTCACCTATCTGCGTACACGCATTCCCTAGATAAATTCGCGTCCTTGTGAAGAAAATCTCTTCATACTATCTTCGGGTAAAAAAAGGTGGTACCCGTCAAAGGACACCCAATGGCGAAAGGTATCCTTATCAGTCTTCATACCCGTACCCTCGCTCTTCGCAATCTGCGTCCGATATACCTGAATAAAATTTATATTGAATTTTTCTCTAGTCCGAACGAACGTAAAAGAAAAAAAAATCACAACGTATGATGCACTTGTTGAAATTTCTCGGAAAAATTCCATCGTGCAATCCATGTTATAAGATTATGGTAAAAAATATCTCGAACAGATTCGCTATTAAAAGTTTTTTTTACCGTTAAAAAAATTGTTCTTAACATAGAAATTCGCTATTCGCTTTTTCATTATCTTACTGCGTTGGTAAATGATTTCGTACTTCTATATGAGTTTTTCAATGCGGAAGTCTCATACGTAGAGCTTAATAACATGGGCAACTAATGGTGGTGAGACAATGGCTTCGATTTTATTTTTTCAGATCAATGATAATATTAAAATACGTATCGAAAGTAGATGAGAAAAGTATTGAATATCTCGATTGCATGTAAAGTATTGTATGATGGAATTTTGAAAGAAGAGATTGGGGATCATGTTAATATTGAGAAGAGGTCTTAATTTGTTTTGGTCGGAAAAATATTTATTTTTGTATTTTTGAAATGGACTAAGTGGGTAGAACATGTGCAGTAAACGGTTGTAATTTCTGCGTATTATTTAAGCTAGTAGTATAATTTAAATTATTTCGCAGTAACCAACACATAAACTGTAACAGAAAATTTCAACGCTTACTTCTCGAAACACGATTTTTTTTTAATTTGCCCAAGTTCTAGCGTATGAACCGTTCAACATGTTGATTTGATTTTTATGCCCCTCGACGTGAATACTTTTGATCGGAGGTTATACCGATATAGTATTAAAAATTTTAACCATAAATATTTATCAAACAACAAAATCATAGAAAAAATTCCACTTGGATTTCATTTAAGTAAAATTTTGTTATGGAACCATTAGAATATCACTTTTGGATGTGCTGCAGTTTATGCCAATTGGCCGTAATCGCCATATATGCCAGCACCATATTATTGTTTTTTTTTTCTAGAAAATATATAATTAAAGGTTCAATCTATAATAAACGTATGCCAAAAACCCGATATTTATGTGTCTTTTCTATTCTCTGAAAGGTACCGAATTTTATCCACTTTTCGAAAAAAAATGTAATGCCTTAGTATTCAATATCATGCATTCCATTTATTTGGAATAATTGTTTAAAAAATATCAGAGAATGAATGCTAAATGTAATTTAAAAATGATGACTTATCGTAAAGTAGTAAAAGAATTTGCAGACCATCGCACCGATAAAAAAATACTTTAACTAAATCAACACTCCGCGAGTTCACAACGATAAATAAGTGAAGATGCTCTGTAATTCCTTCAATTTCTGGAGTCGTACACATATGTATCCAACATTAAAACATTTATATATACCTATGCATGTACATACGTATGCACATAGAATGCAGACACTACACACATTCTCATACTTATATATACACTTACACACATACGCTTACGTACATATATTTATAGATGTATTGTAGATTTGAGCTTTTCACCTCTCGTTTGAAGGATGAGCAAAATTCATCAACTAACGTTGGCTACATGAAAGCTTGACTTCCACCTACAATCCTTCTTTTTCCGCTCTGTATACAACAACCCATGTTTCAAACCATACCCGTTTTCCGTATGCACCATCAAACCCTGAATATTACTCTATTTACTTTATAAATTTGTTCTCGGAATCCCTTTTCCGATTCAAATTTCACAAAGTTTATTGAGTTAAACAAATTATACATGAAACCATTCATCGGCGGGAATTGAAATTCGTCTATTGGTATATTTAAATTGTCTTTTTAGCATTGAATCTATATAAAATAATCAATAAGATATCAGAAAAAAAATCCTTCGAATATATTACATTTGCGCGTGGAACTAAATAAAAATGGCGATACTGTATTACAGAGGCTTCGAAGGTCATTTCAAATAATACTCTAAAAAATCCTCGATAAAATGTTAGTCGATGAGTGATGAAGAATACTGCGGTTTCATTCTCTTTTTTATAAAGACCAATTGAACAAAAAATGTTGCCAAAATTTTCATAAAATAAAACATAGCGAGAACTTTGCCATAAATTTTTATGATTACGAGTTCATTGCGTCAGAGTAGAATTCTATTCGTTTGAATTATATTAAGGACTGCTGCACTGAAAAAAAATTAAAGGATTGCCAACTACGCGATGAGGTTGGACGATTTTCGTTGCGCCAATAATCATATTGCGT
This sequence comes from Rhimphoctona megacephalus, assembly GCA_963989365.1. Lineage (NCBI taxonomy): Eukaryota > Metazoa > Arthropoda > Insecta > Hymenoptera > Ichneumonidae > Rhimphoctona > Rhimphoctona megacephalus. The sequence continues at coordinate 23,651,835 of OZ022414.1, read as the reverse complement.
TCAGCTAATCACCCGTTGGTTGATCCATTGAAAATCGTGTCATTGAGATAACTACGCCACGACTTTGCCGCTAAATTTTAATTTATTCGAGTTCAGTGTATTTCGTGTGATGTAACCGCAATAAATGGTTACATTGAAAAAAAAAAAAACGAAACTTGATACACAGAATCGATTGAATTTGAAATAATCACATGGAGGTTGAGTTGTATACGGTTTATCCGTGACTTAATAAAATAATAGCATCGAATAAACTTCTTCACGTGAATTGAATTCAATGACACCATAGATCATCGGAATATAATTTGTGATTAAGCCAATTACCTAGTAATAATTTGGATGAAATCTTTTGTTAATATTCGAACAAATAATCCTTTTGCTAAAGCTACTAAAATTCCGTTGCGCAAATAATAAGTTTTGTTTAACACGAATTACATATATTGTAACCGAACAGCCTTATTCCCTGGCTGGATTTTTGGTGTGACAGAAATCCGCTAGAGGGTCACGGGCGGAGCGCTCTCACGTAAGCGTCGCACCGCTCGTGTGCCCATAAGTCTCCGGTATTGAATCATTAACTCTTTGAAGCACACATTTTTCCTTACGTGCAATTAGCTTAAAACTTTATACTCAGGGGTTTTCGGGGTCGCTAATTACAAATCTGCACTCAAAATTTGGAAATTCAAGATGGCGGATCCAATACGGCGGACCATAACTGCGAAAATCGTTTGATGAAAGCGAAAGTTTGTACTCGGGGGTTTTCGGGGTCGCTGATTACAAATCTGCACTCAAAATTAGGAAATTCAAGATAGCGGATCCAATATGGCGGACCATAAATGCAAAAATCGTTTGATGAAAGCGAAAGTTGGTACTCGGGGGTTTTTGGAGTCGCTGATTACAAATCTGCACTCAAAATTTGGAAATTCAAAATAGCGGATCCAATATGGCGGACCATAAATGCAAAAATCGTTTGATGAAAGCGAAAATTGGTATTCGGGGGTTTTTAGGGTCGCTGATTACAAATCTGCACTCAAAATTTGAAAATTCAAGATGGCGGATCCAATATGGCGGACCATAACTGTGAAACATACATTATTCCTGACATAAGATCTACTTCAAATTTGGAGTCCGGGGGTTTTTTGGGTCGCCGATTACGAATCCGAGCTCAAAATCCTGAAATTCAAAATGGCGGACCAAAATGCTCAAAGTAGCTTGATGAAGATAAAACTCCGTATGCAGGGGTTTTTTGAGTCGTTGAATACGAATCTCAGTTCAAAATTGAACAATAAAAATGGCAGTTCCAATATAGGATAATGAAACACAAAAACGGGCTTGGTCACTGATACTAATCTGAGCTTATAATTTTATAATAAGCTTTATAATAAGCTACTGAGCTTATAATTATATAATAAAAAAATATAAAAAATAAAAAAGTAAAAAAAGAAACAAAAAAGTAAAAAAAAATAAAAGCGTAAAAAAATATACAAAAATATGGAGCTAGAAACTCGCTACGTCCTCGCCGTTAGCTGCGAGTAATGCTAAAAGCGTAGTTTTATTAGAAATTCAGTGTAGCAGAATCAACATATTGAGCAACTCCGATATTCCAGTAATTCCAGTAAAATCTCCGGTTTTTGTTTGCCATATTGGATCCGCCATTTTGAATTTCTGGATTTTGAGCTCAGATTCGTATTCAGCGACGCCATAAACCCCCGAATACCAAGTTTCATCTTCATCAAGCTACTTTGAGCATTTTTGATCCGCCATATTGGATCCGCCATTTTGATTTCTGGATTTTGAGCTCGAATTCGTAATCAGCGACCCAAAAAACATCTCTGAATTCATTTTTTGTTTATTGTTTACCTACCGGATTAGCTACAATTACATTTATTATCTAAAAAACGTGTTTTTTTGTACTGTAGTTATTATTAACATCCACTAAGCAGTGTTGCCAACAATATTTGTACGTCCCCACTAGGTTCCCCAAGGCAAACCACCAGAAAACAACTAAAACATTTTAGACTCAATCTATATATAAACGTGTGGTAAGTTGCAGTTCCCGGCCACTAGGAGCGCTACAGTCCGCTACACGTTACACGTCCCATCCTTGTCCTTGGCCCTTAGTTATGCACCGCTAGATTTAAATAATGTTGTTCTGTTTAATTTTATTTTCTTTTCTAGCCTCCATCCAATCAACAATATTAAAACCTAATTTAATTAATAATAATCAAACACTGTTCAGAGATTTATATATATATATATATATATATATATATATATATATATATATATATATATATTGTCGAAAATATCAGGGTAAAGGACATTTGTCAAATAATAATTATAATTATTCGATAATTCTTCGACGTTATTTATCTTCTTTCTCATATTTTTTATCATATATTTTATACTAATTCAAATAGGATTTGTCGTTAGTCGTAACGTCGACATTTTTGGCATGTGCTATTTCAGATTTCGCCTAAACGATGACGTTTTTCATCGTTTTATTCTTCTTCAGAAGAGTCCAAAGCAACGCTGATCTCACGCTCGGACTGCTCGGAGTTATAAGCTTGCCTCGTTCCAATTTTTTTCAACACATCAATAGGAATTTCGTAATTGTTGCAGCATTTTCCTTCGCGAGCCAAACCTGCTCTTACTCGCAAAATCGATGTCAATAATTGAGTTTTCATTCGATTTCTTTGTTTTGATTTAATTATATTCATGCTGCTGAACAATCTCTCTACATCCGCATTGGAATGGGGTAAAATCAACAACGATATTGCAAAAGTTGCCAATTCGGCAAATCTCGATTGTCCTAAAGCATCTTTGTGCTCTAAAACTTCATACCAGAAATTTTTAGTATTTTTGGTTTCATTCCATTTCAAAAGGTGGATTTGATTCCACTGCTCATCAACTTTTGCAATATTATCGTTGATTTTACGAAAATAGCGCAGTAACTCCACGATTGACCCTTTGTTGTGATTCAGAGCTTGAGATACGCTGATCATATTGATGTTTTTCATGACGTTCAAGTTTTCCGGCAATCGATTTTTTAGTTCTGAAATTAAATTTACAATGAATTTAATGCATCGATTACACAAGGCTTCCCCGTCTGTTTTTTCGAGACCTTTTTCTCTCATTTGCGTTATTTGTGTCTCAAACCTGAAACCGAGGTAACACGTAGGGTGAACAAAATCTTGAACCTTTTGCGAAAAAATATCGACCTTTGTCGATGGTAAGGTGATTTTGCTGACAAGCATATTTATTAATCCCGTTAATTCATCGCAAAGTTTTGTGTGATCCGCATCTTTGGCCTCAAACATTTTGTTGACCCTATTGATGTCGGTTAATATTGGATACAAAAATGCAATGTATGCGTAATTTGCATCATCTTCGTACATTGCGTGTAACACATCTGCTGTGTAGCATCTTTCACTAATTTTGGCAATAGAAAAATGAGTTTTCAATTCAAGCCATTGTGTATATATCCGTGAAACAGCAGATTCAATTGAGAGCCACCTCGTTTGGCACAACTGAACGATTTTCAGGGGATTTTGCCCATCGTTAATAGTTTTGTAAAGATCTTTATAAAAAGCCTGTCTTGACGAGGAGCGACTGAATCAATCATAAGTTTCTCGTATAATGAACTCTAAGTTTCTGGGCAAAAATTGCTTCGCAGCAACTGAAACAGCTAATTGCAACGAATGGCAAAGGCATCGAACTAATATGAGATGAGGAACTTCCGCTTTCAATTTAGCAAAGACTCCATTGTTGATGCCAGTCATTACAGATGCGTTGTCTGTACCAATTCCCATCAAGTTCGAGAGAGATAAGTCAAAACGATCGAGCGTTCCTTTGATTGCCGTAATGAGACCATCTGCATTACATTTAAACAATTGAGGCAGATCTAAAAAAGTAGATTCAATTTTTTTTCTTTCTTTACTGTAGTAAATGACAACAATGCCAAGAAATTTTTGTACCGCGATGTCTGTTGATTCGTCGATTAGCAAACTGAATGGTTGATTTTTTAGATGTGCCTTTAACAAATCATAAAAATGTGGGGCGAGTACATTATTTATTATGTTTGCACATTTAGTTCGATGCAATCGTATATGATCTTCCGGTGTGTGAATGTGGTTCAAAACCTCACCAATATGGTCAACCATTCGAATACTTGTATGCGCTGCGACGAATAATGATGCTCGAGCTTCTCGATGTTGTATGGATGTTGTTTGAGTTGGTTTGAAAGGTAATTTCGGCTGTTCGTTAGTTACAACCTGTAAATCAAAATTGCATAAAAAAATCATCTCCTCTATACGTGAATGTTACATTTGGATCTTGAGTCCCATAGATACAAAGAAAATGAAAAAATACGTAGTCATAGGTCATAGGACGTAGCTAAGTAGCTCATCTTCGATTCTTATGTCTTCGTTTTTTATGGTTATGGTTATGTCTGCATTTTTGACAACTATTCTATCGTATGGCTTCGTTCTTTTCATTTAATCTATATTCATTGCTAAATCTTTCCAAAAACACGTCGTAGCTCCGTCCTTGGCCGACTGAGTATTTTGTTTTTTTGACTTCACTGTAAATATTAGTTTCGCGTCCTTTACGTTTGATGTCCCCACACCCACCGCCATTTTACTTTCCAAAAAACATGAAACGTCGTTGCCCCGTCCTTAGTTCACTGTGTGTTTTATGTTATTTTTTTATTCCATCGTTTTTATTTGCGACTTTTTTCGTACCCAAAGCCGTTTCGTAACCTCTAGCCTCTAGCTTAACTTCGTTTTCTGAGATCGGTAAATGAATAATATGATTTACCTTTGCATTTTGTTGATGCTTTTTTGTTGTTGTATGACCCTTTAAATCACCGTAATGATTCCTTAAAACAGTGCCACAATATTTGCACTTGGCTACTGTACCAGCAGTGCTTTCAACGGCTTGTATCCAATCTTTAAAGATTGGATCCTTGAGCCACACATTCCGAAATTTTTGTGTGTATTGTGGTTTTGTCATTTTTTCCAAGATAAAATACTGTAACGCATATCATGCACTCGTCGATGAAATAAAAACACGAGTCACACGAATAAAATTTATTGAAAAGGCTTCGAAATAAGTAGGGATTTCGGGAAATACCAAACCAACACTACTTACGTCGTGTGAACGTTCGGAAACAGAACAGAAAGTTGAGTCGATAATGTCGATATCGATGATATCTAGAGATTTTTGTCCCCCAAAACATTCGACAAAACATGTTTCCAAAACACTCGATGCTTCTGGCGCAATGTACCTTGAACATCAAATAGTCGGTAACAATGTAACAAATTACTGAAACTATCATGCAAGTATTCTTTTAATCAATAAACCACTCCCACTGTCAACATTAGCCAAATGCGCCTTTCGCCTTTCAACAGTGAAGAGCATAGTCATTGCAGTTCAGTCAGTTAATCATTTAACCATGAGCAAAAATTTCTGTTCGGACGATTTATATTTTACATTCTCAGGAAACTGGACGATAGTCAATACACCTTGCTTGTGCTTGTATTCTGAATTTGATAATTGAAGATTATCAATTATTGGGACATTTAACGACATAAAAAAAATGAATAATCAATTCGTTAAATGATTAAAAATATAAAAACTCATTTTCCATTTAAAAAAAAACCGGAAGGTGGGATCGATCGCTCAACCATCGCCATATCAAGTAGCGATCGACCCACTTGGCTACAACAGCATACAATATTATATTGATGGAAAATGGTATCTATTCATCGGAACTGCTTGCCATAATAAAGATTCATAGAAAGAAGAAGGTGGTTTTAAATTTTATATAATTAATTTCTATAAGCTTACTCGCTCTAAACAATTTTTTTTATTCGCTGGAAATTTTTGAAAAATCTAAAAAAAATCAAGATGGCATCTGGCATACCACTAAAAAAACCGCCAACCACGGCTTACCACTGAAAAAACCACTAACCACTAGAAGCATTATTTCCCCACTAACAGTCAGGTACAAACCACCAGTTCGAGTGGTAAAAGTTGGCAACACTGCCACTAAGTGAAACATAAACCCTTAATAGTCATTTTGTAGTAACAATTGATATCTTAATATCCTAAATATACATTTACATTCGTCGTTATGCGCTAAAAAAATTTTTTATTGAAGAAAAACAGAGTGGAAGTAGGTGACATACCAGTATGTCACTATGCTTGAAAGGGTTGATACGTTATTAACTGAAATCGATATATAGTTAGGTCAACTGTATCTGGATGCAAAAATATTTTTTTGATACATTCAAATTAATTCAATTCGTGAGTTAAATTAATGTCACATTTATTTCGCCACGCGTTATCGTAATATTGGCTTGGTTTAATTCAGTTCCTTTTGAATCTCCGAATCCTTTTTTTCTGTGTACTAACAGTGCTGTTTAAATATGATTAATTGTTCACTAGACTGATGCAATATGTTTTTTTCTTATTTTCTTGTTCCTACTCGTATTTATTTCGGACATTAATTAAAACAAATTTGTTGAAAAAAGGGCTCAATACTGCTCAATATTTAAAGGTGACTCTCTTGACTTTTATTGATGTTTTAATTTTTGGATGTTTTTTTAATCATCATTTTTTAACTTCCTTGTTCCCTCTCGTGCATATTTTTTTTAGATATTGATGAAAAATAAATTCTGTTGGGAAGGAAGCTCAATAGCTCTATTTTTAGAGGTGTTTCATCCAACTTTTTACGTTCGTTTGTTTATAAAAAAAAAATGGATGGACAAAAATTAATTATTTGGGAAAGCGCTATGACAAGACTAATGACGGGAAGAATATCGAAGGAAAAAAATCAATCATTTCGAAAAATTTGATGGGAGGGTACCTTCAAATTAAATTATAATGAGTTAATAAAGAAATAAAAGTCAAAATGGGCATCTCTCAAGTCTTACGAATTGTTCATTTAATCACGGGACTTTTATTTTAGCAATACCTGAAGAAAACAGGTTAGGCCGCAAGAAAGCTATTT
>OZ022414.1:22849277-23044626 GCA_963989365.1 Rhimphoctona megacephalus | reverse complement strand
GTGCGTGCGTGCGTGCGTGCGTGCGTGCGTGCGTGCGTGCGTGCGTGCGTGCGTGTGTGTGTGTGTGCGTGTGTGTGTGTGTGTGTGCGTGTGCGTGTGCGCGCGGGTGTGTGTGTGTGTGTGTGTGTGTGTGTGTGTGTGTGTGTGTGTGTGTGTGTGTGTGTGTGTGTGTGTGTGTGTGTGTCTGTCTGTGTGCGCGTGCGTGCGTGTGCGTGTGTGTGTTCATGTATGTTGGTTATAGGCGCTCGGTCCTCGAACATCGGAGAAGAGACTCGAGTGCTTCTTAGACCGTTCGTAGGTGCATCACGAGATCTCTTGCTCCAGTAGCCACGAAGCTTTCGTATCTGCCCTAAGGTCATGAAAAGTGTCTGTGCAAGCATCGGAAATACGGAACTTTATAGCCCTTTATGTGCTAGTAGATGTGAAAATCCGTTCATGAACGGTTTTGTGCTTGCTAGTGTTTCTCAAGACACGTTGAATCATTCGTTACAAACCCTACTATGCTATTTCTGGTAAAAACTAATACTACCCGAAGGGAAGAGAAAGATTTCCATGTGCTTCAGAATTCCAGTCGTGAGGCATTATTCTTGTGTCTGTTTGCTTTCCTCTATAAAGAGCCGCGGCAGCGGCTTGGCGTTAAGTATTTAAAAAAAAAGCCAGCGCGAGCCCTGCCACACTCTTTTATACTCGAATATGACGGTGTTCGGGCTTTATGTTTATACGCTATCAGCTCGCAAATGCCGTTCCTGATGCTGATATTTGCAAGTACTTTGCCGAAGATCGATTCTCCTTAGAGATACGAGACGAAACTGGATGCCTAAATGATTTATATATACGACGCCATTTAGGACAAAACATAATGTACAATGCATACATACGTATGCACACACACTCTATGGTGTTTGTCCTGAAGAGACTTCGAGCAGGGAACAACACGCGGAAAAAAGTAAACGTTATGCTTCGTAAACGAAATATGCAATAACAAGTTGGCGTTATCGCAGGGAGGAGGCTGTATGCATTTATATATAGTCGGGCGGGAAAGAGACAGAGAGACGCGGTAAGTTCGTAGCGTAGCACGAACCCAGAGAGGTAATATCGTAATCGAGAATTCATCTGTGCGCTTCTCAAATCCTCGAGGCATTCCCGAAATAACCAGATTCCCGTATGCTATAACCCTTCAACCATCTACCAACGTAACGGCTAGGCTTTCTGCAACCAAACGTATAGTGAGAACAAAAATATCTATATATTACCTATATAGGTATGGCTGCATTTATGTGAGATGTACATCTATAAGAGGGTTGTACGACGCGAGTTTCCTCCTCGTGTCAAATCTCTCGAGGTAGTGATAACTCCGTTATGAGAAAACCCGATAAAAGCCTGCTAATGTAATCAGGTTCCATACGGTTGATTAACCTCGAGGTTCTACTGCTGCTAGAATTCTCACGAGAGAAACGTGTCACTCTCTCGAAAAAACGTACATAAATATATATTTATATATACGTATAGATGCATATGGGGCATTCCATATCAAATTGACCTATCAAATGAGTTTGCATCTGCGATTTCGCTACAATTGGAATATGTTTTAGTGCTTATTGAAAGACATTTCTGTGATTTTTTTCGATTTTTTTCGGCCAATAGCTTCGGAGATATCGATTTTTTGAAAATTTGACGATTTTTTTTTCAAATGCCCATAACTTTTTGAAAAATTCATCAATTTTGGTTTTTTTTTTTTTAAATTATTCGTTTTCAAACGTAGTTTATAGAAAAGAAACGAATCAATTTCTTCGCTCCAGTCATCTACAGTTTTTTTTCAATTTTGTGTTGAAATCGCGTTTTTGAAGATGTGTGGGTCCTTCGATTTTTTTTTTTTAATTCTCAAAAAAACTTGACAGAATTTGAAAATTTTTAAGCCTAGTCCCATCGTGGGCCAAGTATTTTTACTATATTTTTTCGATTTTTGAAATTTTTTTTTTTTTCATTGAAAACAATGAAAAAAAAAAAAATTCACACACATAATTACTTGTTAGGTAATATTTTTATTGTGAATATTTATTCACTCTTTCTGTCGTTTAAACAATTTAGCTACTTTTCCTTGATCGAATGAAATCGCGTTTTTGAGAATGTGTGGCTCCTTCGATTTTTTTTTCATTCTCAAAAAAACTTGACAGAATTTGAAAATTTTCAAGCCTAGTCCCATCGTGGGCCAAGTATTTTTACTATTTTTGAATTTTTTCGTTATATGTCGCATGACAAAAAATTACACTTCGTTCATCAATCAATATTTAAAAATACAGTATTTTTCATTTTTGTTATCATTCTTATAATAAATATTTGGTATTTTGATTTTTAATGCTAACGAACGAATTTTACAGTCGTACTCTTGCTACCTTGCATCTTGCATCACAACAGCGCCGTCAGGCGGCGTGGCAATCGCCTTTTTCGCTACTGGTAAAACCTAACTTTACCTAAAAAAAACTGCTGTGTTTTTCACAACATTATCAACTGGTCTTCGCGCTTTTCGTCTAGCCTGCACGGGTGGCAAAAATATTTATTATTGATTTTGTTGTAGGCAAAATTTTTGTACCATGGAAACTTCGAGAAAATACTTTTCTTGTTGTAATCCATTTCAATTGAAAAATCACAATATCACGAAAGGATTGAGGTTAGCCACAGAAAACATGCAGAAAAAACACAGTTTCCTCCGTTCCGACTATTTGTGTTCGAACTGTAGAAAGCAATTCAATCTTATACATGCAAAAGATTCGACTGACAATGATGCTGGTGATGATATGGACGTCGACGATGATGATGAGAATCAAGCTATTTCCGAATCTCCCATAAGAGGTAAACCATGAGGTTTTTTTTTGTTTTTTTTTTAATCTTTAAATTGTCAAAAAATACCTTATACGGTTTTTTATCATCCGAATTTTCACGTTTCCTCTGTCTTAGAATCACAGCCGATGTCTAGTGAAGAAATTGAATCCCAACCTAGTAGTTCGTCACAAATAAGTTTGGCTTCGCAACTACCCGTTATTAACGATGCGTTGAAAATGTTGAACCAATCGCCAATATTGTCTTACAAAATAGACAATGAAACATACTTAAAAACAAAAATCACCGATACTGCTAGCAGCTTGTCAATCACATTAGGATTGGGGCAAGGTTTTGAAAGCCAATCGGACTCAGACGATTATTTGACAATGATTGAGGCTTTGAAATTGAAGTTTCATGACAAGGATACTAACAAATCTCAAAAAATTCAAATCCTCACTGTGTTACCCCCAAACTGGACCATTTATAAAATGTGTAAAGTAATGGGTTCGACAAAATATTTAGCTAAAGCTGCTAAAAGCCTGAGGGAAAAAAATGGAATATTGTCATTGCGCGATCCAAAGCTAGGTAAAAATAAAAGTTTACTCTTTTTTAATATTATTTTATTATTTGTAATTTTACTCATTCTACAACCCTTTTGATTAGGCTGTCGTTTATCTGAAGATATTAAGTTGAAGGTATCAGAGTTTTATGTTGATGATGAAATGAGCATGATGATGCCTGGTATGAAAGATTTCGTTTCCGTACGAAATGAAAATGGCGAACGTGAGCACATTCAAAAAAGGCTTATTCTTTCAAATCTCAAAGAATTATATCAGCTTTTCAAACTGCGTTATCCGGATTATAAAATTGGCTTTTCAACATTTGCTTCGATGCGTCCAAAGCAATGTGTTCTTGCTGGGCCTGTCGGTACGCATACCGTGTGTGTTTGTTCAATGCACCAGAACATTAAGCTAATGATTATAGGTAAGCATACAAAAATTGGACTTTAACTGTTCATCTTTTTTTTTTTTTTTCTTTAAAAAAGTTACTATTATTGTTTTTAATCGATTTCAGGTTGTAACTTGGGCAAATTATCGAAAAACCTTGCGAAACCGTTAGTAGATTATCATGACTGTTTCGAAATCGTTATATGCGAAAATCCTTCGACAAACTGCTATTATGGCGAATGTGCAAATTGTCCGGGAATTGATAAACTCGAAGATGTATTAGTGAATCTGCTTGACAACAACTATGTTGATGATATAACCTACAAGCACTGGGTTGCTCATCCTAGAACGAGTCTTGAAACTTTTACAAAAAGTTCATTTGACTTTGTAGAAGATTTTTGTTCTCAGATGATTAATCTTTTGCCTCATGCTTTCATTGCTAAAGAACAAGCAAAATTTCTAAGATACAAAAAAGAATCATTAGAAGTCGATGATTTTATTGTGATATGTGATTTTGCCGAAAATTACGCATTTGTAATTCAAGATGCAGCGCCTGGATTCCATTGGAACAATAAACAGGCGACTATATTTCCAGTGGTGATATATTTCAAGACAGATGACGAATTATGTCACAGAAGTATAGTAATAATATCTGACTGCACTTCTCATGATGCTGATGCAGTTCACGTATTCATTAAAATTGTTATCGAATACATCAAAACTATATCGAAAAGTGCAAAGAAAATTTGCTACTTTTCAGATGGCGCGCCACAGCAATTCAAGAACATTAAAAATTTTGTGAATCTTTATTACCACGAAAAAGATTTTGGTGTAGATGCTGAATGGCACTTTTTTGCCACAGCACATGGAAAAGGTCCTTGCGATGGCGTTGGCGGCACAATTAAAAGATTAGCATCACGAGCAAGCTTACAATTACCATATGATCGACAGATCACGACACCTCAAGAGCTGTATGAATGGGCTGCACATCCTAACAATTTACCGTCTATTGAAATAAGATATTCATCAAATATTGATTATGAAAAAAACAAAAATACTCTGCAATCTCGATATATTCGAGCAAAACCAGTGACGGGTACTCAAAAATTGCATTGTGTAGTTCCAAATAAAGATGAATCAATTACAGTTAAGCAATTTTCCTTATCCGATCAAGGAAAAGTAGTTAAATTGTTTAAACGACAGAAAGAGTGAATCACAATAAACACAGAATACACAATAAAATTATTACCTAACAAGTACTTGTCATTGTGTGCAAATTTTTTTTTTTTCATTGTTTTCAATGAAAAATTTATTATAGAACTTATGTTTCTTAGAATAGTTGTTAAAGTCCTTTCGGAATGATATTCCTAGAATTTTCAAAAATCTTTCGAGAAAAAAAAAAAAATTTCAATAATCGAAAAAATATAGTAATAATACTTGGCCCACGATGGGACTAGGCTTAAAAATTTTCAAATTCTGTCAAGTTTTTTTGAGAATAAAAAAAAAAAAATCGAAGGACCCACACATCTTCAAAAACGCGATTTCAACACAAAATTGAAAAAAAACTGTAGATGACTGAAGCGAAGAAATTAATTCGTTTCTTTTCTATAAACTACGTTTGAAAACGAATAATTTAAAAAAAAAAAACCAAAATTGATGAATTTTTCAAAAAGTTATGGGCATTTGAAAAAAAAATCGTCAAATTTTCAAAAAATCGATATCTCCGAAGCTATTGGCCGAAAAAAATCGAAAAAAATCACAGAAATGTCTTTCAATATGTACTAAAACATATCCCAATTGTAGCGAAATCGCAGATGCAAACTCATTTGATAGGTCAATTTGGTATAGAATGCCCCATATATAGCGAAAAAAATTCGTCGATCCGTTGGGTATAAACATGATAGGTTCTCGAGTAAAGATCAAAAAGGTGTGACCCACGATTCTTCCTATTCTACTAGACACCGAATGAATGTGCACGTGTGTGTTATTCCGGCGAAGCAAGAAACGCCAGGCAACGACAAGATGAAGAGGGGAAGGATGAAGAGACAAACGCGAGAATCGCAGCTCTTATACAAGGTACATGAGCGTGAGAATAGAGATAGGGTGAACGTGAGTGAGGTATACTGTACTCGCATAGAACCTCAGAGCGATAAATTATTCTGAGCACGAAAGCCCAAAATGCCTGAACCCCGTGAACGCTGAGTGTGTCTATGTCGAAACTGGCCGTTTTTCCTTCCTCCGAAGTATCGATTACTGGCTTTGCTCTCGTATCAAAGAAGAAGGAAGAAAAAAGAAACATACACGGAGAAGGACCAGCTATTCACTTCGTCTCACGCATCTTTGTCGATTTCACTCGTATAGGCGTCCCTCATCTGTTAAGCGTTGTTTTTTCTTGTCGTATCTATTCATCTTCATTATACACATTGATTGAGGAAAAATATGGTAGGATAGAGTGAAAAGAATTATACAGCTCCGTGAGAAATATGTTAACTCGTAATTTTATTCTCGCATATTATTATTATCGGAGTCAAGTTGCGAGAGTTAATATGTACCGTGGATTTATATATAGCGAGTGTTGGTGTTAATGGCTGCCTCCATAAAGCATCCCCTTGGCCCGCGGTCAGTGAATCGTTCACGAAACCTCTATTTTTGTTTTTAACTTTCAAATAGGGTCAGACTCACGATTCCGGCGAGCGGGTTTTCTCAGACTCACATCCTGTGTCCGGTTCCCATACTCTGCGCCACCATGATACTTATACCCACTTGCAAAAAGTATATATAATGGTAGAGACAGAGACGAGGATAGAATGGGGGAGAACAAGAGAGAGGGAAAACGTTTAAGCAAGCGAAAAAGGAGAAAAAAGAAGACAGGGAACAAGTGCAGAAGGCCAGGCATAGGATGGAGGAGAACGCAAGGGAAAGATCTTTTTGGTCGTACGCTCGTGACAGTCACCCCGACTTGAGAACAAGATTCAAGCGGAAAGTTTTGCGAGTTAATGGTGCAGAGGTAATGCCGTGGCCGCAACAGCAACAGCCACCAACCCCTTCTCACCGTCAACGAACTCTCTTTCTCCGTATACTTTCGCAAGCGAAATTCTTTCTATCTCCTTCTGAGTCAGCTTCCCTTGTCCATGGTCACGAAGCTATTTCTCTCTCTTTCTCTCGCTCTCTGTCCTTTTTACTCGTTCTCGCACCCGTCTCTTTTTCTACCCCAGCCCGAAGAAACGGACGAATGGATGGTCGCAATCTTTTTCTTCTGTGTGCTTCACATCATGAACACTCGCTAACAACTGTGTCAAATACAGAGCAGGGTCTCGTAGTGTAAAACTACCATCGTCGAATGGTGGCCTTTTTACCAACTATATTCCCTGACGCTTTCTTCACCAACTATGCTGCTTCTCTTCATTTATTCTGTGGCCAAAACTCGCTTTTTCCACTGCCAACATCTGCTCATTCTCCAACTCAGCTAATACCGTGTTACGAAACACTGGTATGTACAATTCCAATGTGAAGGAACACCAACAATGTACAATGTTGTAGACAATTTTCGTGCTCACCTCTGAATTACGGAGGTCCCGTTAAAAATAGTTATACGCTTATATGTATTAGTGAGCCTAGACTATAAACCAATTAAATCTGCGAATATTTGGACAAGTAACTTTTTATTCATCACATCACAGAAATTCGAAAGTAATTATAAAATTACAATCATAAAATGAATGTTGGGTATACGGACGTTTTCGCAGTCAAAACTGGCCTTAATACGTCTGCCCTATTTGTCGTGAGGCTCTATCTACTTCTTCTCTTAATGCGACTCCCATCTCACTTGTCGTACAGCAAAATGGGTTCTATTTAATTACCAAGTCCTTTAGAGGCTTAGCGCAGTCATAGCTGTCGAGTATTCAAGGGTATGCATCTTCAAAATCCCCTAGTAGTTTGCTTTGTTTCGTCATCCTAAACCTCGCATAAAAGGCATGAATCCAAAGTACGAGAGCCGGAACCGATGGTTCTGCTACCGAATTCCAACGAAACACTCTTTGCACAGACTCTCACTTCTCTCGTGTTCGAACACTCCTTCTCCAACTTATTCGTGGTGCTGCAAGAGCTGACGCTACTCCGACACTTTCAGATCACTCACGTAATCTATTCGACATCAGTTGCTTGATTACCTCATAAAATGCTTGAAACCCGATGCGAGCCATTATTATCGACTGACTAAACGACAGCCGTTAATGGAATCTACCTCAGTACTCTTCGTCATTCTTCTCCACATTTTGCTCGAGAGCAGACAGGAGTGCTGCATCGTTCTTGTATAGTAATCGGATCACGATATTACAATGTTCAATCAGGCAGGGAAACAGTTGGAGAATATATCAGGGACGCCAAGTATTAAAAAGAAAAAATTTTATGTTATACTAGTCTTTCTAAATTTATGTCATAACTGATCTGTGGTAAAACTGTAACAAGAAAACATCTTGTTAATGTATTCTAATAGTGCGTGCTCACATCAGATTCGTTACAGTCAATGCAACATAATGAACTGGAAGACTTGCCAAGAAATATAAGGCGATCATTCGTGAGCTAGATCGTTGATTATTAGACCCTGGTGCGTTAGACCTCTGGTTTATTTCTTCCCTTATGCACCGAGATAATGGACACTATTACCTTAACGAGGCCTCTACCCTTCTCAGGTTCTTAGTCGGTAATTGCTTTGAGATATCCAGAAGCAGGTCGGGAGGTTTTGTGGGTGGTGAACGTGGAATGGCAAGTGTGTATATATGTATACATGTGTTCTGCTAGGCTGTTTCAAACCATGCTACCAGTAGTATCTCCAGACGGCGTTATTGCCAGGGTGGCCGCGTGCTCACCGTTCCCGTTTCGTGGTGGTTATCGTTATGGGTTTGCGGCATTAAGATGTACACCACGATCTTCTCACCGGCTCTATAGTACCGTTGTGGAGCTATTGTGAACCTGAGATCGAGAGTGTGGGTGCTATCTCTACTATATCTCGACGTTGTACACTTTCTGTCGTGGCTGGAGGATTTCATTACGTCGCTTCATAACCAGGCAACTTCAACGGCTCTGCGATAAATCGGGATTTTTTTTATTAAGTTGACTTTAGGTGCGTATCTTTGTTAATTTTTCATTTGCTGTCATCATTACAATAGACCAACAGATGAAATGGTTGAACAAGATACAATAATAATGGCGTTTCACAAAATCTCTAATTTTTCAGCTCGATTGAAAAGAAAAAGGAATCAAAAAAATCTAATTCCTCTCAGGAAATCAATATTCCCACTTACGAGAAATAAACTACTGTACCAGTGTTTATGGATTAGTTCTCGTCATAGATTTACAAACTAGAATTGTTATAGGCTCAATGGTCTCTGGAAAGTTTCCGAGGCGCAATTAGAGGATAGAATGAGAAGGATCGTAAACGGAATTCATCCAATTTAAGACCGGATTCTAATCTTGGAGACATGTTAGTGTCGAGCCGGGAGGATTGCACTGGTGAATCCCAATCCTCTGAGAAACCCAAGAGAAGACTCGTCTCTGGGTCATAGCGAGAAAAGACGATGGGCCAGCAGCAGCCTAACCCAGCAGTTTCCGACGAGCGTCCCAAGTCGTCGAGATGGTTTACGGCTGGTCGCAACTTCGTGAAATTTAAGAGCGCATTTAAAACTGGTTTGGCGCGTTGCCCTACGCCTCCATCGAAACTCTTCTCTTTCCTCATGATCTTTCTCTCACTCGCTCTACTCTGGTGGCAAAAGATAGGACACCGCGAAGCTCCAGCAGGAGTTTATCGCTCCAACATTCTTGAATAGCTTGGGATGAATTTCCCTCTTGAGGTACCGTCCGTTTGGTCGAGACTCAAGGGGACACTATCCACACTGGTAACGTTCAAGCAGTTGGGTTGAGGGATCGATACAGAGGCCTACCATTATCGGAGTTATTGTTGAAAATCCATGAGTTTTCCTCAAATACCAAGACTACCGGAAGCCACAGGATCCTTATACAAACATAAATAGTTCGTTGTAACACTTTAAGATGGAGAACAATCCTCTCACATTATGAGATACAGTGACACAAAGGAAAAGAAAACGGGAAGATTACCGCACTATATTGTTGGGCTTTCGTGCCAAGCCCCCGCCTTAATACCCGTAGAGATTAAAGGGAAACTGAGTGCGTAAATGCGAATGAGTATAGTGGCATGAAGCCATCACAGCTCGAATGTTACCCTCCCGATGCAGCATTATTAAAAATGGCTTTGGAAAAGCAATCTCGGCCACAAGCGAACTGGTGGTGCCAATCATTGTAGCATAAGAAGAATGGGAACAAGAAAAAAAGAAGAGCGCGTTATAGCCATAGCGATGATGGAAATGGAAAAAGAAGATCAGGGAATTAAAAAAGAACTTCGAAGCGGAATGAACAAGACTCGGACATCGATGCGGCCTCGCCACCAATCCACTTCGAATGATAATCACCTCCAGGAGACTCAATTTTATTTTTACCCGAGATCTCTATACCTCTAGGTAGAATATCATCAAGTCTTCTGTGCACTCCATCCACCATTCTCGTTGTAGTATCAATCCTCCTCTCGCTTGTTCGTACCAACCGCCACTATAGTGCTACTGATATAAGCGTAGCCTCTCGTATCCCAGCAACTTCTGATTTCATTCCTAGACTGATCTCTGCTCTAGCAACCTATCGCAAACGACCCCCAATAAGAACGGCACACCCTCGCTGATTCTCTCGATTGATTGGAGTACCAATCAATGTGGCATTCAGCCGACCAGGCAGAAACTTTAGGAAATTAACGATTCGCTCTGTGGAAATGGTTATTCGAAGGCCCGGAAAGGTGGATAAAGGGGATGCACCAAATCACGATACTTGAGGGGCAAGAAACGATGTGATTCTAGAACAAAGCAGCCACTAGGTTGCCGAGACAGACGATAAGACAATTCAATTTTTAATTACTTTCGTATATGCTAGTGGACAAAGAATAAAGAGCTGATATACAACGGCAAAATAGAGTTCAAGGACAGTATAGTGAACTTGTAGGTGTGTCTATAATTATCAAGAGAATTGACCGAATATGCAATTTCAGCAGCAAAATCTCTCCGGAGATACAATTAAATCTTTGCCGCTTCTCAATCACAACTCAGTGTTGTCGCGTGATGGTGGCGTTGAATAGAAGCGAACAATTGTATTTTCGATTGTCACACAGAGCTGATGATAGGAAAGGCTTAGGATAGAGGAGTACGGAAATCTATATACCGGATTTATGCAATGTTTACACTGACGCAATGCTGCGCTACTAATACGGCTTTCCGGGAAATGCTTGCTCGCTCACTCATATAGCCAACGCCCGAGAATCCCCTCTGCCACTATCACTATATGCTTTGGAGAGCCCAGAGGATTCAGAAATTTCTCGCGTTCGAAAGTGAAACTTTTGTTTGTACGTGAGAGCCCCTGTACGGATAATCCCGAATATTACAGTAGCAGCCGTTAAATGGGCGTTCAAGGGGGCTTTGGAAGTTGAGTGAGTTTCATCTCTCTGTGGGTATTCTCATTGTACAACGTGTTCTCTTGACAATCGGGAACCCAAGCGATTACCCGGCGATTGAACATTGTACAAACTAAGAGACTCGTTATTCAACCATTTTTTATCAAAAACGTTTCGATTGCATACTGTATACTCTCATAACACAGCCTCTAATAATTTTGTAAGGATGCAAGATCTCGCGATACTCTACTTCCATATCTGGTAAATCCTATTTACTATGTACACATATAACCGAACTACTGTACAAAGTTTTGCCGTCAGGTATTGAACTACACTCGCTGGCACCTACAGTATCAAATCTATTCGTGACTGCTGGACAACGAGTATGCGAGAGACATGGCAAATCTACTCCTCGCATGAGGATACCAAGCCCACTAGAATACGCGACCCTATTGTAACTCATTCGCCAATAAATTTTGCGGAGTCCAGCATCGATCACAATGTTCTATTTTGCTCATTGGTGTTTTTTGCTGGGCGGCATTCAATTCAATTCGCGGATGCGGTAAGTCGATATATCTTCTGAGGTGTCATGCGCCGCTCGTAATGGATGGCGGCTGTACCCTTGTCCCGAAAGAAAGGCCGTGCCAAGAACCTGCCGCCCGAGCCCATCCTCTCCATTTCTTCTTCCTCCCCTGCAGCTCTTGTTCTTCTCACCCTCTCAGCATTCACCCGGACGGCGTCGGTGCCTGGAACCACACCACAGTGATTCTGATCTCAGCTCTTTCATCCTATCACCAACCCCCAACGTACCAAAGCATTCGTACTTTCCAACGAGACCTCATATATCCTAACCAATATAGTTTCATGAAGGAAATCCATACTAATCTAATAGGAGAGTTTTAATTTTTAATGAATAATAAATATTCAGTCACATTCAAATAATCCATTACTTAACATTTTATTCTGTTATATTTGCATTCTAAATGTACACTGTACTTCAAATATATTTTTGGACATCATGCTGTATCCGTTGATATACAAAGAGGTGTGTGTGTGAACAAAAAAGGAGAAAGAGAGATAGAGAGTGAGAATTTTCGAACCGGAAACGAACGAGCACGTAAGCGCCTGGAAGAAGTGCACACGCGGTCGCTCGTCTCACGAACACATACCTCGGGCGCACGCTCAGCAATGAGGATATTCATAACGCGCGAACGCCCGCGCCCGTTCGTGTGTGCATGGCTCTGTGCTCTCTCATAAAACGTGCGAAGACGGAAGTGGAAGGTAAGGAGAAGCCTTTCATTCTCGCTATCTCTCTCCCTCTTCAAGGTTATTTCTTTTTTCTTCACTAAAACTGTTCGCAAGTTGTGATTTCTTTGGTGCGAGAGCCACGGAACAAGGCCACCCAAGAAAATTTCAGTTGAGAGTCTGCCTTCACGACTTGGTGCGAATCGAACCGGAAATTTGTCTTCCCAACGACGGTATGGAAAAGATAGGCAGAGGCAGAGAGACAAAAAGGCGAGAGGCTGAGAATCTGAAAGGCTGAGAGGCTAAGATTCTGAGAGGCTGAGAGAGAGAGAGAGAGAGAGAGAGAGAGAGAGAGAGAGAGAGAGAGAGAGAGAGCGAGCGAGAGAAACGTAGGAAACGACGGAGAGAAAGCAAAGACAGATCGTTTGGAAATTGCGTACTTCACCCACTGATGAGCAAGGTTTGAAAGCTTTGCAACAAGTGCCGCTGCACCACTCTTCGCTTCTTCCTTACAATTATTATAATGGTCGAAAACGTTGCCTCTCTGGTGTGTATGCATGTATATTAGATATGACACTGAGGGAATAATAGATATGAACAGTTGATAGAAAAATGGATTTCGCATGAGTAACAAATGAAAAGAGACAGATAGAGGCCAAGAGTTCCAATCATTCACCATTAATCGGGAATTGGTGACCCCCTGGAATGATGGGCCGAGAGAATGAACTAAACGATTAATGACCCAAAGTTGCCAATAAATATTATCCAGTCGTCTATTGACTTCCCAACCAGAGTACCCACCTGCATACATTTCCTGGTGGTATCGAATCTCTCGGCCGTGGCTCGATTCCCGAGTCGCTCGGCGGAGCTAAGCCGGATGAGTATAAACGGATGGGAGAGGCGAATGACGAGGCAAAGCCAAGGATATTTCGACAAAGGATGAACAAGAAAGAGAGAGAGAGAAACTAGCATCATCCCTCTGGCTAGACGGGTATCCCCGGAGTTTCCGCGATCGCGGAAGCTTTCAGTGATTGTCCAACCTTCCACACCGTGCGCTCCCGAACCTCTTTAACTTCGTCTTTCACTCACTCCCTTTAACCTCTGTGTCTTCTTCATACACACATATACAAATATTGGATGCTGTATAGTCTAAGTTTTGACGGAGGACCTGGGTAGAATCGATAGTCCAGCATCATTGGACACCCCGATGCTTTCTAGATATACCTCCTGGCTAGGCCGATGTCACCATAGTATATAGGAAACACAGCAACTAGGAAATACGAGGCTCCACACCAGGGAAGTCGTCTAGTATATGTATATCCGAACAAGATTTCCTCTCACTTCCTCTCCTGCCATCCTCCACGTAACCAGGTTGCAGTAGTTGGTCCAGACCAAGGATTACCATGAATGGCCATCGTCTGCATCGGCCGAGATAGCAACTGGAGGGTGAAATGAAAGAGAGAGAGAGAGAGAGGGGGGGAGGGGGGAGGGTCTTCAGTATTATTGCACCGACGAAATTAATCGCATCCATCGGAGATTAAATCCCCTCGATTGCTCTACTCAAGGTACAATGTATACGTTTTCACGCATACATTGAATATTAAGTTTTTGGTGAGACTTCGAAGGAAGCGAATGATTCTGAATGTGGTTCACTTTAAACTGTGGATCGAAAAGTTCGAAGTCTGTTATTATTAGAAACCGACGAAATTAATCGCATCCATCGGAGATTAAGCCCCCTCGATTGCTCTACTCAAGGTACAATGTATACGTTTTCATGCGTACATTGAATATTAAGTTTTTTGTGAGACTTCGGAAGAAGCGAATGATTCTGGACGTGGTTCACTTTGAACAGTGGATCGAAAAGTTTGAAGCCTGTTATTATTAGAATTGTCTAAATGGTGCTATTTGTATTTAAATGGTGCAGCTACGTTGCATGAACCCCACCTAAAATCTTCGAAAAATTTCATTGATAGCTGTTCCGTCTTTGAAGGAACTTGCTATATTTTATTCTCTTCAACACGCAGCCATTTTTCGAATAGCTATTTGAATACATTATTAAGGGTAAATTTAGCAATTATAATCATTTTCCGCTGCCAACTACGTCTTGCCGGATTAGAGTTTTACCCTGACCGGCAGTCGTAAAGTAGGGAATAAGGGTCTTGCTCGCCTTCGATCGTTCACGTTCGATTGCTCGCAAGGTAATAAAACAT
The DNA here is from genome assembly GCA_963989365.1 of Rhimphoctona megacephalus. Taxonomy (NCBI): domain Eukaryota; kingdom Metazoa; phylum Arthropoda; class Insecta; order Hymenoptera; family Ichneumonidae; genus Rhimphoctona; species Rhimphoctona megacephalus. Next base: position 23,029,897 of record OZ022414.1, on the reverse strand, counting down.
TTGGTGACCAGATGTGTGGTCGTCAGATACCTTCGAGTCTTAATCCTTTTTATGACATATAGTTCCGGAATATTTTTAAACATACATGTACTTTTTGTAATTGCTTACATAATAAATTGCTTAATAGATTTACCAAAAATATGTTTTGAGCTCACAGAAAAAAAAATCTCGGGGTTTTTCTCTCTCTGTCCTTGTTTTTTTTATAGTATGTACTGAACTTTTGTCTGGATTGGTTAAGACGAGTCTCCGCCTTCAGTGGACAAACTCCCGAATTGACCAATCACGTTATTTTACATTTAATAAATAATCGAAGGAAGAGACCAGGAGGACTTTCGGCGAGCTCTAGATAATCAGTCTACGTTTAGCCATCAATTTGAACTGTCATGTACTACATATTGACAGAGCGTATCATTTTGACTTTCAAGAAGTCTATATTATAAACACTCTCTAAAAATTACGCGTGTAGGCTCATTTATAAATCACTGTAACATCAAGTAATTAATAAATAATCCATTCATTTAATACATTCAAAACAATTGTAAAGTGATTTACCTGAAACAACCCGAGTTCATAGACGATTCAGTTCTCTTACGATCGTATCATTAGATTAGCGTTAGTGTCGAAGTGAAATCAGGCCTTACAACCCTGATCGGTCAATTCATTTAATACATTCAAAACAATTATAAAGTGATTTAACTGAAACAACCCGAATTCGTAGGCGATTAATTTCTCTTACGATCGTATCATTAGATTTGTTACACGCGCTCTTCTAGCGCCTTATTTCCGGTAACGACGTATTTCCTTACTCGCTCGCCAAAATAATATAATCCATTAAACATAGATAAATAAACCCCAAAATTAAAAGGAGAAATAAATAAATACTCATTACTACAGATTTATGCTTCACAACTTTTATTATTATTATTTACATTTTTTAGTATTCTACGATATGGCCATAAAGTAGCTTTAACATAAAATAGTTTTAACTCCTTCTATGAACAACCTGTAAAAACGAAAAAATGGATATTTTAAAATATTATCGTAAGTTAATCCATACTAAGGAAATAACGTACTAAAAATCTGAAAGAAAAAGAGAAAAACTTACCTTTATGTCGGGTTATTAATATAGTAATTATGTATTTTATAGCTTAATAATTAATATTAAGTCGTAAAAACTCGTAAAGTAAAATGAACTTACCAAATCACAGTAAAAACGCGTGCAAGTAAAAAATACTGACTAGCGCGCCAATCAGAGGCGAGTAGCCGTGCGGTTCCCCCACCACGCGACCCCCGGCCAATCACGCGCAATCAGCCGAGTATAAATATCAGCCTCCCGCGGAGCTCTAGCTGAGTCTTCTACGGAGCGAGCGCCGAGCAGGTGCCTCCCAACTACAAAAACTAAGTTGTAAGAAAAATAGTAATCTCCAATAAAATCAACTTTCTACATCTCACCCGTCTACCAGCTTTAATCGACTTCCACCTTCACGGTATTCCATTTTCTCTCGCATATTCTCGGGGTATTCCATGCCACGGCGGAAGACGGGATCGTACCTACGGCGTTTGGATCGATGGACTGAGAAGCGTGAGCGTCAGAAGCAGAACAGTCCTTCTCAGGACTTACGTAGGCAACGCGTCAGAGAGAACATTGACGTGAACAATCCTTCTCAGGACTTACGTGGGCCAACTCTCACAAACCCACCTTCCTCATCCCAATCCGCTGTATCGAGTCAGCGCAGAGATTTGGGTCCGGTAGCTGTAAAATCCCACCTGCAATCTCAGGGCTCAATACCGCGGACCTCATCCAAAAAAGCACGTATTAAGAATAAGGCATACATTCCAATCGGCCCTATTATCAAGAAAGCGCTCGAATGCGTTGTTACGCGTCTCTTAAAACCGACGACTCAGACCCAGACAGTGAGGAAAATCATCGGGCTCTCACCAAAAAAGCGTATCGCCGTCGTTCATCTGACACCGAGATCTCCGTCAGCCGTCGTCCACCGGATCGGCCAGAAAACAGCTCGAAAGCCTCTCGTTCGCCTCATATAAGTGTTTCCAACTCTCGTCTCCACTACAAGTTTCATCACTTCTCAGAACGCTTCACGGCCCTTTTCAGAGCCAACAGCTATTCTAACGTGGGTAATCTTAATTGATATTCGAAAATCAACTCGCGGGTATCAGATTAGCGTTACTTTCGAAGTGAAATCAGGCCTTACAACCCTGATCGGTCAATTTTTAACCACGCCGGTCTCTACTACGTTACAATAGCCGTCCATTGTTTACTGGGCAGTGACTTCTTGCTGGCACGTTTTTTCGTTTTTACAATTTTGGAAATCGACTAAAATGCTAGAATCAATTTTTTACGTGCGGACCACCACTTTAGTATGAATGGCAATACCATCAACTTATGGCATGCATCTGAATCATAAATGCGACATTTCTTAAAAACATCAGCTGTTAGAACACGGCATGTATCTCGCGGAAGAATACACCCAAAAGGACATCAAACACATGAGAAGTATATTGATAGATAAATATTGCTAACCGAGGAACCTGTATAGTTTATGCTCTTCTGCAGTGTTTCAGAAGATATTGAGAGATCTCCCCTCCTCCACCAGCTCCCTCACATGGTACATCAGCTGTTAGAATACGGCATGTATCTCGCGAAAGAATACATCCAAAAGAACATCAAGCACATGAGAAGTATATTGATAAATATTGCTAATCAAGGAACCTGTATAGTTTATGCTCTTCTGCAGTGTTTCAGAAGATATCGAGAGATCTCCCCTCCTCCACCAGCTCTTTCGCATGGTATTAGACGCTGCTCTCTACGTATCGAACGTCCATTATGCATACATAAATGTCCGAGGTCGAGTAATGGAGCATGTATTATTCAACGTTATCCCAGAGCGTGCGTGTCCAACCGCGTGCTCTAGTATATATTGATGCGGCTGTACGTAATTGCGAACACAGTCGTTCCGTTCGCGAATCAAAGGGATAACGGCGCACGCTGGGAGGATGCACGCTCGTCATAGGAGTACGTGTACCCGTAGATCGCGTGTATGAGTGGCTACACAGATGAGGAAAATGCCTTTTATCCTATAGTAGTGAAAAGTATTGGGTATATATTTCTATACATATCCAAATACTTCGTCTGGAAGCTCTCTCGTGAGAGTCGTGCATGGATGGTACGTATGTATAGTTTACATACGAGCACTGCATACGCGAATATCAAGCGCTCCCTCCCGCGAGTTATGTTCCGGGACAGTGACAAATCGGATGTACTCCCAGTAGCGCCGTCGAGGCGTGTTTCGCGCTTTGTTTACAATTTGTCGAGTTACAGTAGCGCCGTCATTTATCTCCCAATGTAAAATGCTCGGGAAGCCAGGAAAGGGCCGAGAGGAGATTCCCGTTCTCGCGAACCGCGTTGCTACGTTCCCATTGTGACGTATACTCTCTGACAACTTTCGTATACACATACTCTCCGATCTACACGTGAAAATCTCCGGTTTTTCTCATAAAACGAACCGAAGAGTCGCTACATGGCTGGTCAACACTATCGAAAGATACGAAAACAAATAAAATGTAGAATCGATCTTGTATGAAAGAGATGTATTGGTGCATGGACATCTTCATCATTTAAAGTCAGCGACACCGGAGCTGTAGCCGTTTTCTCACTGTACGCACCCTGCATCCTTCATTGTAAGGTATAAAGGAAAAAAAATTGCAACGTGTTAGATACAGATCGAGCTGGGAGAAGCAAAATAACAAGGTTGGATATTGGATAAATCGGAAATGGAGCTGAGCCAACGGGAGTAAAACAGCGAGCTATATGGAAAATATTTAACGGAGGTGCGAGTTTGACAAATTGACATTTGAAACAAACTTTGAACCGAAGTTGTGATAGAATTTTTGAAAAATGTATTTATTAAAATATTTCGAACTCTTTGTTTCGGAATTGTTTTGTACCGAGAATACAACAGTAAATAACAAAACAAGGATTGTGAAAATAGTTGAGGAGAATTCAAACGAAAACAGTGACGTCCAAATGTAATATATTTTACAAATTAAAAATATTTTAGAAATTCGTTTTTAGGTATAGCAATTTCGTGTTTTGGACTCTTCGCGTTTTCACTAATAGAAAAGCACATTCTCATAAATAAATATCCTACGCAAATTATTCTATGAAACAGCGCCACGGCTCGTCAGTTCGTTGTTCTATTTTAGTATTTCGTACGAGGTACATATAGGACTCATGGTTCACCGGAGAATCCAACATTCACTGGATGATGAATCATCTAGGAGGGTGAACGAATGTAATGCCATATCTGTACTATCGAGTACGCCCACTACGCGCTATCCTTCATTACCTTTAACCATATAATTAGATAGCCTATGGATCGATTCATAAAGTACCGTATATGAGTATATATCTGTACATTATTTAAGATTCGCGAATGCATTGCAAGGATGGACAAACCGCAGGAATAGGATACATCAATCACGCTGTCCCAGGTTCGTTATTTTCACTTTGATGAGTCTAGGCCGAATATAAGTCTAGGGTTGCTATATGCTTTAAGCACTTGCATTATCAAATTTCTCTTTCTCTTGTTTATAATTGTTGTTCGGTTTTTCTTACCTGTGTCCCCTTCAGGTTCATGGACGCTTCCACTTATTTCATTAACCACCTTTATCCGCCTTTTGCTCTATTCGTTTGTTTGTGGCATGATTCTCTCGGCCGGAGCTTGTTATGCTTCGCTAGATATCAGTATCTGAATAGTTATAGTCATGCATCTTATACCTGAAATTACGTCTCAGTCCATTCTGCTTTCATCTAATGGGCCTTCGGCATGAAGAATCGTACCGGAAAAAACATTGGTGTCCGGCATCACCCACTGGTCGTAAGCCACGTACGTTTTACCACTGTGCCATTGTCTCTGCTCTCTCTCTCTCTCTCTCTCTCTCTCTCTCTCTCTCTCTCTCTCTCTCTCTCTCCCTCTCTCTCTCTCTCCTCCCTCTCCCTCTCCCTCTCCCTCTCCCTCTTCCTCTCCCTCTCCCTCTCCCTCTTCCTCTCCCTCACCCTCTCCCTCTCCCTCTTCCTCTCCCTCTCCCTCTCCCTCTCCCCCTGTCCCCCTCTCTCTCTCTCGTCGTTACAATATTCATATATTACATTACTCATGATAAGATATTAATTACATCATGAAGCTATAAGCAGTTGTCACTGTTGCTCGTTAATTAACGAATAACCAGCTTTTACTTTCCGAATTATGAATAAAAACTTCTCTTTAACAATTATCGCTAGGAATAATTTTGACATTCCCTTTCATTATCGGGGGTACTTTGTAATCATTCTTCTGTTAGATAGGGGAGACACCTGAATAGTTGGCTGTACGAGAGGAAGATTTAATTTGCGCGGACGCCTCAGGGTAGCCCAGCAACAATTCGAGGACCATATCAACGGTGGGCGCGGAGATACACGCCAGTATTCCGTGAGCCCATGATGAAGGGATGCCCGTTCACGGGTCGATAACCTACCGCAGCTATTATGCAGATGTAATTTGGACGGCAAACACACTACGGGTAGTCCGATTCCCGTCCGACTAGCAGCTCCACCCGCCATTCTTCTTCCGGCCTAGCACTCTGTTCACCCGTTTTGAGTTAACTCGCCAGCCTGCCACGCCTGGTCTGCCCTTTCTGCCCTTGGTGCGTATGTATATCCAGTGGTGCTGCAGCGGCACCAGCAAAGAACGGTGGCTTAATCCCGAAATGTGCAGTTAAACTACATGCTGTATCATCCAAGAGCCCAGGAAAAGAGAAAAGATTTTTGAATTGAACTATCCTACTACACCAGCTACTTTCATCATAATGATTTAATATTAGAGCTATTGATTTAATAAATGGAGACGGCAAGATCATAAATATTCAATATCATCAAGATCGTGCTCAAGATTTATATTTCCATCGATAACATAAATCTAAGAGTTACTAACGACAAGTATAATTAAGAAATTCATACCAACAACGATATCTCCTAGCCAGTGTTATCAAAATCTATAAAATCAACGAATCCTGCAGATAAGCAACTGACCGAATTCATACTTCTGTATCAAAAGCCGATTTAATCATTCATATTTTCTCTATCACTCTCTCTACCTATGTATCATTATATATATATATATATATATATATATATATATATATATATATATATTGTGACGTGACATTATAAGCCATGCCACTCATACGAATTCGTGTCGACCAGTCGACCGGATTTACGGTCCTGTTTAACCGACGCATGTCGACTCACCGGGGCTGGCTTGATCGAGGACTCACTTTACTTTAAGGAATTAGGAATAAGTACTATTTTGTTGCGTTTAATAATTTCACTTCTGCGTTAATTAAATCGGTTTTGGGCCTACCCGACGACCAAAACCAATTACCTAGCGTCGCCCTGGCCGTAGAGCTAACCTAAGAGTGAGAGACTGAGAGAAACTTAATGTGTGGAAAAGTTTTTTTGCACAGCATTTAGTTACTTATTTTATGAGGGACCAAGATAATCACCCGCTAGTCGTACCTATTCAATAACTATCCCACTACTTTTCTTTTACAGGGGAAGCGCACCCGTGTACCAACTAAATCGAACAATAACTGTTAAAATCAAATCTCGGGCTCGATATTCGTTTGTGTCGCATTGATTTATCTACAACATAATCTAGTGAGTGGGTGTCAAGGGTTCGCGCTGGAAAAAGGCTCATTTTACGCAGCCGCCCGTCAGCCCTTTTGCTGTAGCAACCGAGAGTTGCAACACCCGTCGGTGTTTTTTCCTTGGAAGCCACGGTCCGATAGCATCGGCGCCTCGTCTAATGGGGTTCGGGTTCGTCTTCGGTAATAAGGTGCTGAATTTCCTGGTGGTTTAAGTGTGGGCCCACCGTGTACTTGAGGACGCCCGAGTTCATGAGGGAGGCCACCCCTTTTTCCGAGAGCGATCGCCGAATGTCCCTAGAGGAAGGCAACCAAGGAGCACCCTTCATTTTCTTTTATTCATTACATCGGCACACAAAAAAAAAGTGGTCAGTACCTTCGACCGGACCCATCAATCTCTACGTATTTTGACCCGCTGAATCCGAATCCGGGGTCAAATTGGCCAATATACCTCCAAAATTTTGAGTAAATTCCAAAAAACCGCAAAAATGGCGGAAAATCGCAGTTAAAAGCATGATGACAAATTTTTTCAACTTTAATCGGGCGTGTTCTTTATGTATTTTGATGCGCTGAATCTGAATCTGGGGTCAGATTAGCTGATACACCTCCAAAATTTTGAGTAAATTGCAAAAAACCGCTAAAAATGGGTGAAAATCCCGAAAAATCGCTGCTATCGGTATGGGAAAAATTTTATTGATCTAGATCGAGTATATTCATAATGTATTTTGATGCGCTGAATCCGAATCCGGAACCTATTTAACTCGTACATCTCCAAAATTTTGTTTCCATGGAGAAAACCGTCTAAAAATGGGTGAAAATTCCAAAAAATCGCAGCTATCAATATGAGAAAAAATTTTTACACCTGGATCAAGTATATTCTTTACGTATTTCGAGGGGCTCGATCCAAATCCGGCGGCTAGTAATCCCGTTCATGCATACTTTCGTCAAAAATCGTAAAAAATAGCAAAAAAATGTCAAAAAATAGTTTTGTAAATGATTTAAACATGCATGATTCGTCTTAAACTATACACAAAAAAGATCTATAAATTCTGAATGCAATAAATTAGAAATTGGGAAAAATAGTATAAAAAACTTGAATATAAAACTATCACAGGCATGATTTTTCTTTGATTTGAATTCTGCTCAATTGCATTTTTTTTCATTTTCTGCAAATTATGAGAAGAGAAAAATCTTCATCGATTTTAAACCATCCTTCTTTTGTAATGGATTCTTTTCTCTTCGAACAACCTATGCAGCGGGTTTCTCTTCCTCTTTCTATCTTCTCTCGTTATTTTTCTCTTTAGCATCCAGCAAAAATCTGCCATCATATTAACACTCCACCTTCCCTGATACCGATTCTCCATTTCACTGATGTCTTGATGGAATCGTTCTCCTTGTTCTTCACTTAGGTTTCCAAGGTTTTCAGGAAAGTAGTCGAGGTGGGAGTGTAGAAAGTGCAATTTGAGATTCATCAAGCAACCCAAGTTTCTAAAATTTTCCAACAACTCTTCAACTAAATTTTGATAATTCTCACTTTTCTTATTTCCCAGAAAGTTCTGAGAAACATTTCTGAAACTTTGCCAAGCTGCCTTCTCAGTATCGTTCATTTTTTTTATGAAATGTTCCTCTTCAAATAAACTACGAATTTGTGGTCCATCAAATATACCCTCTTTTAATTTCGCTTCACTCATCGCGGGAAACTTTTCTCCCAAATACTGGAAACAATCGCCATCTTTGTCCAGAGCTTTGACATACTGCTTTATAAGACCAAGCTTAATGTGGAGTGGTGGTAGCAGATATTTTGCAGGTTCAATCAATGATGTTCGTATGATGTTGTTACGGCCTAGATCGAAGTTTGTTCTTGTTGACCACCCTTTCTGAACATAGTGTTTTTTCCTGTCCCTACTGTCCCATAAACGTAAAAAGCAGGGATTTTTTGTGAAACCCGATTGTTGACCTAAGAGTAGTGTTGCAATTTTGAGATCGCCACAAATTTGCCATTGATGTGTCGAATACTTTATTTTCTCCAATACCATCTATAAATTTTCGTAATTTTCTTTCAGCTTGGTCGAGTGAGCTATTGAAATAGGTGCATATGTATGTCCGTTGTGGAGTAGAACGGCTTTAAGACTTCTTTTTGACGAATCAATGAAAAGTCTCCATTCATCGTTTTTGTATATGTTCGGTTTGAATTCATCCACCAAGTCTTTCACATCTGAACAGTACACCAATGAATTCTCTTCGTCGTTTGTGAAGAATTGCCGAAACTTCTTCTCCCTGTTACGATAAAAGTAAGCTGATATTCCTTTTGACAGCAAATTTTTCTTTTTTAATGTTGCCGCTAAATATTCAGCTCCGTCTTTAGGCAATCCTAAATCTCGTATGAAATCATTCAACTCTTCTTGGTTGAAGGTTTAGGGAGTTTTGCTTCCACCATCTGAGAGGTAATCATCATCCTCGGAACTTTCTTCTTGATAGATCTCGTCAACTTCCATTACTACCTCTTCATCAGAAAGCTTCACATCCATCTGTTCAGGAGTTACTGTTTCATCCATGGTTCCTCTCCCTCGAAATATGTAAAGAACATACTTGATCCAGGTGTAACAAATTTTTCTCATATTGATAACTGCGATTTTTTTGGAATTTTCACCCATTTTTAGACGGTTTTCTCCATGGAAACAAAATTTTGGAGATGTACGAGTTAAATAGACTGCGGATTCGGATTCAGAGCATAAAAATACATTAAGAACGTACTCGATCTAGATCAATAAAATTTTTCCTATACCCATAGCAGCGATTTTTCACGAGTTTCACCCATTTTTAGCAGTTTTTTGCAATTTACTCAAAATTTTGGAGGTGTAGTAGCCAATCTGACCCCAGATTCAGATTCAGCGCATCACAATACATTAATAACACATCCGATTAAGGTAGAACAAAATTTTTATCATGCTTTTAACTGCGATTTTCCGCTATTTTTGTGGTTTTTTAGAATTTACTCAAAATTTTGGCGGTATATTGGCCAATCTAACCCCGGATTCGGATTCAGCAGGTCAAAATACGTAGAGATTGATGGGTCCGGTCCAAGGTACTGACCACTTTTTTTTTTGTGTGCCGGTGTTATTAATTACGAATTTCGAGCACGAGGAAAGAGGATTTCGTAGCGGCTACCGCTTAACGGCTTCGATTCTTCGTTGTTGGATCGTGGTGGGGGTAAAAGATCATCCCTAAACGCGAGAACTCCGAAATACCGCATAAAGTGCGAGAATAAGAGAGATAGAAAGTAGTCCAGTGCTGGGACACGGGAGCGCGGCCCTTCGTGGGGGGTAATTAGTGGTGGGGATAGTGCGAATTCGGGAGCTCTCGTCTACGAACGGGAAGAAGAATCATCAGTCTTTGATCGATAATCGTTCCGGTGCGTCGTGCAAGTGAGTGTCCTATACTTTGGACTTATTGTACAAGCCGCGTGGCTGATTCTGGGGAGTTTTTCGGTGAGCTCGTTCCTCTTCTTTCTCCTTAAATTTCTTTCACCCCTCTCAGTTCTCATTTATTTGTTTGACGTTAGTTCTTTTGGGCTTTATGGCTCGTGTAATTATTTGGAGTTTTGGTAAAGTATTCTTAAGGCGGAGGGGTTCTTTTGCGATAGTCTCGCGGTCCCCTCTCGTATTATCAAGTTTTGGAGTAATGAGAATTGCGATGGGGCGATCGAACGCGCTCACGATCCGTATAAATGTTAATGATAATTAATGATAGTATTTTATGGGAAATATTGAAATTTTTCGCGAGAATTGTACGACGATTATTGCGTCGTAATTCTCGAATTGACCGTGTAAAGGAATTTTGCGCATTGTTAGCCGGGCTCAGTCTCTCTCTCGCCGCGCGCTCAAGGCCAGCGTTGTCCCTCACGTGTTTACATTATTTTCTTTTTTCACTGTATTTCGCGCTTACTCTATCTATATCGTATACACTTTAGTCGAGTTATTTTTCTCCGTGCTAACCCTTCGTCAATTTTATTTCCCCTCTAATGTGGAGCATTATTTTCTTTTGGTTTTCGCCTACCGTCTGACTCTTCTTGTTTCGAACGGCAAGCTCGTATCTACCGGGTGCTCGTATCTGTTGGAGTACCGGGTGTTTGGAGCATTGCCCGATTACCTTAAAATTCTTAAGCCGTCAAGCTGCCTAACGCCGACGACGCATGATTATGTTATCCATGCCAGATTACCTCAATATTATTATTATTTCTCTCAATTAAATCAAATACCTCGTTATTATGATTAATTTCTTTTTGTGACTATTGTCTAATACGTAAGTCGTCAAGTTGCCTAAAGCCGACGACTCCTTATTATATTCTCCATGTCGGATTACCTCGTTCTCGTTATAAATTTACTCGATTACCTTAGGTGTCTCGTTATTACGGTAGTTTTCTCCAATTTTTAAGCCGTCGAGTTGCCTAACGCCGACGACGCATTATTATTTTCTCCATGTCGGATTACCTCATTATTATCATTATTTCGGCCGATCGGGTCCGCGGTTCGCGTATTATTATGATTTCTGCCGATTCTTGAGATTTTATTAAGTAGTCAAGCTATCTAAACGCCAAGGACGCCCTTCGATGCGAGTTTTATCGAACCTTTCAAATTGTTACGATCGTTTTAAATGGAATAAATCTCATAATTAATTTTATGTAACTCCTCTCGACTACCGTTATTTATTTCTATTGTGCTGTTACTCTCACCCCTTAGACCAGCCCCTCTACCATTTTGTATCCCAATTTGGGCTGTGTAGCCAGACCGTCCTCGGTCATCTGTTTGTGTGTAGTTCGGATATCTGCTGGTGACGGGGTTGGACGAAACAAAAGTCGGTATTACCGGCGGTACTGTCGTATCTAGCGCGCAGCCTAACCTCATCATCAGACTATTATACACGATTAGCGGGTCAGGTGAGTCGGGAAGGGACGGATCGTACCCTTCGGGAGAAAATTCCCTTACAATATATATGCATATATATAAGGAAAAGGAATTTCTTTAAGTTCAATTCTGCCGCGCTCCAGCCCAGGGTAAAGTAGCGCGGATAAAGTAGAGACTAGGCTAGACGGGGGATAATGAGTAAAGAGAAAAGCACATGTTGACATAAAGAGAGACGATATTCTCACTTGGAAAACTTTAATATCGAAAAGAATGGATCGACTAGAAAATAAACTTTAATTGTCGTTTCTTTGTTACAGGTAAGAATATAAGTGTAAATAGTGTAAATAGAGTATAACAATAAAGCAAGAATAAAAACTTTGTTACAGAGCAGCACAATCGTTTATTCATCATTGTCGATCCTAACCTAGAAAGAGAGATAGAACGGGATAGCATTATAAAACGACAATTTGGTCTACATGAAAAATGGAAAAACTAAAGTTCGAATTTATGGTAAAAGGAAGTACTGATGGAAAATCAAATTGGATAGCTCTAACCTCAATTACTACGACTGAAGAGAAAACCTATGCTATCCCGGAGCAATACCAACCAGTGAGACAACACACAGACGTAATAACGGTAATTATGCAGAAGTGGGGCGCCACCTACAATCGGGCTGATTTTTTTTTTTTACATTCTTTATGAATAAAAAACATGATAGAAAGCAATATTATGGTGGCGCATGACCTTTTTAACCGACAAAGAAATAAAAACTCACTTCAATTAACGATATTACAAATTTTAGTTTTAATTGGTAACGAGCTTATGCAACTGTTTACATCTTATTCAACACTTGTATACATACATCGATACATACATACATACATACATACATACATACATACATACATACATACATACATACATACGTACATACATACATACATACATACATACATACATACATACATGCATACATTCTTCTTCTAGGCTTCAAACATCTCACGGTGAATCATATATATAATTTTGTAGATTCCGATTCCGGTGCTTATACACAAAATATTGAACATGTATGGCGAGATGCTCGGGGGGGAATGCCAAAATATTTCCCGAACCACACGACACGTGTTCATGAATTGGCTATTGCCATAAAAAATTTCAATTCTGATAACAGTTAAATAATTCATGTTATATGGTTATATGATGTTATATGATGATAATAATAAACTGTTATAATTATTTTCTTCAGAGTTCTCCTTCAATTTTTTCAATGTTTGAAATTTTAATATTATTACGTTTATGGTGTTATTATGGTGTTAGAGGTCATGCGCCACCATAATATTACATATTACACCATTGTCAAATGATAACAGACATGGAAAAAAAATTTGGAGCCATTTTGGGGTGGAGCCCCACTTCTGCATAATTACCGTAATAACTACTAGCACTTTAAAAAAAAGTAAAAACCACACTACAAAAAAGACACCAAATAAGAAAAGTCTGGATACACCTAGACGAAGAACGATTAAAAACTTATATCGACGAGGATAGAAATTTGCAATTTAAAGAATATCTGTTGGAAGAGAAGACACCGGAGGAACAACAAGCTGCCGCTACAGGAGGTCTTACAGAATAAATGCTGACAAAAATATTAGAACAATTCTCTAATAAAAAGACTGAAAATGATCACAGAAAAAACCTAAAAAAATTATCAGAAAAATTTGTCTTAGAAAAATTTACAAGCAAAAGCTCCAGCGGAACCCAATGGATGGAACTATTTGAAAGAGAGTGCGATAGATTGGGTGTACAGGAAGATGAAGAAAAAATTGAAACCCTTAGACTATTCTTGGAAGGACCGTGCTTGGACTGGTACAGCTCCATGCTCATAAAATTCACATTGGATTCGGCGTGGGAACCTGCAAAGAAAATTTTCAAGAGACTTACGCGGATAAAGGATAGACCCCAATAAAGTATGCAATCTCATTCAAATACGTAAACGGAGCACTACTTGACTACACACTGAAAAAAGAAAGAATGCTGCTCGAAATAAATAAATCAATGAATAAAAGCACTTTAATTGATTTAATAGCGACAGGATTGCCGAATTTCGTGACAAATAGAATCAACACGGAGAAATTAAAGGAAACGGAGAGTCTTTTCAACGAACTAAGAAGTCTAGAACACTTAGTAAAAAAGAGTACCTACGAAAAAAAGAAATACACAAACCCAAACGTAAGAGAGAAAGATCAAGAGAAAAAACCATGTCAGATATGCGAAAAAAATGGTAAGAAAAACCGCTATCACCCTGAACCATCATGTTGGTTTAAAAACAAGGAAAAAAATGAAGAAGACAAGAGAAACCAAATAAAATACGTAAATAGCTCGGAAATAGAGGCTGAACTAAGCGATACAGATACAAAAAACTAGAAACCCCACCATTAATCAAGGTAAAACTACTGCTGCACAATATCTTAGAAACATTTGGGATATACGACTCCGGTTCAAATGTCTCCTTAATAAACTCGAAATTATTAAAACGGAAAAATGAAAGAATTGGTGCACAGAACGCAAATCTTCGGACGATTAATGGTGAAAAGAAAACGAAGGGCATGGTTAGAATAAACGTTCAAATTTTTGAAACAGAAGAAGAAACCGATTTAGTGGTGATAGATGAAGAGAACTTTGACCACGATGTCTTAATTGGGTTAGACATGATAAAAAAATTTAAACTAATCCAAGACGAAAATCTGAAAATCACACAGAGGACACCAGACCAAACTGGGGAGAAGGAAAATCCAAAGACAGATCCAAACAGAAATAGTGTAAATAGGGTATAACAATAAAGCAAGAATAAAAACTTTGTTACAGAGCAACACAATCATTTGTTCCTTATTGTCGATCCTAACCTAGAAAGAGAGATAGAACGGGATAGCATTATATATATATATATATATATATATATATATATATATATATATATATATATAGTAAAAGCAAGAATATAAATTTTCGTTTGTAAAATAAAGATTTGTTTGCATAATATTTTGTCTTATAATCAAATCTATAAATTTTCAAATCATTTATCACTTATAGAAAAATATGCACATAACCAAACGATTATTAAATGAATCAAAATGATAGATAAACCTATGGTTTGTGTCGTGAAAGACCACGAACATCGCTTTCGTGTCCCACTGCTAGCAAAAAACGGATAGGACATATCACTTTAAAGAATTAGTAATCCACCGTGTACCACACTCTGGTCTGTGTTCATCGTGTGCAGGTTCTTGTTTCGTGTTCAACCTCGTCACGGTGATTAAAAGTTCGTCTTAAACCGCGAGAACGATAAGCAGAGTAAAAGAGGGCTATGGTCGCTTACGACGAAAGTACCGATAAAGGTTTACAATTTCGCCTTGCATAATTATCGGTCAAAAAGATCTTTATGGGATCCAAAGTCGTAAACAAGTACAAAACTAAAAGTTGTTCTCTTTCTCTTTTGCACTTTTGTTTCGTATCGCTCTGTAAAGCTCGAGTAGAGTCATGATTTCTTTCTAAACTCGATGAACACATGCATATTGTTTCTCCACACGCCCACCGAGACTCTATTACCCCTTGTATTATTTATGGCCTTTTTAGGCCCATCTCACGCTTTTTTCGGTTAGATTCGACTTCGTTTACACGAATACCGCACGAAGTATAACGATGTTTAACGACATTGAATAATGCTGATTTATACATTACTTAGCGTGCAATACGAATCTCCAAATAACCGCTTTGTCACTCGCGTATACGTGCGACACGCTACACTCGTTACAGCGTAGCATTCGCGCTCAGGACACACCACATCAATTGCGATGTTAAGAAGTAAATGCATCGTAAATGGTTTTTTTGTAACACAGCAGTCAACTATCTTGATGTTTTTCTTTTACGAATACATTTTAGATTTATGTGAATATGATGTAGTTATGATGTGGATGAACATGATACTTCAAATAAATTACCCGTCAAATCAAAATAAATTAAGGAAATTTTAATGTCTTCTCCATGAAATAGAGGTTACTAATTTAATCCCACAGTATTCTGTCCATGATCCACATATTTCTTCTTCATGGAAGTCGTATGAGAAAGAGAATTAACTACGAGAGTGTGATAAGATAACAGCGCGATGACATAAGAGATTCAACTGCAACGTCGACAAGGACGTGAGAGTAAAGCTGCCAAAAGTGACAGAGGGAAAGAGAGAGAGGGAGAGGGGAGAGAGAGAAATACAGGGTAGGAGTGAAGTAAGCAAGAGAGTTGACTCTGGCTTTCGCGCGAAGTTCATTTTTATTCCAACTCTTGAGCCAGAGCCAAGGGCATGAATTTCGAAAGTCACCTACTGGCGGTTAAAAGAGAACTGAGGGCCGAGAAAAAGCCCACAGGAAGCAAGTTAAGTGTATATCTGTATATGTATATATGTGTATGCACACACATCAAGTACTTATATAAGACGAAGAATAATGCAAGAGTTTACATGGAAAGGCGAATGAGAGAGAGAGAGAGAGAGAGAGAGAGAGAGAGAGAGAGAGAGGAACTTGACTCCCGGCCTGGTAGCTCTCTCGGTATGAAAAGATATGTACCAGCTAGAGCCACCTCATATCGAAGGCGTTATATCGACTGGATAAACCGCGAGACTCTGGTGCGCAGCTCTTACTTGACTTATATATGTAACCATCGGATCTCGCGAACCACCACATGGCTCTAACTCCGGACAGCCGAGCTGTTCCGTATCTTCCACATACCTTCTGGCCTCTCTTTCTCTATTCGCTACTCTTTGATCGCTTGCTCCGTCGAATACCCCTCGTTCAAGCACCGAGATCTAAAACTATATTTAACCTCAGAGTGCGCCACGAGAGTCCGTACGATAATCCAAAATCTTGAGTAAGCCAAGCGTATCATGAGAGAGCGAGAAAAAACGAGAAGAGAGACAGAGAGAAAAAGTAAAAGATAGCAGGATGATTCGCAAGCGTCCGTGAATATGCTGCTCTCATATCAGCACTAAGATGTAGCAGCGAGGAAAAAAAAACTGTAAAAAACACGATTTTCTTAATCCCATTCAGTACTCATACATTTTTCAGAAATGGCGCAACTCTATACATCTCAGCTCATTCGAGCCACAGAAGAAAATGAGAAAGATGGGAAGAGGACTTCAATTTAATCTCCAAGCAGGGCTATAAATCCGCATCTCGAATTTAAAAGAAACACAACAGCTAGCGAAAGTAAATGGATTGGAAGGGAAAGGGTAGTCAACATTAGTGAAAATTACCACTTGGCTACGCTACGTTCGGCAAAGTGTGTAAGGCTGCATGAATACATGCGCAAAAGCTTCACTGGTAAGAAGAAGTGATGAAGAAATGGTTACGGACATCGTCTTATTAGGTTACAGCTATCCGGGGATGGGCTCAAGGGGTGACAAAATATTCTTCGAGATTAACGCCCTTTCTCTGTGCTTTCGCGCATCCAAACGATAATCTGGTATATACGCTGTGAGAAGTCGGGCTTCAGTAGCTGTGTTATATACTCTATGAGAAAAGACAAAGAATAGGGAAAGAGAGAGAGGGAGAGAGAGAGAGAGAGAGAGAGAGAGAGAGAGAAAGTTGCCGCATCGTTGCTGCTAGTTCTGCTGCCGACGCCGACGCCACCTTCGCTTTTCCCTTTCTCCTTGACGCCGCCTCTGGCAAGAATGAAGAAGAAGCGTTTGCGTTGATGCCAAAACTTGCATTAGCACACTATCCGAGGATTATCCGGCTCTCCGTACATTAGAGGCAGCAGGCGAGAGGAACGCAGAAGAAGCATTCACTGCCGAAGGATAACCGAAGAAGAGTTCCTCTACGCCTCGAGAATCAGAAGCCCCCCGCGGCTCGCTTTGAGAAATATAACTTTGCCCTCGATCCCGCTCACCTCGATAGCAATTCAGAGAGAAAAGGGCTATATATGCAGTTGAAAGATCTAAGGCATCGTCCGGCCATATCGCCTCTATGTCTTATCTATATTGCAGTATCCACGTAGATGAACCAAATAAGTATTTGATTCTTAAAATTGGCAATCTTTGCTTTTAGTAAACCTCATCAAAGGCGTCGCTTCGATGCACTAAGATAAAATATGAAAAGTATGTTCAAAGATTCTGCAGAACAGAAAATATATATTGGAAATACACTTCTGCCATAATAGTATAAATTTCATAGCATTTAATAATTTAGAGCAGATTCTTCGAACCGAATAGACCAACAGACATTGATCATGCCATTTTTCCAGATGATATCATCTGAATATAATTCTATGTATAATTGTGAAGCATTTTTTATTTTGCTTTTGTCATTTTTGCTCATTTTTTCTGTGTACACCGATTTTATATAACATGTTATTATAGCGGAGCAGAACCCTCAGTTCCTTTGGCGTCTTTTTCAGAAAATTCTCTTTCATGCCGCTTCGAGACCTGCTCGATCGAGGACATTCCCATGAGCCGATTACCTCGGTCACTCTTCCTATTTTTGCTAACCTAATTGGGGAGGGGGGGACTATTCTAATCTTTAAACGCATAGGTATCACATGCGTCGAATGAGGAACACAACTCAGCCTACGCTTGTCTTTCTCACAATCCTATCATAAAAAGGACAATTACTGTAAAATCTCACTTTCCTACCCCGTGTTCCTTATTTTCCCCTTTCCTTTTCGATCTGTTCAATTATTATTCTGGCGAATAGTTTTAGTTAATCAAAATGATTCATTATTTTTGCGAAGAAGGGGAATGTACTCTTCTCGAATCATTTTTCTCAACAAAACAACAGATTCAAATAGAACTCCGAAGCGCTAACATATATTAAACACATACACAAAAGCTCTTAGTACTAAAAAATATTTGATTGCATAACTATACTTTCCTGTAAACAGTATAGTGCGATCGTGTTGACCACAATGTCGCGAAACAATTTGAACTGAAAAATTATGAGAAAATATGGTTGAACAAGAATAAAATAGAACCTCAATTCAGACACAGAATTAATAAATTGTAAAAAAAAAGAGAAGCACGTAATTTGTACCAATGAACCAAAACCTAAATATACTGTGAAGAGGGGTTCGTGATATCCTTTTAATTTTCAACAATAAAACTGCAATAGAAATGGTAGAAGTAAATTTTTCAATTGGTATAGTTTTTTTTTACCGATGACAGCCAAAGTTTTCCCAGTAGATTTGAAAATAGATTTGTGCTTGAACTATGATTCCCTGGAGATAAGTCCATGCACACGTGTTTCCATTCTACGGCTCCCGATCGCGAACAAATATACCAAAGAGATTTGAAAAGTCGTGTACACAAACGGACGTGCATATATACATGTAAATAAAGAAAAAAAACGACAGAGAGATAGAAAGAAAAAATGAACGAAAACGTATATTTATGTAAATATATACGCATGGTGCGATAACGAAAAAACCGCGAAGCAGTATTGGTTCAGGGACATAGATGAGGCAGGTCATTTCCCGACATTCGGTTTGACTTAAGTCGCCGAATAGCCAGTGATGTACACGGATGGGGGAATCTTCACCGCCCAAAAAGAGAAAAGCAGTTCTCTCAAGCGAGACCTCCTCATGTCCGTCGATTCGATCCTCAAATATCCAATACCACGAAAGAGTTTTCGGCTGGTCGCGCTCTGTAAAAGATGAGCACTGCCAATGGGTCTATATATATATGTACAAATGTACAAATATATATATGTATAAATAGACAGATAGAGGGAAAAAGTAGCTGCAGTCACAGTTGTGAGCTTTAGGAGAAGGAGGAATCGAGGAAAGAGAAATGAGTATATACAAGAGCAAAGAAAGAGAGAGAGAAAGGGAAAACAAAATGAAAGAAGGACGTATAGAAGGAGGCAAAGATTGGTTGGGAAGGAGGTGAGTCAAAGCGGCGGATTGCGAGGCTGCATCAATGACTACATGGATTTTCGAAAGACAGGACGAGTCATATGGTGTATGTGTATCTATATAAATGTATAGAGATATATATACGCAGAAGTACACGGATACATATAGGAGGGTGGAAGGTTTCGGCTTTGACGTCCTGGCGTCGCGACGCTGTTTGCGCAGCACTTTCATTAGCCTGCCTCAAATTACTATA
The DNA here is from genome assembly GCA_963989365.1 of Rhimphoctona megacephalus. Classification (NCBI taxonomy): domain Eukaryota; kingdom Metazoa; phylum Arthropoda; class Insecta; order Hymenoptera; family Ichneumonidae; genus Rhimphoctona; species Rhimphoctona megacephalus. The sequence continues at coordinate 23,010,145 of OZ022414.1, read as the reverse complement.
GTTCAAACACAGAGTGTGCTGTGTCCGGGCTACCATCACCGCACACCCAGGCCACGGTAGAAAACGCCGCCATCACCTCCACCCCAATGTAGCACCCGCGACTCATCGTTAGTATATGCCGAGGCGATTTCGTTTTATCAAGGCAAATATCGATACTACGTATGGAGGTAGAAGCAGGGATCAGCTGTAGACGAAGGAAACGAGAAAAACAGAGAGAAAAGACATGATTCATAGAACGGAAGAGGATAAATTCTCCTGATCATTCGGGAGGGGAAATTTCGTGAGAGGGAGAGGGGGGAGGGGGAGGGGAAAGAGAGATGATGATAATTCCGTAAAAACTTTTAGGCAATGAAGCAATACAAAATCATAAAAAGAAACCAATAAAATACAACAAAGGAAATACCATAAAGTAAAAATAACTAAAAATAGAAATATACTAAATAACAAAATAATGAAATAATGGGCTGGTTTCCACAAAGATATAATGAAGATAAAAATAACACAAGAAAATAAATACTAGCGAAAGTAATACAATAAAATAAAAGTAACGCAAGAAATTAACTACAATTAAAATAAACAAAATAAAACATAACCAGCATAAAGCAACTAAATAGAATAAACGGAATAAGTGAGTAATATTCGCAAAGGAAATAAAATAAAATACTGCAAGAAAAATAATGCTTAATAAAATCATATACTAATGATGGCTGGCAATAAGTAATAACGCAAAATAGAGATGCCAATCAGCCACAAAGAACACTACGACAGACACTAGCGACTAAGCCTACGATCTTTCCAATTCCAACAAGTAGGCATACATTTTCCGTTCAAGTCAGACAGAGGGAGAGAGGGCAAGAGGGAGAGAAGGAGGGAGAGTTTGATTGAGATTGATAATGTATTATTAGCCTTCTCGGCTATTGTATAAGTGTCCTTTCAACAATTTATAAATGTCCTTTCAACAATTTAACACGTCCTTTCAACAATTTATAAATGTATACAATTGTTAAAAATTTTGAACGGTTCTTACGATTTCAATTTTAACATTTCTCATATCTTATAATTAATGACACATCTTCTCTTGTATAGTTCATAATTCAATATATTCTTCATCTCTTTCCTATAATTTTTTAGCACTATCTTATGACTTTGAGCGGCAGGGTGTCAAGTCGTCACGGGCCTACTGTCTACTGTGTCAACTGGATCGCACAACTCGCCATTGTGTAACTCTCTAAGCGTAGCAAGTCTACCCTGTGTGGAAAGTCCCCAACCGTGTAAACTGGATCTAGCGCGAGCTCTAATCCGTAGTATTTTGATATTTCCCCGACGCTCGCGTATCCCCACTTTCACCGCCTTTCGGGCAAGTCCGACTTGCCCGGCGTGTACCTAAGAAAGGCGGTAAAAGTGGGGATACGCGAGCGTCGGGGAAATATTAAAATACTACGGATTAGAGCTCGCGCTAGATCCAGTTTACACGGTTGGGGACTTTCCACACAGGGTAGACTTGCTACGCTTAGAGAGTTACACAATGGCGAGTTGCGCGATCCAGTTGACACAGTAGACAGTAGGCCCGTGACGACTTGACACCCTGCCCTTTGAGCGCTATCTTAAAATTAATCAGTCTTCGGGTGTTTTTTTATTTCAATGGGCAATGCTTTACACTTTTTTATTCCTTCGTAATATTTTTTGAGCACTCTTTGTTCGCCTAACATTTATTAAGTCGCGGTAGCGACTCGAGACAAGTACATTTATATATAGATATACCTGGCAAAGACGAGATCGCTACAAGACTCTTTTACTCGAAGGGCAGCAGATCCCAACCGTTTTCGAAAACTTTTGAAAATTGTTTCCGTAGTATTTAATTAATTACAGCATTTTGAAGGATTATCCGAATTCACGTATTTTTCTTTTTTTTCTTTCGATCGTGACTATTTAGAGCTCTGTACACGGAGAGAATTTTACGCGAAAAATTACTATGTTCACATTGCGGTACGGAACCATGTCGCCACTTCTGAGCAAAATTGACTATGCTTTGAATAGAAAAACATAGTAAATTTCTTCACAACGATCGACATGGTACCACACCGCAATGTAAACATAGTAATTTTTCGTATATAATTCTCTCCGTGTAGCTTCGCACGAATATTTTATTTTTTCGTTGCATCAAAAAAGTGTGTCTTTTTTCGCACACATTTTTGATGCTCATATGTTTTTTTCGTAGTCGCTGTCTAGTGACACTAGTAATACTGGTATAAAAATCTGATGATATTTGAGATCCTTAGTGAATGTGACACTGACTATACCTATATATTTCTGAACCGTTTTGATTTTCCATTTATAGTTAGTTTTGATTTTCCATTTATAGTTATGGAGTGACAGTAGTGAGGTTATAAAGATCATGTAAGTGACAGCTGACCAATATTTTTTTCGTCAGTTTTAATTTTGGTTAGACCGACAGCCGTGATTTTTGGTCAGTACATTACTTAATAGCGATAATGCGAGAATTAAATGTTTCATCATATTGATTTCAACGAACTGTTCCCAAATAAATTGTGTGGAAGGAATAATCTCATAAGTAAATTATATACATATCTCTTGTGGTCATGGCAGCTTAGTCGGTATTTTACATGGCTTCAAGCAAGAAGAATTTTTATTGGAAAAAAAATTGGCTCAAAGTAGATCACTTATTTTTTGTTGCATAAATTTACACAATGTACTACGCATGATTAATAAACGTTATTATAACCTCGCTAAACAGTAAGGTCGAAAGTTTTTTTCCGTTCAAATTCTTTTAGCAGGAAACTTTGTTAGTATAAATTGGTTGTTTCGCAATCTCAAAAAGAAAATGAATATATGAAATAATATTCTATCGGAAATAAAATGCACAAGTTTTGAAATGTAAAAATAATTAGAACGAAAGAAACCCAAAACGGAATCAAGTGATACGAAACCTAGCCAAAAACAGCATAAATGCTGTGAAAAAAGCTGAGACAAGAACATTTATACCCCCCAAATAATCATTCCAGTTAATCCCCCCTACCACCCAGCGCCAAAATACCGATCCCCACAAAAATTTACAAAAACCCGTCTAAGTCGTTCATGCAAAGATCTCCGCACAAAAATCCTTTCGAAAAACCAACTCATCATACAAAGTTTTATGAGTAACCGCTCTCATTATCTTATCAAATTAAGTCAAATTATACAGAGGTGATAATTTCATTCTCGTAAATGTTGTGAGTTTACAAAAAGTTGATAAATAAATAAAGATCTACTAAAGTATATATGATCAAGTACATGGGATTTAATTATGTTTATAAAATCTTCAATTATGTTCATATGCCATTTCTCTAATTAATGCTTTATTACAATGAATTATTATCCTATGACTTGGAACTACAAGGGCTTTAAAAAAAAATACAGAATTGCATTAGCCTGCGTGAGCTTGAACGCTGCCACACTCTCAATTGTAATATTTGTAGTATAGTTTTATTGGTAACCAATTGATAAAAGTTTACTATCGTACGTAGAGCGGATACGCACAGAGTACTTGTCCGGCCCGAAAATTTTTCGACTAGTCAGCGAAAAATATGCTTTTTTGTTCACGGAAAATTTTTCAACCACTCCGAACATTCGGATCTCCTGACGCAGATTTGAATCTTACCCGCCTTGGAATGCAATCAATTGATGACCGCTCTTACATGGCAGGCTTATTCCGTTTTGTAAAACCTGTTGTAGTAAAAACCGGTGTAAAAGTGCGTGTAAATTGTACCGGATTACTTATTTCGGGTGTACAGCACCGTTTAGACGCTCTGTAACTTCAGTTTTCCCCCGGATGTTACAAAACCGGAATAAACGTGCCGTGTATTAACGTGAGATATGCTCCACACGAGCATCAATTCATCGATAACAATTGGTTAAAGGAAAGGAGGATAATTTGGGATACAAAACAATCCGCATATTGTGATTCCAAATTAGCTGTGTTTACTTTACTAGTTAATGCCAAAATGTATGGTAGATTAATGTTGACTTATGTGACAAATTTTATGAAAAATTTTCGGGCCGGACAAGTACTCTGTGCGTATCCGCTCTACGTACGATAGTAAACTTTTATCAATTGGTTACCAATAAAACTATACTACAAATATTACAATTGAGAGTGTGGCAGCGTTCAAGCTCACGCAGGCTAATGCAATTCTGTATTTTTTTTTAAAGCCCTTGTAGTTCCAAGTCATAGGATAATAATTCATTGTAATAAAGCATTAATTAGAGAAATGGCATATGAACATAATTGAAGATTTTATAAACATAATTAAATCCCATGTACTTGATCATATATACTTTAGTAGATCTTTATTTATTTATCAACTTTTTGTAAACTCACAACATTTACGAGAATGAAATTATCACCTCTGTATAATTTGACTTAATTTGATAAGATAATGAGAGCGGTTACTCATAAAACTTTGTATGATGAGTTGGTTTTTCGAAAGGATTTTTGTGCGGAGATCTTTGCATGAACGACTTAGACGGGTTTTTGTAAATTTTTGTGGGGATCGGTATTTTGGCGCTGGGTGGTAGGGGGGATTAACTGGAATGATTATTTGGGGGGTATAAATGTACTTGTCTCAGCTTTTTTCACAGCATTTATGCTGTTTTTGGCTAGGATTTGTCGACTTTTTGTATGGAATTCATAGCTTGTTAATTAAACATGTCAATATTGTGTACGTACTCGGGTATGAAATTCATAGCCTGCCAATTAAACATGTCTATATTTATGTATGTATCTGAGTGATGCAAAAGAATTGACATTTTTTTCGGCATTGCAGCAAAATATGGTAACATGTTATCAAAAAGTGATTCTCTCAAGAATTGAATCCTGAATCAAAATTTTAGAGGTCGCTCAATCGATTTTTTAATGATTTCGGCTAAAAATGGATACATGATCGAATTTCGAGCTGGTGTATATTCGGACTAAAAATGCAATGTGAAATATTGATCTAAGAAGTGTTCAAGTGAATTCAATCTTCATAATTAACCGTCAATACTTATAAAATTATTAGATTACTTAACGGGCTCATCCCATGCGACAGCTATTTTTTTTCGCTTTTTTGGGATTTTTTTTTGATGAACCATTAAAACACAATATCTTTGAATTTTTACCACACATTTATTAAAATTTTTACAGTTCCTCAGAATTTTATCAAACAAAAATAACGAGTTGAATCGACTTTACACCGTTCGGAAGACACTCATGTGTTGGTTGACGGCTGCCATGATTCCGGAGGTTTTGCTCATCTGAAATCAAAAAATCAAACGGCATTTTAATTTGTAGATCTGAGATTATCGCTAGAACTAGAGTAAAGTAAAAATATCGAAAATTGAATTTTTGGCATGGTTTTAAAAGTCGAAAAAAACGACGAAACTCGGAACTTAACATTTAAAAATGTGCAAAAAATTCAATTTTCGATATTTTTACTTTATTCTAGTTCCAGCGATAGCCTCAGGTCCACAAATTAAAATGCTGTTTGATTGTTTGATTTTAGATGAGCAAAACCTTCGGAATCATGGCAGCCGTCAACCAACACATGAGTGTCTTCTAAACGGTGTAAAGTTGATTCAGCTTGTTATTTTTGTTTGATAAAATTATGAGGACTGTAAAAATGTTAATAAATGTGTGGTAAAAATTTAAAGATAGCGTGTTTTAATGGTTCGTCAAAAAAAATTCCCAAAAAAGTGAAAAAAATAGCTGTCACATGGGAGGACCCCGTTAAAACGTACAGTAGTTCTGAGAAGATACGACGTATAAAAGAACAACGAACAAGTAAAAACTTGACTTTTTTTTAATTTTGTAAAAAAAAATTTCAAAAAATATTGCACCGAACCATGCGTGCCAACAGATCAACGGATCGGAAAATATTCCATAAAAAATGATGCCGAAGAAATACTCCAATAGCATCAGAATGCACCGAAAGTTTTTAAATATAAGTAATCATAACGAAACGAGATTTTGAAACAAAAAATATACGTACAAAATTTCGAGAGCTAAAGTTTGATTGGAAAAAATAATTTTGGCCGAAGTACTACGCGAGTTTTTTTAAATAATATTTATTGATTACGAATTATATCTCATGAGCAATAGATAAAAAAAAAATTGGTGAAGTACTTATGACATTTTTTTTTCTCAAATCAAATATCTTTTCGCTCAAAATTATTTGGCATCGCCTGATTCCGTTTTGTGTTGCAAGTGCGAAGTGCACTCTAGGGTGGTTTAAAACCACATATAATTCAAACCTAGGGTGATATCATACACCATTCTCTCAGTTATATAAAAAATGAAGAGAATGGTTTCCTAATAAACTTTATTGTTGCATGCAAGAGACATTTTATGGTAAAAGAGAAGGGCACTGTTTTCGACTCCGTTCTAGAATTTACGTTCGGAAAAATGAATTGTTGGGGCTAAAGTTAATAAAAAAAATTATTTATAAAGGTACTGTTCAAAAGTTTATTTATTAAATTACACTTTATTTTTGCACTATCACTCTTCTATCTATATATATAAAAGTTACTTTAACCAAAACTGAAACTGACCGCGATCTTTATAACCTCACAACTGTTCAAAGATATCAAATATTCACCGAATACGAGTTTATCATACACCATTCTCTTAGTTATAAAAAAAAAACAAAGAGAATGGTTTCTAAATAAACTTTATTATTGCATTCATGGAACATTTTATGGTAAAAGAGAAGAGGCACCGTTTTCGACTCCGTTCTAGAGTTTACGTTCGGAAAAATGGATTGTTGGGGCTAGGGTTAATAACAAAAATTATTTATTTAGACACTGTTCAAAAGTTTATTTATTGATTTAAACTTTATTTTTACACTATCACTCTTCTACCGATAATATAATAAAAGTAACTTTAATGAAAAGTTGAAACTGACCGCGATCTTTATAACCTTACAACAAAGATATTAAATGTTCACCGAATAGGCGTTTAAAGTCCTGATCTCGAATATGTCTAACCAAAAATAAAATTATCTGCTTTCACACCCGCGATTTTTATAATCTTACTTTTCAACCCCACAACTATCACTAGTATAACCGCGATCTTTTTTCGAAACTCACAGCTGTCACTCTTACTTATGCATCCTGAAGAAAAGTCTTTGACGGTCACATCAACGAACACAGTCTCGCATATCACCAGAAAATTTCTAGTTATAACTAGTGTCACTAGACAGCACCGCTAAACGTCAAAAAATGTGTGCGAAAAATGTCACCTTTTTTTGATGATTTGGAAGGATGAAATATTAATATTTCCAATATGCGTTAGGCTACAGGGTTCTAAATAGTCACGATCGAAAGAAAAAAAAAAGAAAAAAATACGTGAACTAGCAACATCTTTTAAAGTATTGTAATTAATTAAATATCGCTGAAACAATTTTCGAAAACCGTTCGAAACCGCTCTGCTTGCTGTAAAGGCTCTAGTAGCGACTCGTCTTCGCCATCTTATAATATACGTAAATGTACTTGTCTCGAGTCGCTACCGCGACTCTAGACATACTCAAAAAATAAACACTGTAATCATCCATGTTCTTTTTCTTTATTTAGTTTTCTGCTCGATTTTCGTCACACACAACTGAATTTTGGGCTTTTGTCACTATAATTTTTTTTTCAACCTCATAACCATCACTATTAACCTTAACCCTGATGACTCTAAACATCAACTTTCACACCCGCGATCTTTATAAAATCATTTAATCTTATGACTACCCGCGATCTTTATAACCTCATTTTTCTCACGACTATCACCATTAATCCGCGGCCGCGATCTTTATAACCTTTTTCATTTCAACAGCTGTCACTGTTATTATTAAAAAAGATATGAAACGGTCGGCGGTCACATCGACGAACACACTGTCACATATCACCAGAATATTTCTAGTTACAACTAGTGTCACTAGACAGCGACCGCGAAACGTCAGAAAATGTGTGCGAAAAACGCCACCCATTTTTCATGGCACGGAAAAATAAAATATTAATATTTACAATATGCGATGGGCTACAGAGTTCTAAATAGTCACGATCGAAAGAAAAAAAAAAATAAAAAATACGTGAACCAGCAACATCTTTCAAAACGCTATAATTAATCAATTATCGCCGAAACAATTTTCGGAGATTTTAAAAAACCATTCGATCCAACTCTGCTTGCTGTAAAGAGTCTAGTAGCGAAACACGTCTTTGTTTTTATAGTATTTTAAATGTACTTGTCTCGAGTCGCTACCGCGACTCTAGATAATTTGAAGCAAAAAGATATTTGATTTGAGAAAAAAAATGTTCATAAGTACTTCACCAATTTTTTTTTTTTGCCTATTGCTCATGAAATATAATTCGTGATCAATAAACGTTATAAAAGAAAAACTCGCGTAGTACTTTGGTCGAAATTATTTTTTCCAATGAAACTTTTGCTTTCGAAATTTTGTGCGCATACTTTTTTGTTTCAAAATATCGTTTCGTTATGATTTCATTTATTTAAAACTTTCAGTGCATTTTGATACTATTGGAGTATTTTTTCGGTATCATTTTTTATGGAATATTTTTCGATCCGAAAAAATTCAAGTTCTTACTTGTTCGTGATTCTTTTATGCATCATATCTTCTCAGAACCACTGTACGTTTTAAGTAGTCTTATAATTTAATAAATATTAACGATTAATTACGAAAATTGAATTCATTGAAACCTTCTTAGATCAATATTTCACAATGCATTTTTAGTCCAGATATAGTGACGATATAGTAGCTCGAAATTCGATCATGTAACCATTTTAGCCAAAATCATAAAAAAAATCGGTTCAGCGACCTTTAAAATTTTTATTCACGATCCAATTCTTGAGAGAATTACTTTTTGATTAAATTTTACCATATTTTGCTGCAATACCGAAAAAAATGTTGATTCATTTGCATCACTTAAGTATACATGTTTAATTGGCAAACTAAAAATTTCATACAAAAAGTCAACAAATCTCCGCAAAAAAAAGCATAAATGCTGTAAAAAAAGTTGAGACAAGTACATTTACTCCCCCCAAATAGTTGTTCCAGTAAAAAATTACCTTCTGAACACGAAACCCTAACAAAAAATTATAAAAGAGATTTCCTCCCAAAAAAATGAACCTAACAAAAATTCTCTAATACACATTAAACCTCTCGAATAATTATAGGAGAACCTCGCAAAATTTTTTTCAACAAATTAGAAACTCAAAAAGTTTTAAGGAGGTTGGATTACGAAATCAAAATAATCAGAATTTGATAAAATTTGGTGATTACATTCTTTGGCTCCAAGTATACAAACACAATTTTTTTCAAAATTTTTTACCACATGGTTATCGAATAATTGAGCGTTGAATCGAAGTTCTTATGCACGAGATGTATAACTGTATATATGTAAACTCTATGCTTTGTGACGGTGTTTTTTGGACACCGCCACCAAGATGTAAGATGGAGAAACAAGGCGTTCCTGTCCGTCTTACTCGATGCCCCGGCCACGACACGACCTCGTAGGGTCTGCCTCGAATGAATTCCTTCTTTACATTTCTTTTATATTTTTCTAATTTGCGTCCCGAAATGCTTTATTTTTTTTATTTATGAGTTATCTTGAGAAACGGGAGGATTCAGGCGAACGAGTTTCAGCGAAATTCGAGACCAAAGAAAACATACAGCGGAGGCAACTTCGGGATAAAAATGTCGTCGACAGCAACGTACTTCGAGCAGGGACTCGTACGTTTGGCCAATACTTCGTCGACAACAAAGTACTTCGAGCAGGGACTCGTATGTTTGGCCAATACTTCGTCGACAACAACGTACTTCGAGCAGGGACTCGTACGTTTAGCCAATTATCGCTGTCTCAAGACGAGTTCTCTAGAGAAAGTCTGATGCGTCGGTGGAGATCGAAATATTCCCGCTCTCACACCAGGACAGGAGAGAGCGATGCCCGAACCCTAATCCCGGGAAAGCCAAAATGGGAAATAATTCAAATTAAGACAGTCCGTCAGTAAAATTTTATTTTTAATAGTCGAGCCAGGGGAACGATTAATGAGAAAAAGACAAATCTCGAAGAGTGCAAACGCAGGAGCCCCGTCTTATGCTCGCGACAAATCATCGTGCGACGGACCTGTCCATTTTTCCATATTCGGGAATATTTCGAACGATGGGAGAAAGGGTGGGGGAGAAAGAGGCCGTTGGGCCACGCGAGAACCTGATTTCGTTAGATTTTCGCTGGGTGTCGAGTACGACGGATGTATTCGGAAGAGCAATTAAAACCGTAAGTTTGCTTCCTTTTCGCTTTCCGATTCCGTTGGTGAGCTCTTTATATGGAATTCTTCCGTTTCTTTAAATTAAAAAAAAAAACCGTTGATTAGAACGAAGGCAAAATAATAGTAGAAATTCGTACTAAATACCGATACATCGGTCGCGACGGTGACAGCCTCGTGGTGTTTCGGGACGTTCGTTATAGTAACCTCGGGATTTTCGCGAGATCGTCGAAATAACTGTTATAATTTTATTTATTTTTTTTCTCTCCTCCCGTTAATCAAACTCGGGATATAGTCGTGGCCGCGTGTGAAATACTCAATTTCGTTTCGTGTTTCGAGGGGTAAAATGATTAGTTTAAGAATTCGCTAGTCTGAGGAGAAGAATTGCGAGAGTGTAAGTACGAGAGAGAAGGTTAGTTGTGAAATTGTCAGAAGGGTGCGAGTGAGGTCGGAGAATATTCGCGAGGAATAAAATAAGCCCCCCGAGTAATCGATTATCGAGGGCTCGGTTCAAGGTCAAAATAGACTGGTTCCGTATTTTTGTCACTATTTTTTTTATTGATGGTCGCAACTTTTCATTTCCGAGTAGTTCCGGGAAGAAAATAAATGGGCTCGCATAATTATGTAAAGTGTGCGTAGGTCTTCCGGCTAAGAGTGAGAGAGTGTGTGCGTGATCTCGCGATTTTTCTTTCCTCGTGTCTATTATAATTCCGAGCGTGATAATTTTCCTAAAAATTTAAAGCGTTGTTTCCCGGGAGAATAATTGTGACCGATGATTACTCATAAATGTAATTCAAATATAAGTGTCTCTTTATCTATCATATTAGACTTTTCGGTTTTCTTATTGTTGAACACCCAGCCTTTCCCGCTGAGTCGGCCGGACAAACTTCCTTTTCTCTTTCGATCGAGTCGTTTCAACGACTGGCGCCCAACTCTAATTAATTTGTTTTTTTTTCATCAAAAATCGATCGAGGAAGATTGGGATTTTGTGGCGGTGACTGGGATATAAAAATAAAAAAAAATTGTCGTCACAGCTTATACACGTGAACTTTAGTGTTCAATTACTCGAGAACTATGTGGTAGAAAAATCTAGAAAAATTTGTATTGTCATATATATTTTTAAAGAATACATTTACTAAATTTTATTAAATTCTTATCATTTTGAAATTTTTAATGTTTTTAACATGGTTTAGCATGACAACATTATATCGTCGCGATCCAACCTCCTTAAGAGAGCCTTACAAAAATGTACCAATAAAATCATAATCTCATAAAAAATGCCAATTCAAATCCGACTAAAAATTAAGTCTAAACATTACAAAAATAAATTAAAGCTTTAAAAGCATTAATAGTAAAATATATTAAGGTCTAATAACCTCTTATACAAAATCTTCCAATTGATTGAAAATACAGGTGTACTACAGTACAGTTGTTCTACACAAAAATAACCAGAATAAATAAAAAAGAATGAAAAAAATTCGGATGCAAAAAAAAATTTGAACGAAAAAATTTAGATTGAATAAAAAATTTCAGCCGAAGTACTCGTCGAGTTTGTAACCATGAGTGAATTAAGCGAATTGAATTAAATTAAGCACATTATATGAATTAACCAAAAAAAACTCGCCAAGTACTTCGGCAGAAATTTTTTTTTCAATCCAATTTTTTTCGGTCGAAATTTTATTTTGTATCCGAATTTTTTTTTCATTCTTATTTTTTCTTTACAGCATGCATGCATGTTGTAAAAAGGTTTTTGTAAAGCATTGAAAGCTTCTTACTTAACCGTATAAAAATAACGGTGGAATGTACAGCATTTTAATTAGCTGCAACTGTTTGAAAAATTTATAGACCAGTACCTTTTGCGTCTCTGCTCGACATACGATGGTAAACTTTTATCCAATTGTTTCCAATTAAATTATACTTTAAAATCACAGACTAATTTGTGTTATCAGACGTTAACGGTGTAATTTCGCCAAAGCGTTTTTCTTTACAATTATTAAAAATTTGGAGGACACATTCAAGATACTATTATGTGATCACATGTAAAATTCTTAAGGGACAACACCACTGTGACGGCTTCAAAAAATCGATTTTTTGAAAACCATTTTAAAAAATCTAAAATACTTTTAAGATTGAAATGCCATTGGACCCAGGTCGAAAAAATAATTATTTTCATAGATATTGAATATTTTGTGGAGCGGTGCAGTGGTTGGCGACGCTCGGGGTCCCGCGCAGCTGGGCGCCTTAGGGTCGCCAGGTATTCTTCCCGCCTTTCTCAGGTATTCTTTTGGCTCCCTTCACAAAAACCGGCTATTGTTAGCCGGTTAACTATTATTATAAATATAGTTTCGAAAAATAGCACTTGGTGGCGATAATTGAAAAAATTCCATGGCAGGTATAGGGATAGCGTCATAGCGTCAGTTTGTGAATATCAAACGCTCCAAATTATTATTTTCAAGTTGAAATGGAGGATAAGAAAGTGTACACGGGGAAAAAGGGAATAAAACGGAGCTATGTGACGAGGAGTCGATCGAAAATTTCGAATCGAAAACCTCCGAACCGTTATAGCTCCGAAAACAGTTCTGCAGAGCATGTGAGCACGTCGGCGAAAAAGTTAAAATCATCGGACGATTTAGAGGTCGGTGTTACTAACGATTTCAGTTATCGTATAGTACAACTTTTCACTGCATTGAACATTATATCCACGTTAGTGAAATGTAAAGTGTGTGATCGTGACATAAAATTCATCGAAAAAAGTTTGCGCGGACTCGGGTTCAAAATCGAGGTCGATTGCGGCCATTGTGAAAAAGTGTTAATCAATTCGTGTCCTATGATTGACAATGTATACGAAATAAATCGTCGGATCGTATTCAGTATGCGTCTTCTTGGCGTCGGTTTGAATGGCCTGATGAAATTTTGTGCATTCATGGACCTACCGCGCCCCATATTTCAGTCTTTTTACGATCGAATCATAAATTCGATTTCGATTGCCACTAAAGCGGTGAGCGCAATGAGCAAAAAAAAGGCTGCACTTGAGGACCAGAGAATTTCGTTGGAAAATGGGGTGGCGGATGGAATTATCGTTTCAGGCGACGGATCGTGGCGAAAGCGCGGTTTCAGCTCGCTTTTCGGTATAACATCGCTAATCGGCTGGTACACTAAAAAAGTGATTGACGTTATGGTTAAATCGAAATACTGCAAAGCTTGCGAGCATTGGGAAAAAAAAGAAAACACCGCGGAGGACTGGGAATGGAAAGCTACCCACGACGATGAGTGCCAGGCGAACCATAGCGGCTCCTCCGGAAAAATGGAAGTCGACGCAGCTATCGAAATGTTTCAACGGTCTGAAGAGCTCTATGGCATAAAATATAAATATTATATTGGTGACGGCGATTCTAAAACGTTTCCGGGCATATTGAATAGCGATCCATACGACGGTTTCGAGATAAAAAAAAAAGAGTGCATCGATCATGTCCAAAAACGTATGGGGACGCGCCTCCGCGAAATCGTGAAAAAAAAGGATTGTCTGGCAGAGGAAATCTCACCGGAAAATTGATTGATGAGTTGAGCACATATTACGGCTTGGCTATTCGGAGGAACAGCGATGATGTTGACAAAATGAGGAAGGCAATTTGGGCAACTATCAAACATAAAATGTCCACAGACAGTGAGCCACAACATGACGATTGCCCGGAAGGAGCCGAGTCGTGGTGTTCATGGCAGCGCGCGGTCGCAAATGGTGATATTTCTAAATATCGCCATAAACCGTCTCTTCCTCAGGAAATATTGGAGGCAATTCAGCCAATCTTCGAAAATTTGAGCAGGGACGATTTGCTGCAGCGTTGTTTGGGCGGCTATACGCAAAACAATAACGAAAGCTACAATAAATCAGTTTGGGCAATAGCCCCCAAGTGCCAGTCCGGAAGCAAAAAAATCATTGATATTGCAACTGATATCGCGGTATTAGTGTTCAATGATGGCCTGAGAAGTCTCATGAAAATACTGGAGACGTTGGGGATAACCATCGGCCCAAATTGTTTCAACTTTTGCGTTGAGACCGACGCAGCGCGGATCCAGCTCGCCGAGCGCTCGCTCACAGACGCTGCAAAAGAAGCGAGAAAAGCTTTAACAAGTTCGAGGAAAGAATCAGGAGACAACGATTTGCTTCTTGAAGACCAGCTATATGGTGCCAGCATCGCTGATTGAAGGTAAATAATTTTTTTTTCAATTTATAACATAAATTAACAAACCTAAAACTTTGAACGCGTTTTTCTCAAAACCACTTTTTTGAGTGCGGCACGCAGCAGAACTCGAGCAATTTTTATCCGATCGACTTGAAATTTTTACTGTATCAATAAAAGTAGATTATCTAGAGAAGTACATAGGATTTTTTCGATATCTCAATAATTATAAAATCTATAACCTATTTTCGACGAGATATTTTGCTCAAAAATCATTCTTTAATTTCAAAGGCGTGCCTATTTTTTAAAAATCAATATTTTTCCAAATCCCTATGTACTTCTCTTCAAAATATCATATTATTAACGAAAACACTCGGTATTTTTTTTCAGATCGACGTTGAAGAGAGTTCTGCTGCGCGCCGCGAACCACTGCGGAGATGACAGCACCTGACGCGAGAGCTTCCCCAGCGCCACCATGCGGCGTGAAAAATGTGAAAAAAATGTTTTTTGATACATTAATAAACAAGGAACAAAACCCAAAAAAAATTTTACGAATATCTCTTTTTTTCCCACAAAAAAAAATTCTTGAAAAATGTGAAAAAAATAGGGGGTCACAGTGGTGTTGTCCGTCAAAGTGACTTTTATTATAGATAGAAGAGTGATGGTGCAAAAATAAAGTGTAATTCAATAAATAAACTTTTGAACAGTGTCTAAATAATTTTTTTTATTAACCCTAGCCTCAACAATCCATTTTTCCGAACGTAAACTCTTCTCTTTTACCATAAAATGTCTTGGCGAGTACTTGGCGAGTTTTTTTGATTAATTTATACAATGTGCTTAATTTAATTCAATTTGCTTAATTCACTCATAGTTACAAACTCGCCAAGTACTTCGGCCGAAATTTTTTTTTCAATCGAATTTTTTTCTTTTGAAATTTTTTTTGTATCCGAATTTTTTTTTCATTCTTATTTTTTATTCTTGTTCTTTTTGTGTAGAACAACTGTACTACACTGCACATCCATATTTTTAATTAATTGGAAGATTTTTTATTAAAGGTTAATAGGTTTTAATGTATTTTACTATTAATGATTTATAGTTTTAATTTATTTTTGTAAAGCTTAGACTTCATTTTTTGTCGGATTTGAATTGGCATCTTTTGTGCGAATATGATTTGATTGGTAAATTTTTGTGAGGCTCTCTTATAACTTTTTGTGAGTTTCCAATTTATTGAGAAAAATTTTGTGAGTTTCTCCTATAATTTTTTGAGAGATTTGATGTGAATGAGAGAATTTTTGCAGGGTTGGTTTTTTTGGGAGGAAATCTCTTTTATAACTTTTAGTTAGGATTCGCATTCAAAAGGAGATTTTTTACCGGAACAACTATTTGGGGGGAGTAAATTTGATATATCTCCTATGCACAATTCAACATGCGTTTGTTATGGGAAATATTGAAAATGTCACATTTTTCACGATAACTCAAAAACTTTTCTACAGTTTTTTTTTTAATTTTTGATGGATGGAAGAACGTATGATGTTATTTGTAAAAAAAACCAGGATTTTGACCATTTTGTTTTGGAGTTATGGCAACGGAAAGAATGTGCTATGTGTTTGAAGTGGTTATTTCTAAAACATTGAGCTTCTTATTCGGCATTCTTTGTAATACTTTATATGTTTTTACAATCCTTTTAGATAAAACAACTAACATTAATAGATTATCCTGCAAGTTATATTCCAGTTTTCATAGATTTACCGGAGAGACAACTTTTGAACGTGATTGTTGCAAAATTACTACGTTAAGGTAGTTCCCCCACAGGATTGTTAAATTAAGAAATGGTTGAAATTTGGCATACGTATTATTTAATACGTTATTCAGAAATCTGTGCAATTTTAACAAGTTTTACCATCCCGAACCCGAGATATTTATACTTGAAGTTGGCTCAATTAACACGTAACATATGGGCCATGCATGGGCAAACAGTACGTTATTAATTCTACCGTCAGAACTAAAATCAAGAAGTTGATGAAAAACGAGAAGGAGCAAGAGCAGGATGTCACGAATATTATGAAAAAACATCAAGATGTTTTACCATCTAGTTTAAAAGATATAACCTCGAGAAGTACTACGATTTTGGCCTTATACGACATGTTCTACAAACAAACGAGCGCGAGCGCGAGAGATGTAACTTTTTTTGTGTATTTCGGCATAGCCCGCACAGTTCCGGCAAAAAGTTTACTCGCAATGTCAGATCAAAAACACTTATAGAATAAATTTTACGTCGGTAGATGATATCTGTCATATTATCTATTGGTACCGAGTCAATATTGTGTGCTTTTTAAGGGGACCGTATGGTCTAGAAATTTGAAAAAATCGATTTTTTTTTTTTTTCGATATGTCGAAAGTATAGTATCTCAAGAATATACTGTGAAATTTTCATGCGGAAATTCTCAATATTACAGCTTCTACAGCCCATAACGCAGGTAGAGAGCGGTCCGCGACACGAAAACGTTCAAAGCCTTATTGGACACAAAGCCTTACGGGGATGATTTTTTAGTTTGCAAAAAAGAATGTGTTTTGCATGTTAAAAAACGTTTGTACAAACGTGCTGTTGATGCGAAAAAAAAACATGCACAAATAAAGAAAGCAACAAAGAAATTGACAGAAAAAGAAGAGGGAAAAAAGACACAGCGGAAATCGATAAATAAAACACCGAAGCGTCAACAATTGACGAATAAATTATTGCAAGAGCTGTCAACTTATTACGGTCTAGCAATTAGACGTAATTCAGATTCGACTGAAGGGATGAGAAGTGAAATATGGGCAGCATATTATCACAAAATTTCAACAGATGAAAATCCGCAACACTCGTACTGTCCTCCAGGTTCCGAATCGTGGTGCAAGTGGCGTCAAAGTGAGGCTGCAGGTACTTTAGACACCTACGAGCACCCACCTGCTCTGTGCGATGAAGCACAAGAGATATTAAAACCAATTTATGAAGAATTGACAGCAGAGACTTTATTGGAAAGGTGTATTGGCAGTAATACGCAGAACAATAACGAAAGTTTCAATGCTTGCGTGTGGCACCTTGCGCCGAAACATCTGTTTGCCGGAAAAAAAATCATTGATATTGCCACTCACATTTACGCTTGCATATTCAATGAAGGATTTGCATCCCTATTGAAAATAATGGAGACCATGGGCATAACAATCGGGCCACAAGCGGAGCAACTAGCGCAAAACCGAGACGAGCTGCGAGTATCGAGCGCCAACCGTAGGAGCACGGACAACTCCAAAGAGGCTCGGACAGCTCGAAGAAATGAAAGGAGTGAGGAAATCTTGAATTATGAACGTTCCGAAGGAATCCTATATGGTGCCGGAATCGCGGATTAACTGTAAGTATTCAAAATTTGCTCAATTTTTGAAAATATCTGTACCTCAAACTTTAAACTCATTTATCTCGAAACGACTTTTTTCGGCACTGCGCAGGTGAAAACAAAAAAACTATTCAACCGAATCACTTGAAATTTGGATATGTTGTTCACAACATGTATGGCTATCGTCGGAACTACAATCATAATTTTATTTAAATAATTTCTTATTGTTTATACTAAAAAACTAGTGAAAAAAAACCCGATTTTACGAATTTTTTTTCAAAAGCGCGCCATTTTGTCAATTTTTAATTTTTTCGATTTGTTCTAGTCCCGACCATAACTGCACTCTTTCTGATTAAGAATCTTCTTGAATTTTGTGTTTCAGATGAGTAGAAGTCTCGGATCGATCTTCACCGTCCGGGTCGGATTTTTCGAGAGGGTCGTCTTCAATGCCAATTATATGATAATAAACACTGTTTTTAAAATTAAAAAAAAATTTTTTTGTATACTTAATAAAGGTAGTAATAAACCCGAGAAGTTAAAACATCGATTTTTAAATTTTTTATGGCAAAAAAAAAATCGTGAAAATAGGTGAAATTTTCGTGCTCTAGACCATACGGTCCCCTTAAATTTATTTACTACGAATTATCAACCCTTTACACACACATGTAACGCACATACGGTATGTAACTTTTGGTTGAGTTTATCGTAGGGAAACTACCTTAATTGAAAGATTGTAATGTATTTCAAAATTTTTTAAACATTTTATGAAACATAAGAAATCTTCACGTACTTGGGCATATTATGCTTTAGCAGTTTTCGATTTGGTTGGTATCGTTTTGTTAAATCCCAGATTAAGTTTTTCAAGATTTTGTGAAAATTAAATTGTCACCTTTTTGTGCGATTTGAATTTATTTGGTAGTTTCTGGAGGATAGGGGGTCTCTTAGAACTTTTTATGAGGAGGCAAGTTAGTGATACAATTTGCACTAAGATGTTATACGCTCTATGAAAATGTTCTTGTCTCAATATTTTAGCGGAGGTTCGCTGTTTTTTCGGGGATTGGTCTACTTTTTGCACAGTACTTACATTATTCTGATTAGACGTTTCCCTACAAACACAGTTACATTATAGTTACGAAAATTTTGCGGAACACGTGTTATATTAGATGTAACATTTATATCCGAGGCTCCTTAATTGAAGCAGTGCCTGTTCTGAAATTTGTCATCCTTTTGTCAAGTTGGGATTACGAAAAAGTTACATGGAAAAACCATGTAAAATATTAAATATCTCGATGTAAATATTACGTAACCGGACATGTAGCATATTCAGCACATTGACGTAACAACTCCATATTGAAATACGTAGCATACTTAGAACATAGATGTGACTATTATGGAATGAGAAAAGTATATTTGATGCAAAAAATTCGTAACCAATGCCCTTAAATATGACTCCACTGTTACACGTAGTTCCCGGGTCACATGCATCAAGGAAAGGATTTATTTAACGAATAAATTACAAAACTTCGATGGCACATATTGAGAACTTTTATTATCATTGCATGTATCTCTTTTTGAATACTACAACCTTTAAATAATCTTGCATATTACCCTCTTTGGTATTGGTTTTCTTTTAGGAACTCAAAAAAGCATATAAACATATAATGATTTTAAACCATTAGATGTTTTGAGCTAGCAGATTTTTTTTTGGTGTCTATATATAATTTATTCAACTGTAAACATTGAAAAAAGACTATTAATCAAGCAAATAAAGATAGAAAAATAAAAACAAATAAGAATGCGTCGTCGTTACGATGTCCTATAAAGACAGTTTTCAAATTTACGGTTTTTGCAGGCTACTATTATTCATTGTATCGCAAATTAATTTTGCTCTAATCACAAACAAAAAAAGTTACGTAGATCTTTATAGAATTTACACTCGACGGCTATTGTTGAAGACTATGTAATTAATTTGGTTAAGATTTAACGGGACAGACCTAGTTAGAATTTTCGAAAAATCGATTTTTTTTTATTTCATTTTCAAAAAGTAGAATCTCTTACGAACATTTTCCGTCCAGGTAAATGTAAATCGGACCATTATTCGCCGAAATACAAGACTTTGTAGCACGTCGTGTCTGAGCCATAGGTAAGCAGGTAGCGGACTTTAAGTGCGTTTTTCTCGAAACCATGTTTTTGAAGTCGGTGATCACTGTAGCTCGAGAACGGCTTTACCGATCGGGTTGAAATTTATATCACTTCTTCTATACATGGTAGTCCTCCATATGAACGAAGGATTTTTTTTTTGGATAATTATTTTTATTTTTAATAGCAAAAAATGGAACTGATATTTTGGTCAAAAAAACACTTTTGACTTTTAACGGCCGCCATTTTGTGAAAAATGGAAATTTTTCAAAACCCTTCGTTCAACTGGAGCATTATATCATTCACTAAAAATCCCCTCCGTTTTTTTTGTTTCAGATGAGCCGTTGCAGCGTGAGCTTGATCACCGCAAACCGTGTTTTTTTTTGCAGCGTCCTCGGCAATTGACGGTCACCAGCTTATTTCGATATGTATTGCGTTGAAAAAATTGCAACATATACATTACATATGTATCTTTTAAACGGAAGAACTTTTGTTGTGAATTATTTTATCGTTTGACCAAAAAAAAATCGGAAAAAAGGCCTTTTTTTTGACGTTCCAACTAGGTCTGTCCCGTTAATCTTATGCTGACATATCACAAAAGTGAGGTTATATAAACTGCTCCAGGAAACGACGACGTATTTTCGGAAATTGGCCAGCGTATAACACGCAAGTATTATGTGGTTTCTTTTAATATTACCTGTGAAAAAGAAAATTGAACTCGTGATGTACTGCACCGATTTTTTTGGCACCAATCACTTTTTTCTCCTTGCACTTTCACACTCGCTTGTTTTCACTTGTACTCGAAACCACAACTGTCGAATCCATGAAACATAACCTGAAAATTTCCGCAGGGAAAACATAAAATGGTGAACATCACAAGTATGTAACAATCTCGTCAACACGAGCACGAGATATTTATATGGGCACCTAATTTTTGTCACCGTGTTACGAATTAGCGCGGTAACGATTGCAAAACATTGGGATATCATTATTCAATATACTAAAAATGTAACAAATACGTATATTTTTTTACCTAAAATACCTTGTAATATTGATGAACTGAATAATACGTAATTGCTACGTTTTTAATTCTATTTAATAATCATATACCAATGTTCTGTAAATGTTACGGAATCAATCCATAAGAGTCTGACAAATCCCGCGTGCGTGTAAATATTCCGTACGTCTGAGATGAAATTTTTATGTATCAATGTTACATATTTATGATGTCCATAATTTCCTGTATTTTTTTCATCTTGTAAATAGAGGCAGCGTGAAGGGCTTATTATTTACGTAAAATTTACATATTTCTTTAACATATTAAATACATATATCTACAACATATAAACTCCATCTTATTTATGTGCTCGACGGAAAAGTTCCGGGTTTTTGATGGTATTCATATGACATATTTGTGATATTTTTTGTCACGTAAATGTTCCGAAAATGATCCTAGCTGTGTTTGCTGGGTTCATAATAAATTTCAATACAGGTGTCATAATTAGTTATCCGTAACGTTCAGTTAATGAAATCTTTGTTCCCAATCTGGTAAGATGATTTTGGTAAGTTGGAATACGTGCCACAAGAAATTACATGATTTTCTTCAAATAGCTTATATCCATGCGCCTGTGATAGATAGTTATACAGTCTCACTATAATAGTTGGGTAATTTTCAGTTCGCCAAAATTTATTAACTGCAAAACATTTTTGTATTTCATCTGGGTTATGCTCATGCGTAACTGACCAATAGAAGTCAAGTGAGTTTAGTGTATCTTCTATAAATGCAATAAGGAGTCCCTGACGCTTGGTTCTCTAAAATAAAATGCACGTGCTGATACATATAGGTGTGAGCATATGTATTTTTAATGGACTTTCTAAATCATTGCAAGAATTAAAGAAATACCGTTTTTTAGTTTGAAGACCACAATATTGTAAAATTGCACTTTCTCTGAAGAGATTAAATTTCTGATAAACTGTAAAATTATTAATTTGATATTGAACAGATAATCATGTTTCACAGCGGACATACTCGAAAAAGCTTTGCACTTTCCAGTACGTTTACTTATTAACACGTTGTTCATTTTTTTAAATTATTTTATTCTGTTATGTTTTTTACATATACAACAAAACAGATAAAAGTATTATAATAATAACAGCTCGTGTCAAATTATTGAAGATGTCGCATTTGCTTTTAAATACTTATTCAAAATGTTTAAGATGTTGTCAGAACACTATGTTGCATGTGTAATTCGCTTTAATGCCATGACTTTATTTTTTAAGAAAATATACAATTGTGACATCCTTAACAATTCAAGATGCTCGACTTTCCGAGGAGCCATGTACGTTTGAAAACAAAATCTAATCAATCATTATTTTTATGCAACATATACTAAAACGATACATATATTATACTATAATGAAAGGTCATTCCAGGATCACACTATAAAAAACTACCAAAAAAATCGATAGATACATTTATTGTAAAAAAATTGTCATGCTTAAGGCCGCATTGTTGTCTAGATTGCCATTTTCAGAGGTGATTTTTAGAAAAGAATAATTCTGAAACGGTTTGAATTTTTTGTTTGAAAATTTTGTCACGTGTTTACAGATTCTTTAAAAAGACGTACAATTTTTTGAGTAAAAATTAAAAAATTAAATCTTATAGTTTTGTACGATTAAGTAAAATGGTACACGGAAAATACTACTAATTGGCGATCAGCATGCCGGACGTTCTATGCATCCGAAATATAATAACCGAATGTATTCTTATTCTATATCAGTGTTGTTTTTTGTCCTTCTACCGATTTTAGAGAAAAAAGTAACAATTATTTCGACTCAATTCTGATACTATTGCTGGAAAACCATCTACTAAAAGTGTGTGCCAAATTTCAACTCAGCCGGCCAACTGGTTATCCAAATATTGTGGTCGCCAATTTAAAGAGCATATTTTTGAAAAAAACCTCTGTGAAGTTCTTAATAATCTTTTTACTTTTTTTTTTAATTTGTACGTTTTCTTAAAGAATCACTGAATATGTGTACAAGATTTCTGAAAGAAAATTCGAACAGTTTAAGATTTATTCTTTCCTAAAACTTATCTTGAAAAATAGGATTCTAGACAACAATACGGCCTTAAAATTGAAAAATGTGGTGGAAATAATCTGTTTTGAAGTTGATGCATATTTTTGAACGAAATTATGTTTGAAAACGAAAATTCTGACCCACTCCGGAGTTATACATATATCTGAAGAAAAAGGTCGCGAAATTTTCAGAAAGTTCGTCTTCGATGAACGTGTTCAGATATACATGTACCAATTAGGCAAAAAAAAGAGCGACCGAAGGGAAAAACTGAAAAGAATAGCGAAATTTAAAATAATGTTTTAAAATAATGATGCCACAACAAATCTAGTTCGCAGACTTTTTATTCTAATAAATATTTTAAGGGATTTAAAAACTAATTGCAAACGAAGCAAACTTAAATACCATTATTTCTGAGCACTTATCAGCGCTACGCGAGTCGGTAAGTATGGTTCAATTAATTATCACATAAATTCGATGGGTTTCACAAATTTTTATTTATTCAGATTTTATTGGCGATGCACTCATATGCACAATATTTAGAATGTATAGTGTATAGCACTGGGTTCAATACGATTATGTTTTTTCTATTTTCCAGCACTTATTCAAACCACACGAATTCACAATTTTATTTTAATTCATTAACATATCTAGAGACGCGACAGCGTCTTGACACCAAGTACTAAAAAGATAGTGTTTAAATGGCGAAGGCAAGTCGCACTGCGTATAACACTTACGCGTTTTTTCCGCACTGAGAAATAATATATAAGATTCAAAATCAATTTGTGGGAGATATAGGTTAGCGAACCTATTTTTCTCGTTGCATCAACTTATAAAAATTTTTTGCCGTACGTATAACTTTAGCGTATAAGGTTAATGTTTTTCCTTCCACCAATAACTTATTTTTTAAAAGTATCCTTGTCAACCTGCATTTCGTTATTTGTCAATACTCGGATGAACTTGTGGCTATTACAAGCAATATATAGATAGATATAGAAAATGATGTAGTCGCGGTCGTAACGAATTAGGAAACTGTTGCTATGGTCGCATCGTGAAAATAGGTTGTGTGTTGGGCATCAAAAGGCTTTTGTTTGTGTCGTCTGCACGCGCATATACAGACACGTCGAATTCTTGAATGTGTTAGAATCGAGCACAATACTGAGTCCGTGCAAAATGATTTCTCAGTAATTACGCAACCAATCGTGCAGATTTTGGGCGCAATCGAAAGAGCACCGTTTAATTAGCTTAAAGTTCGCTTTGAAAGCCGCCAAACGGCTCCTAGGTTTTGCAATTTGCTAAAATGTCATCAAATTTTGACGCCTTCCACCACGAATCGGTTTATTCGGAGATAATATAAATCAGCAAGGGTAATTGTTTAGATAAAGGGCCCCTCCTTAAAAGGCCTTGATTTTTGGATATATAATGAAGGACATAATTTAAAGCATGCACACAAATTTGGAAAGCGCGCTCCCAAAAAATGAGCAAGGTATTTAATTTGTTTTAATCTATAAATGGAAATAACTTATATGAATAATTTGATATGATACGATATGATTATGTGTGGTGTTACACACCTTTTCATATATAAAATGGAATAAATGAAAAATTGTATAAATGGTAAAAAAAAGTCCGAAAACCGTCATATTCGAGTATATAAGAGTGCGACAGGGCTCGCGCTGGCTTTTTTTTAAATACTTGGCGTCAAGCCGGGACGGCGGCTCTTGATTCTAACCAAGTGTAAATAATAGTTTCCAGGTTTGAAAAGGAGGGTGCTTGGCGCCCCCCTTCCGTTTTGTAGGATTATACCTCCTAGGTTTGAACACTCTTAGATTTGAATTATATATGCTTTTTGTTTTTTATATAATCAAAACTAAGAGTGTTCAAACCCAGAAGGGTTCTTCCCAAACCTGGAAACTACTGTTTACACTTGGTTATATATACTATAATACAAAAATAATTTAACCAAAAAAATGTCAAATTCGTAGATCCGATTAACATAGCTCGAAAGATGTTGGATAGATTCCCAACGAACACAATTTCAGTACATTATTTACGGAAATTTGATGTACCGCGTGTTATATTAGATATAACATTGATGTCACATGCTCCGTGAATGAAACAGGACTTGTTCTCAAATTTGTCATCCTTTTATCAAATCACAGTTATGAAAAAGCTATGAGTAAAAATCATGTAACATACTCAGCTCAAAGATGTGTTCGTAACAATGAACTCTGTGTGATTCCAATATTACGTGGTTTTTACATAACCGACACATCATGAACTGGAAACGTAATTTTGTATTTTTTATATACATTTTCATAACCAATAAGAACGGAAGCCCCTCGTTTTGCTGCATACAAAAAAAAAGCCTAAAAATATATTTTTTTAAAAATTTTCTTTGATTCAGGATTCAGGTTTTCATCGTAGGTTATTATATTCATTGTTCCCACTATTGCTAACATCAATTTCTGCGGAAAAAATTTTCTACTTAAACGGGGAATTGAACCGATCTACGTACCTGATTATTCCTAACCTAACGAACATGCACGTTACCTACTACACTATCGTCCTCTTGACAATTTTTATTTCACTAATGTGAATATCACTGTAAATTCAACATGCAATATATATGCCTTTTTAATAATATATATATTTACCACGAATTCATTAATAACGCAAGAATCGATTGATGACTATACGTATGTGCTTTTATTTATATCATATTATATGTATTATTTTATTTATGAAGGCTATATAATTTTCTCAATTTTTTTTTGTATTTTATATATTTCATTTTATAAAGTTATGAGACTGGAAAACTTCAGAATCACTGCACTACACTACACTACACTACACTACACTACACTCTGTCTGTACACTGGACTTTATTGAAGGGAGCCCGGATTTCAGTTATCAATATGACATACCTAACCTAAGAATCTCGTTAGACTTATTCGACATATTTATAGATGACCAAAATTTGTAAAAATAAATAGATAAGATACAATTATCGTCCTCGACGTATGCTATAAATGCTCATAAAAATGAAGATTTCTCGAAAATCGAGACTAATTCAATGAAGGACATAATTTGGCCAAAAAATGTTTATTTTTTGGCCAAAATAGTATTCACAATAATTAGATTCATCTCCCTATTTTATTTACGACTATTGAATCCTCTTGAAAATGGTGAAAATGCTTTTAAAACTAAGATTGCTGCAAACATTTTAAAAAAGCATCAAGTCCGATGTTCTGCCCGACAATTTCGATCAAAGTCGCGTATTCCACGCCACAATTTCTTGCACGCAGATTCAGAATCCTTTCTAAGTGTGAAAAAAATTCATTCATTTCGAAATTTAAGTAAGATGCAATGGTCGTTCTCGACGTTTGCGAATAATACTCATAAACATGAAGATTTCTTGAAAATGGAGACCAACCCAATGTGGAATATGACTTGGACAAACAATGATTAATGGTTTTTGGCCAAAATAATATTCATATTAGTTGGAATCATTTTACAATTTATTTACGAAAATTGAACATCCTCGAAGGCTATCAAATGGCTTTCGGAACAAAGATCGTCTTGAGCATTTTGAAGAAGCATCGAGGCCGATGTTCTGCGCGGATGTTCTAACGACATAAATTCTCGCACGCAGACTCGCAATCATTTCCAGTTGTTAAAAAGTTCATTGATATATAAATTTTATAAATGCGGCATATGGTTTCTTCATGTCACCCTTCATATTTTGTGGCAAAATAATGTCCGCAGTAGTAGGGTTTATCTCCCCAAATTATTTATGAAATCTGAACATCCTCGAAAACGTTTGAACGGGTTCCTGAACCGAGATCGCTGCAAGAATTTTGAAGAAGCATGGAGTGCGATGGTTCGCGAGATAATTTTGATTGCATGCAAATGAGGAACCATTTTTAGTTCGGAAAATAATTCATTTCCATACAAAATTCGTGTAAGATGTATCGTTATTTCGCTACAATTACTCATAAATGTTATGATTTCTCTAAAATCGAGACGAATCTAATATTACAATATTATTTCAAATTAGATTTCATGTTTGGAGGCCACAATTTGGAGGCCTACTATAGTAGGATTTATTCCACCCAATTATATTATTTATGAAAATCGAACGTTCTTGAAAATCTTAAAGTTACTTTACGAACCGATATCACTTCCTAAATTTTCAGAAAGATCGCGGAAATTCAGTATCGAAAGTCGATACGAAATGTGTTTTATCATTGACTCTTTTATACTAATGGCTACTAATTTAAATATCAATACAAAAAGCTTCCTATAACCAACCGACTTGGAACTATTATATGCAATGCAACTCCTCTTTATTATCATTAAAGCAATATTATTATCCATCGTATTAATGTTCCATATTTATTCAAGCCAGTGGTTTTTTTTTTTTATTTTCCTGTTCAAATATTTTTTCATTTCAATGTTTTAGCTGCTCGCCTTCACGCTGCAGCTGCAACGCAAAGGCTCTGTCATTACTTCACGAGGTTATAATGCCTCACGGGTTAGGAATGACCCTTGACACATCAGTCTGAAATTCGTTCGATGATCGACAAATGACGATATGCCGTAACTTTACCAGCGGTAATATTAGCAAGTCCACGCATTAAATGAAGGCACTGTAAACCTTCAGAAGTGATTGGTTGGCCATGGTGACAGCGTGTCAACCTCGTAAGTATGAGGTTCTGAAATCGAATCTCGGTCAGAAAAGTTTTTTTTTTTTTTTAGTAAAAATGTTGGGCTCTTAGCTACGTTTTTAGTCCCGACTCATGAATGTAGCATTTCGTGACACATTTTTCGTTATATGCTGAAATGGATTTACCCTCGCTATAAAAGTTTCACTTCAAAAAAAAAATCACGAAAAACCCCTAATTTTGTGACCTTTTAAATGGTTTTCCACGCGGCGCAACTTGCTTTCGTCATTTAAACTCCTTTTTAATGCTTCGCGGCAAGACGCTGGCGCGTCTCTACACTGTAAAAAATTTCCGTATGAAAATTAATACACATGTATAGGAAGCTTTTATGCGGATACCGTATATGAAAATTCAGATACGCTGAGGAAAATTGAGACGCGGTATTTTAATGATACGAGCACTGTTTAGTAAAATTAATATACTTGTGTATTTGAAAAATCATATACATGTAAGAAATGTTGACCTTGTGCATATTAAAAACACGAAACATCTACTAATATTACTATACAGGTATATTAAAGTTCATGTTACCAGCATAGTAATTTTCAGATTCAAGATTACTAAATTTCAGACACCGTATAACGTTTTCGCATTACATATGTCTACGATATTTCTAGAGATGTATCATAAAATTTGGTGATCCTTTTTGAATATTAATATACGAATGAATATTAAATAAATTCAGCTATTATGAGTTTTTAAGGAGAATACATTAATTGGCGTACTATTGTGTTCGATTTTTTAAAGTTGAAGGTCGAAATCATGCAGACATCTCAAGAAATTAGTTAGAGTGACTTATCACCACTTGATGCCGTGGCAATGAAGTCGAGCAATTGTCGCCGTAAAATTTTTTATTATAATCTCAACATCTTGTGTTAAGTTTGGTTTTTACCATTTTCATGTTTTACACAATTTTCTTAGATTCGAGCGACTTGTATATATCCTCGTCCGAAGCACGTGCCTCCTATGAGGAAGTCGACGCTCTGCGCCACGCGATGGCCAGAGCGCGAAACACGGTGCCCACAAAGCGTTACGAATTTCCTACACTTGTGTATTAATTTTAATATTGAGATTCTTATAATTAAAACATAGATAAATGAATTTTAATACACGGATTTTTTTTTTATACTGCAGGGTATATTAATTTTCATTCCCATTTTTATACCGTATTTTGAAGAGATAGAGTTATGATGGGAAATAACATGTATCGTATTATTAACATTCATGTGTATCTTATTTTTCAGTCAATTGTCAAGAAAAGTGAAGATCATACTGTAATTTTAATACATTGTTGATAGTAGATGAATTCATATACATTTGTATTAATTATCAATCAAACATATGATTTATTTCAATGCATGTCCACAAAATTTTCAGATTTCATATGAATATTCAATGTTATGTATCTTAAATTCCACATCAGTAACCAAAATTTATGTTCATATTTCAATTTTGGCATACGAGTGTAATAATTTTCATTTCATACACCTGGTTTGTAAATTTCATTTACCGTTGTATTGTAAAAGTATTGTAAATTTCATATATTTTTTAACAGTGTAGATTTACACTTACGTAATCTTAAGCATGCACACAAAAAATGGAAATCAAATGATACCTGCATGTGCGTGTGTATGCGCGCGTGCCTGTGTGCGTGTGCGTGCGTGCGTGCATGCGTCCATGCGTGCGTCGAGCGTGTGTGCGTGTGTGTATGCGCGCGTGCGTGCGTACGTGTGTGTATGTAGTGTATAAATAATGAATGAAATAGTGAATATATCGGAGTAAAATAGAAGTGTGACTATGTTGTGCGTATGGGCTAGCGCGGTCCAATTGTAGGTCAGAGTCATGTACAATCATACCCTCTTTAACATATTTCAAGATCAAGGCTTTTTAAGGTGCGGCCTTTTATCTAAAAAATTATCTCGGCAAGTGCTCAGAACATAGCTTCAAATGTACTTGTCCCAAGACTCTGCCGAGTCTCTTGATCTCATGCGTATTCGCTCTGTGCAACGGGTAGGCAGCATCGCTAGTGGCAATTATGGGAATTTTGCGCACTCTCGTAACGCCGGCCATTACCTTTATTTGTATGGAAAATCAGTGAGATTACAACAATATAGTTCATAATAATTAGTATTATTCATACGCTTAAGTCTGCAAATTGTGATGTAATGGGAAATAATACTTTCTTGCCTTTTTTTATATCTGAAATTTTTGTAGAATTACTAAGTAACAAACCGACAACTATGCTTTAACATTGACATGAGCATGTGAAATAAAATGTACAAAGAATAAAGGTACAAAAATATATCCGGAGTTTATTCAATAATATGATTTTTTATTTTTTACAATTATATTTAGAATTTTTTTAAACGTTCGCTAATAGAAATATGTTTGGTAGTTATAATGCGGCTCATTATCAGACGGTAATTTCACTTAGAAAATTTCTTCATCGTCGCTCGTTTTTAAAATCGGAGGCTGTAAATTAACCAAAATGCAGCAGATAAAAAAACCATATACTCAAAGGCAATTTGTTCAATATTCGATATATTCGTATTCTCTGCATAATCCGCTCGATATGAATTCTATGGCGAGATATTTTATATATTTCAGTGGAAAAATTATTATTAAGGAGAAATGGCGGCATTACAAGTAACGTTCCTTTGCCACTTGCATGTAATGCTGTTTTTACTTCCAAAAAGCCCTTGTCAGCTAAAACTACATCGCCTGGTTCGAATAATTCTAAAAATCCACTTCCAGTAGTTATTTATGCATCAGTCGTTCTTCCGACATGACATTTAAAGACAAATGAAATATATCCACCAGGTCTACATCCGACTATAACTTTTACAGTAAAACCCTTCTTATAATGTAAATATAACTTTACACGATGCTGTACTATATAAGGTTCTCCTACTCTAAACTCTGTACAATCAATGATGACTCGACAGGTTTCGTAATTGTCTCTAAAATCCATTGGCATCGTAGATTAAACAACTCTTTTACGGGGCTAAACCACAAAATTTTTACACGAATGTGCTAAATGATGTAAGATCCAAAAAAATCGAGAAACCGTAGTTCTATGTAATCTGAAAAGCACACTCAATACGGAGAATGATAGTACACATTTCATTTTGAATAAAAAAATTAATAGCTTATCTCTCAATGTTGTTCTTGAATCGATGAGTATTTTTGGATTATTCGATCGGTTATGCTCCACAACTTTTAGTAATAAATTAAAAGTGTTATACCAGCGAGATCAAGTAATTCTTGATTGTTTGGGATGGAAGAGAATCCATGGAACCCAGAATCATCTTTTAATAGCAGATTTTTGTCTTCGGTGTTTGGACCAACACAAATATCTTTGTGAACTATATCGGTTCCTTCATGTTTCCTTCACGAAAAAACATTAATCCTTTTTTCCCTGCGGTAGCCAACGGGATGTTAGCTTGTACTCCAGCTTCACTGCGATTGGGTTTCGTAGCATGATGATGGTATATGAATGTAAAGGTAGTTGATGAAAGCTTTAGAAAGTCTACCTGAGTTTTTTAATCCTTTTGCGAAGAAGTTGAATCATTATTCAGTTCGTTGAATAGTGATAATTGTTAATTTTTTTAATTTTCAGTTCCTGATCCTTTCGTTGTAGGTTTGAGAGGTTGTATCCTTGGAGATTCCAACTATCGTTTAAGGCTTCGTTGGAACCTGACAAAAATAATTGAACAGTATTACTACATATATTGAAACTATCAATGAAATTAAACTTTTGCACAGAAGAATATGTTAAAATCTGAAAATAATATAATCAAATGTAGGAGTGAAAATTGCAAGAGACAAATGAAGAAAGTGTTTGTGTGTGAGAGAGAAAAAAAGTCGTATGCTGCCAAGCGGTGTGAAGCAAGAGATATTTTTTTGTTCTGGGAAGTCGTTGTAATTTGACTAGCGTGAAAACGCGTATTGTATGGAGTCAATTAAATACTTGATTATTATATATTCTTTGCGATCGTTGTTTTTATTTTGTGTGCATCCCCTCCATTTCCATTCTACATAGGGTTGAATAAATAAATCGAACAAAATATTGGGGGCTCGTCCGGGATCGAGTGGTGATGCACGGGAAGAAGGCTAACGATGCATGATGTCAATTCATAAGTACGGGAACTGATTTGTAAAAGTCGCAAGAGTGAAAAGTGGTGACAACGACAGGAACGAAGAAGAAATGAAGGGAATACGAAAAGACGAAATTAGGAAAGGGCGAAAAGACGAAAGATGAAACAAACGACGAAGCCGTAAAGAAAAAAAAGACGACGAAATAATGTAACACGATGGACGGCCTCAATAAATTGACTGTGAATGAGCTTCGAGAAATATTACAGGCAGTGGGATTACCCACAACCCGAAATAAAGGTAAACTTGTGGCTTGACTTAGTCAAGTGGAAAAATTAGAGGAAATTTTAGCAAGCTGGCATGCGCATAAAGTAAAAGCTGGAGAAGCTTCCGGAAGTATCGAAGCTCAGGATGAAGCAGCAGTGAACCGACGAATGGTTGAGCTATATAAAATAGAAAAAAAATTAGCTGACCGTGAATTAACTATCATGCGTCGTGAGCTTGAAATAATGAGGGCTGCAATGGGACAAACAATCAGCAGTACAGACGCGATTCCTCGACCGAGCGTCTCACCTCACGCGTCCATTCTACAACTTCCGGGAAGAGTGTCAATATCAGCTGTTGCAGATCTCCTAAATTCTTTCGATGATAATGCAGAAGCCTTTGAAACATGGGAAAAACAAGTACAATTCTTATGAGAATCGTACGAGTTAGATGACGCAATGACGAAGATCCTGATAGGGATGAGACTAAAGGGAAGAGTACTTGAGTGGTTCCACTCAGCGCGGCAGTGTATCCAGTTGCCGAAGGATAATTTATTAACTAGCCTGTGAGGAATGTTCTTTCATCCAACAAACAAAATTACGCTGAGACAACGTTTTGAGGATCGATTGTGGATGAAA
This sequence comes from Rhimphoctona megacephalus, assembly GCA_963989365.1. Taxonomy (NCBI): domain Eukaryota; kingdom Metazoa; phylum Arthropoda; class Insecta; order Hymenoptera; family Ichneumonidae; genus Rhimphoctona; species Rhimphoctona megacephalus. Next base: position 22,977,358 of record OZ022414.1, on the reverse strand, counting down.
AATGAAACATTTTCCGAATACATGCATGAAAAGATGATCATAGCGAATTGAATCGCTATCGATGAATACGAGTTTCTAGGCTATGTTATAGACGGCATTTCTGATTTAAATTTGAGAGATTTGGCACGAACGCATGCGTTTAAAACGAAGGAAACGCTCTTGCAAGCGTTCAAGGAAATCTCGTTACAGAACCGAAGTAGTACAAGTATGAAGAATTATGAGAATGCTGATAATAACAAAAACGGTGGTAAGCGCGGAATTACGAAAAACGCGAAGAACGAATCAGGCGAAGGGAGCGCGTCACGTGATTCAAAAAAGTGGGTTGACAAAAAAGATCGCAGTAGCAATGACCGATGTTTTAACTGCGGATCACCAGATCATTTTAGCGCGCGTTGTCCAACAAAAGAACGCGGAAAACAGTATTTTAAGTGCGAAGGTTATGGGCATATCGCGTCGCAATATTCAAAAGGCTTGAAAACGGTGCATAACGTGTCTTCTTGCTGAACCGTCCGCGACAAAACAAGTGAAACAAATTTATATCAATGATCAAATTCTAGATGCGATAGTAAATACCGCAAGCGACCTAACACTCATGCGCAACGATCAATATGTGAAAATGAAGCTACCAAAACTCACTTCCAAACCGACTCCATTTCGTGGTATCGAGAAAGAATTGAATGAAACTATAAGATTTTTCGAGGCTAAGTTGCGGGTTGATGATAATGATTACGAGGTACGCGTACACGTTGTTAAAAAAGAGCTGCTGGATGAACGACTTTTGATAGGTATAGATTTTCTTGACGGTGTGAAACTTATTAGAAAGCGAAGTTTCACGAAGTTTACATGGTTGTATTCAACCAAATCAATAAAAGCAGCTGAAGTTATCGATCGTCTGAGAAAACAATCAGCTGTTTTTGGTAACCCTCGACGAATCATCTTAGATCGCGGTACTGCATACACTTCGAATGAATTTCAACAATATTGCAAGGATGAAGAAATAGAACATGTTCTCACGACAACAGGAATCCCGAGAGCGAATGGACAGGTAGAATGCATAAATCGCGTTTTAATTCCTCTTATCACAAAGTTGACGGCTCCCAAAACAGAAGAGTGGTACAAATATTTAAATGTCGCGCAGCAATATATCAATATGACGTATCATCGAAGTATCAGAGTCACGCCGTTTTACGTGATGTTTGGGACTCACCCACGCATACGTGAAAATCCTTCGCTGAAAGAGCTGGTAGATAAGGAACTGTTATTGACGTTTGAGAGTGACCGAGATAAGATAAGAGAGTGTGCTAAAGATCATATACAGAAGACGCAAGAAGAAAACTGAAAGGGATACAATCGGAAACGAAAACCAGCTCGGTTATATAAGGAAGGAGATTTGGTGGCGATAAGGAACACACAACGAGGCCCTGGTTTAAAATTTGCTGTTAAATTTCTCGGTCCTTATGTGATTTTCCGCATTTTAAGGAATGACCGATATTTAGTGAAAAAGGTAGGATATCACGAAGGTCCAGCACAGATATCTACTACTGCTGATTACATTAAACCTTGGGAAAAGTATACCGAATCGGAAGATGAAGATTCCTATGACGAAGACACTCATTCGAGGACGAACGAGAAAGCAGAACGGCCGAATGTAGGAGTGAAAATTACAAGAGACAAATGAAGAGACAAGAGGTGTGAGAGAGAGAGAGACAAAGTCGTATGCTGCCAAGCGGTGTGAAGCAAGAGATAGTTTTTTGTTCTGGAAAGTCGTTGTGATTTGATCGGCGTGAAAATAGGTATTGTATGGAATCAATTAAATACGTGATTATTATATATTCTTTGCGATCGTTGTTTTTATTTCGTATGCTTCCCCTCAGTTCCCATTCTAAATAGCGTTCAATAAATAAATCCCACATAAGAATCGCGATAGCGGCTCGACACCAAGTATTAAAAAAAACCAGCGCGGGCCCTGCCGTACTCTTATATACTCGAATATGATGATTTTCGGGCTTTTATTTTTTGTATTACATACCTTTGTACTGCACTTTCAAAAGTTTTCGCTTCATCTTTTCTATTGTAAGAATGTGGAAAAATTGATGGAATAAAACTCGGACTCATCTGATGGTCTGACTTTTTATTGCCGATGAAATAGTGGTTACAAATGCGGGTATGTTTGTTTGGTTGCCATTCCGACCCATCGAAGCTAGAAAGCATATAAAATTGTTGTTCAGTTAAGTAAAACAAATCTCAGAAGATAATACTGGATCTTATATTTATTTAATAATGTAATTGTAATTACATACATCAAATTGATTTAAGCTCGATTGCATGACAATTATTTCCACAACGAAACTAGGTTAGAATTCAACAAACACTTACGTTTTTCTTTTATCTACCTTGATCCACTTATCTCGTTGACGTTTTTTGCGCGCGGCACGAGGAAATATGTGAAAATGCGTATCTGGTGCATTTAATGAGTTGTTCTTGCAGCCAACCACGCAACAAATAGAACCGGGTTTCTTTTTTAATGCCATTAAATCAATCAAAATAATACTTTCGCCATGGTAAATAGAGTCTAGCTGACGTGCAGAAATCGCACGAAATGACTACCCTAAGCGCTGTGAGTCTCATTCCCCCACTTTGACGCCCCGATGCACAGAGCGAATAGTTTTTCGATAAAAAGGCTGCGTTTTCACCAGAGTAAAGGTCAACCAATAGGAGGCTCGAATTTTGCATTTCCTCTCGTTTTCTATCACTTACTGTCTCATCTTACTGTTTGAGCCTGCATATATTTCTATTCCGCTCCGCTCGTCTTCTTTTTGGTGAAAACGCAGCCGAACTGTATAAAACTATCCAAGCCCATTAGAAGGAAAGTTAAAGGTAAAGAACCAAAGAGAAATAGAAAATAGACGTTTGCGCTATGACGTTTTCACTGTGCTTGGTCAAAAGAAGAAATTATAGAAATCATGAGGTGAGTTGTGATTGAAAGAAGAGAGACGCAGAGCAGGAAGATGAGGAAAATCCGCGGTGAACAACCGAGTAGCGGTTATCGGAGCTTTTACAGACGGTTTCATTCCTCTCTCCAGCTCCGCTTCTCACCGACTCGCGCTGAACAAGCGACATACTCATATCGGCTTTGACGAGCTATGTGCTACCTTCTCTGACGTCAACAAACGATTACTCCAACTTTCCCGACAAAAGGAAAAGGGGGGATTTTCGTTGATCCGCTGGTAAAAGCTTCGTATGAAAAAACAATGATTACGCTAGGATACCGGCTGACCACACTTTTGATGATGTTTCCATATCGGTAGGCACATACATGAGCAACGCAGGGCAGATGAAAACGAAAATATACATGAAACGTTTCACCCCACTTTTTCATTTCCGAACACTCACCCCTTTTGGTTAGTGGACATTTTTCATATGTTTGGCTATACAAGAAATAAGCGGATACGTATTTTGGGATTTTTGGATTCGGTCGTTTTTTCAATTTTCACAGATAATTGAATTTTTGACTTTTTGCTTTATCCCTCAGAATTCAGGCTGCAAAAACTCGGAAACTCGGAGTGCTACAATAAAGTTGACTGGCAACAAATTTACGTAGTTTTTGACATACTTCCAAATAAAAAATACATTGAGTATCGAAAAGGAATATTTTCATTTTTATATTTCTATTTTTTAGCAAAAAACGAGTGCTGTCTAAAAACGATAATATCGATTTTTATTTCAAATATTTTTCAAAAACTATGTTAACTCATAAAATTTTTTAGCGCAAGTTCACAGTGGGCGGTTTTTTTTTTTGCAATTATGGCTATTCGAATTTTTTTCTAATTGAATAAAAGTATTGAAATAATTCATAAGTATTGAAATAATAAGTATTGAAATAATAAATAACATTTTTATAGGTTACATGTCATTTACACATAACCTAAGAATGCGGAAAAATATATCACTTTTGATAGATTCTATGTATTTACTACGTTTTCGGTCCTACTGAATAGTGAGATAACCGATTTCCTGTAATTGTTACTGAGCTGAGATTTTATTCACATATTTTGGTCATACATAATTAATTCGTGTACGTGTATCGAGATTTTTAAGTTATGTGGATGTTATATCTAACTTCGATATTACACGTGACCAATATAAGTTTAAGTTTGAGGAATAAATGAAATCTAATCCTCCTTCAATAAAGTTCAGCCTACATCTTTATCGTGATATAGTGATACAGGAGTTTTTCAACCTTATAAGTTTTTTAAATAAAATTTTAAAAAAATTAGTTAAGTTATAAAAGTATCCATTCATCCATGTGTTGCTAATGACTTCTTGATAAATCCATATATTGTCAAAAAAATATTTATATTGGAATTCACAGTGAAATTCTCGTTGGATAACTAAAAATTGTCAAGGAGACAATAGCATAATAGGTAGCGTGCGTGTTCGTTAAGTCGGAAATAATCAGAAGATAGGCAGGTAGGTCGGTTCAAATCACCGTGTAGTCAATGTTGCGTCCAGAAGCGACAGTAGAAATAAGTTAGATTCGAAATAATTTTAATTTCATAAATAATAAATATCGCTGCCACCTGTTTGTGTTTAGACATAAACAAGAAGAAAATTATAATGAAATAAAATAAGATAAAATAGAATAAAATAAAATAACAAATAGAATGAAATTTAAATTATCAATTGGGATGCCTCTACGTCCCGTACGGGCCCGGTAGGGGAGACCGGGGCTAATTGGCCAACGGGGTAAGTTGACTAACTCACAGTAACATCCAAACCACAGAATGTAAACATACGCGCGTTTGTTATTATGTTCATTGTAACCTCTAGCCCATTCACGTGTCTCAATGCGTCAGAGCGACATGTCGTTCAAAAGCAATGAAGAATTTTCGGAAATCCAGGTACCAAAGTAAATTTTTTCGTCAATCTTTTCTTTCTCCTCCTGCCTCGGACATTTTTATAATTGTTACAATAGTCCTCTGGATGAAAGTTCATATATTGAACTACAGTTTTGCATATATTTTTTTCCAATTATTGCTATAATTCGCAGGTACGGCGTTTTTTTCTAAAAAAACGGGGTGAGGTAAGTAGGCCAATATTGGTATGGGGTTGGTTGATACATGTGTCCAGTTACCTCGTAATTGTATTGTTCTTTTGTAGTTCGTTTGCAGTAAAAAAAAAATACATTTTCAGGCAATGGAAAATTGTTCGATCTCACAAATTTACATAACTATGTCAGTGAACTCTTTGCTAATTTACTGATCATTGTTTTGGTAGCAAAATGAGGTCCTATAAAAGAAAAACTGACGGAGGAAAAATAGGAAAGAAAGAAATGGAGTCAGCGTGTCGTGAAGTGTTTGTAAATAAGAAAAAAAAACTATACGTGCTACAGCCACCGATAACAAGATTCCGTACAAAACTTTACATAAATACGTGATGAAAATGCATAGAAGACTTGCCAACAGTTCCGATCCTCAAAAATTAGAGCATGACACAGTAGGCTATCAAAAAAAAAATTAAATTTTTACTAACGACGAAGAAGCCGACCTGGTCGAATACATCAAAAAATGTGCTGATATTTATTACAGTTTAACACCGTACGAAATACGACAACTTGCGTATGAATATGCAGTTAAACTTGGTAAATGCATACCGAGTAACTGGACCACAACGAAGGCAGCTGGTGCGGATTGGTTCCGTAATTTTTTAAAGCGAGCTTCCAGTGTGTCCCTACGCAAACCACAAGCGATAAATTTATCCAGAGCCACCTCATTCAATAAACATAACGTCGGCTTGTTTTTTTCCAATTTGAAAACCGTTTATGAATGCTTAAACTTGACTCCTGAGGCTATATGGAATATGGACGAAACCGGTGTTACTACGGTTCATATGCCTGATCGAGTAGTTGCACGGCGTGGAGTAAAACAATTGAGAAATATGACGTCTGCAGAGAGTGGGACACTAGTTACAGTAGCCGTTGCTGTTTCAGCTATAGGAAACCTGATACCTCCATTCTTTGTGTTCTCTAGAGATCCCTATAAGGATTATTTTCTGCAGAGCGGCCTGATTGCGCAGTTGGTTCTGCGAATCCTTCCGGATGGATGAGAGAAGAGCAGTTTGTGATGTTTGCGAAACATTTTATTCGACACGCGAGACCATCGAAGAACAAACCGATTTTGCTACTACTCGACAACCATGACTGGCACCTATCAATTAAAGCTCTTGATCTTGTCAAAGAAAATAACGTAATGGTTGTGTTATTCCCACCGCATTGTAGCCACAAGTTACAACCTTTGGATAGGTCTGTCTATGGTCTATTTAAAAAATATATCAACGTTAGCTGCAGCAACTGGATGTTATCCAATCCCGGAAAGCCTATGACCATATATAACATTCCCGAGGTTGTAAAAATTGCTTTGCCCTTAGCTACAACAATTAACAACATTCAATCAAAGTTCAAGGTTTTAGGAATATGCCCTCTGAATGAAATGATCTTCCCTGATTCGGAATTCATGGGTGTTTTTGTTACGGATCCAGCGGAACCAGAACCTGCAGTTGTTGAAATAGTCCACAACGACGCTAACACAACTATTCCTTTTCATGATTTAATAAATCAACCATCTACGTCATCAAGGTATAGCTTAGAAGAGCTTAGACCTCTCCCTAAAGCTGGACCACGTGAGAAAAAAGAAAAAATCTACTCAATAAGACCAGCACAATTTACACCGACTCCCCAGAAAAAAAGCTCATATGGATAGGAAGAAGTCAAAGGAGAAAAGAAAAGAGTAAAAAGAACAGCTGCGAAAAAGGAAGGGAAAGGAAAGCGAAACCGAAAAAAACCGATAAAGTATTAAGCAATAAAATTAAAACTGGAGCATCTAAAACATTAAAAAAGAAAAAAAAACAATTTTCAGTGAATCTTCATCCGAAGAAGACGAAGACGCTCTATGTCTAGTGTGTACTGAGCCATTTTCAAAAAGCGTATCAGAGCAAAGCTGGGTACAATGTTTGAGGTGTTCTAAATGGGTCCACGCAAGGTGTGCAAGTGAAGACATAACATACTATGTATGCAGAAACTGTAATTCTGATTACGACGACGAGGAAGAGAATTAAATCATCCTTTTTCCCGTAATTATCGACAAAAATAATCATTAATTTCATTTATGTCAACATTTATATTAATTTTTTGAATTATTAAATAAATAATATTGATACCCATCCGTTTTTTTATTAATTTCACTAATTATAGTGATTATCAGGTAAGAATCGTACTATAGTCAAATTGCCCCATACCTTGTGTCAACTTACTCCGACACTGGGGTTGGTTGACAAAAAAACGGATTGTCAAAAAACCGATTAAATAACCCACTTAATATTTCATAAAAAATCTTAAACAATTATTAATATTATTAAAAATCTTAAACAAAAATCTTAAATAATTATGAGATAGTGGAAGAATGCTTCTATTAAGAACAACAATTTGTTTTTTTTAAATATTGTTTAGTTCCTTTTTTACAAGCAATAATCTAAAAAGTTGGCCAACTAGCCCCGATCTCTCCTTTTACGAGCCGACGGGCGGAATTAGTCAAGGTAACAATTTGAATGATTTGAGTCGAAACAGTTTTAGGATAAAGATTGTTGAATAGTATATTCTGACAAATTGTTGACGAACAGGTAGATTACAAATACGGCTCGATCTACTTACATTTGGCGAGATTTTATATACGTATGACCGGGTATCTCAGTTCACACTCACATACATAGGCATACAATTCGCACAGACATATACACATACAACTCGTACAGGCACATAAAATGCAGGAACAATGTACCCCGCGAATCACCCTTGCACACTTTTCACTTTTTGAAATTATACGGCAATGAAAAGAAATAGATGAATTTAAACGGAGTTACACTATTGAATCGAAATTGTTGATTAGAAATTTTGGAACATTGATAAAAATTATATTTAAGAATTAAAAATATAAATTTAAGTATAAAATTGTGCCCTAGTCGGAGACTGACTTGGCTCTGCGTGAGCCACCACACTACCGAGCGCTTCCGACGATTCGAGAGCGAAACGATTAAAAACACTCGCGACTCGAATATTTATCCAAGCTCTGGAAACCAGAGGAAAAACTTGAGGAGGAGGAACGGCGCAAGTTAACGAATGGAAGACTTACGTCTCTAATGTGGGTCCGCCTAGTAGCTAACTGGAACTTATTACACCGCCGCAAGGATTGCTTCGGTCCGGGGCCTTATCCAACCCTAAGAATCAACCATGGTCTAGTTGGGACTGAATCTTCTTACCCGTCACAGAGATGGCAAAAGCTCGAAGAGCGTTTATCCCAGTGGGGTTTTTTTGATTGGTGGATGGAATCTCTGTTCCACAGTTTTCTGGTAAGTCGGCAAAACTCCGGTCCGACGGCAATGGTTCCCATGGTATCTCGTGGATCCGTTCCGCGAATCGTACGATGTACGATCAGCAGAATACGATAATCCATATCCTGTCTTGAGCACGGTCTCACGCTTTTGGCGAAAGACAGTGCAAATAACAGTGAGACAACTACATGTGCGCACCAAATTATCCTTGGTGAGTGCATGGATACCCTGTAGGTGTACATGCACTTGTAAGGCGAGATATAGCTACACGCGGCGAACAAGATAGAGAAAAATATAGAAAGCGTGAGCTCGTCCCGTCTCTGTCTATTAGAAAAATTAAAATCTTTCAAGACAGAGATGAGTCAGTAGAACATTTTTTCTGCAAAAATTAATGTTAGCAATAGTGAAAATAAGAGAATCAAGAGACTCGGTAGAGTCTCGAGACAAGTACATTGGCAGCTCTGTCGTCTGCTGGCCCGAGGCTCACCGAGTCTATACCTTCTCTGAATAAAGCGATTCGTGGTGGTGGGGGTAAAATTGGTATGTCATTTTGTCGAATTATGGAGCTCAGGAGCCGTTAGGTATTTTGAAAATTGAACTAGAGATTAATAGAGAAATTCTCCTTCGATTGAGCCTAAAATCAGCGAGCCATTTAGATAAAGTTGTAAAATGTTAAATTTTATAGTTCAGTGAATATACCATCCAATAATACCGGTGAAAGTATTTTCGTTCGTTAAAAATAATTTTTACTTTAATAACGCATGCTTTTATAGGATTTGCGATAAACTAACCTGAACCGCTAGTCTGAGTGTTAATAAATAACGAAATGCGTAATGACATTGACAAATTAAGAAAAAAAGTTATATCGGAATTCAGCGGAAAAAAAAGGGTTGAGTATTGAATTTATACGATAAAGTTATACGTCTGCCAATAACATTTATAAGTATTTTGATATCCAGCGACAAAAATAGGTCCGATAACCTATTTCTCCGAATTTTTTTTCCAATCTTAAATTTTATTCCTCTATGAGGAAATAGCACGCAAATATTATGTTGATGAATTCAAATAAACCATCGAAATTTTAAGTCAAATAAAATGTATACAAACTAAATTTGTTGTGGAATGGTTATTTTTAAAAATTGTCCTTTTTTCTATTTATTTCAGGTTTGCCCTATGGTCACTTTTTTTTGCTCATTGGTATGCAATGGTTCCATACCAAATATGTATATTTGTAGTTCTTCACTTTGACTGTGGCAACATGAATTAAAAAATTTGTTACAGTCTGGCTGCTCATTTCTGCATGGGATCAAAATTTCTGTCTCCGTGACGCAATGGATACATTCAAACGTTGAAAAATTTTGTTGGGCCTAATGAATGCTAAGTTTTTCATCAATTTTCCGCTTTGATTGTAGCGTTATGAATGCGAAAAGTTGTTTCAAGAAGACTTTGGGTATACTTTTTCTGATGGCATCAAAATTTGTATCACTTAAATGCAACGAATACCTATAAACTTTGAAAATTTAGTAAAGATAAATGTGTGCCAAGTATTTCAACTTTTTGTCTCTGATTGTAGTATTATCGATTGAAAAGTTTATTACAAAAAGTCTTTTGTCTCTTGAATTGGGATGGGATCAAAATTTCTGTCTTTGAATCGCAATAGATACATAAAAAATAGGTTTTGTGATAATAAATTCCACAAATTGTTTCAGAAAGTCTTCGGGTGCTTTCTTTTCGATAGTATCAGAATTCATGTCATTAAAATGCAACGGATACCTACAAACTTCGAAAACTTTATAAAGCGATATGTGTGCTAAGTATTCCCACTTTTTGTCTCTGACTGTGTTAATATGAATTGAAAAATTTGTGACAAAAAGTCTCCATTCGCTTGTTGCTGGATGGGATCAAAATTGCCATCTTCGGAACACTATGGATACATCCAAAATTTCTAAATTTTGATGGATTGATAAATTTTGTCCACTAAATTCTTTCACTTTGTCGCTTTAGTTGTGGAATAACAAATTTTGAAAAGTGGTTTCAGAAAGTCTTCCGATGTTCTTTTTCTGATTTTATTAAAATTTGTATCATTTGATTGCAACAGATACCTACAAGCTTTGAAAATTCTGTGAAGCGATGCGTGTGGCAAGCATCCTCACTTTTTGCTTCGAATGTGTCATTATGAATGGAAAAATTTGTTATAAAAAATCTTCATTCGTTTATTCCTGGATGGGATCAAAACTGCTGTCTTCGGAACACTATGGATATATCCAAAATTTTAAAATTTTGATGAGCCCGCGGTCCGCTAGATTGTTTCACTTTGTCACTTTGATGTCTGCCTTGAAATCGCGCTCAAAAAGTTTGTGAATTCAATTAGTTTTTGGAAAACCAATTTGTTTTCAATAATTCATTTCTCAGACGCCCAGGTTCTGATGTATTTGAGTCTGAATCCAGGAGGGTGAAGCTATGTGCCAACAAAATTTGATTGGCTTGCTAATAGAGAAAAAATTTCCAGATTGGGAATTTCCCCCCCTTCCTGCCAAGTTATAATCGAATACCCTATTAACGAATAATTAACATCTCGACAATACCTTAAGCCTGTAGTTAACTCTTTCGAAAACGTTATAACTTTGTTCGTTATCACAGAAACGAAACGTTCTTATATTCAAATAACCCCAACAACAATAAATTTATGATGGGAAATCTATCTCATTTCCTTATATCGAATTAGAAGAGTGAATAATACTGATTCCTGTTACTGATATAAGTCGATGATGTAACGATACGAACACGTTGTAATTTTATTTGTTACGTACAGACTCTATTGGAGTCTATATGAAGTGGAATATTTGAAAATACCATAGAAAAAAGAAGTGGTATCAAATAGCAAAAATCCCCTCCCGGGGGAAAAAAAACCCGGACAAGTACATTGGTGGTCCCTCGTTTTCCTATGATATCACGAAAAATCGTACAAAAGATCCAAAACTCCACTGAAAGCAATTTTAAAAAGTGTTTACCTATTTTTTCATTCCGAAATCACAATAAATTTTACCTTGAATTTGTTTCCACAGAAAAAAACAGTAGTTGAATCATTAAAAAATTTACGTAATAAAGATGAGAAAAATACTACTTATAATTGGTATGTACGAAGTATTAATAGTCTAGAAAAAAAAAGGATTTTTGGTATTTATAATGATCTAAGAAAAAAACGAAATTCTAAATGGAAAAAAAAATTATTTTAAATATTTTTGGGTTTTTTTATGAATGCGGTAAAACAAAACGGACTTCTGATGAAATTGCTATCTCATATATTATTGGTTATGGAAACTTTACGTGACAAGTACGGAATTCTGTTTCCAGCGCATGGGTATGTAAAATACATGTAACAGTAAAATCACATTGACTTCATTGTTACGAATATTATACATAAGCGTTACATGTTTCGTAGCTGTTATATCTTTGATCTGAATATGTTACATTGTAGTTACTCGTAATTTTTTCATAACTATGATTTGTTGAAAGGATGACAAATTTAAGAACAAGCTCTCTTCATTCACGGAGCTAGTGATATCAATGTTATGACCAATGTAAAAATGTTACATAAAATTGTGGTAAATGTTTTCAAACTGTATTTGCTGGATATATAATTGCGCTCAAAAATATTATGATTTCACCTGATAAAAATAAAAATGAAAGAAGTAAAAAAGATTTTGTCAGGATTTTTTTTGCTCTCAAAAAGAACAAAAAAGAATTTTCGAGTTTGTTTTTTCCGGAAGAATGATACAAACTGAATAAAATATGCAACTCGGTATTTTTTTTTTTGATATTACAAGTAGCCATTAAGAGTTAAAAAAAAGTTTTGAATTTTTTTAATTATTATTTTTGGTTTTTAGTGTCAATTATCGTTGCAGTTATGGTTTTTTTTTTAATAAAAATGTTTAATAACCACAATCACAGTAACGAAATCGTTTTCACGTTCCTATTTATCAAATTAAGCACTTAAAGCTATACATGTAAGAAAATCTGTCATCGCGCGCCCTATGTTTAAAGTGTACGTAGCGCGCCTACTGAAGGGTTAATTTCTAACGTTCTTTTGGAATAAAAATATATCAATACTCCAAAAAAGTTTAAACAATGATTTCTTTTGAATTGTTAAAAAAAAATCGGAAAAAAGCCTATTCACTTTTTTTATTTCCATTTTTATCAACAATCAGGTGAAATAATAATATTTTTAACAATATTTATAATAACAAGTTACAATTTTTTAATATTTTAGGTATTTTTTTTTTGAAATTCAAAAAATTCAAATAGCTGTAACTTGTATAAAAAAAATTCGTCCACTCTGAACTTGCACTCAAAAATTTAGTAATATACCTAGTTAAAAAAAAATTGAACTAAAAACACATAATGCACTTTTTAGAAAAAACTCAATTTTTTGCCAAATTATTAAAACAAAAAACAGAAATATATATTTTCAAAACTCGATATATTTTTTATCTAAAAATACGTTAAAAACTGCGTAAACTTGCTACCGCTCACGTTTAGTGTAGCATTCATAATTTCCAAGTTATCGCAGTCTGAACCTAGAGGGGTAAAGCAAAAATTTATAAATTCGACTCGCTGTGAAAATCTAAAAATGGCCAAATGCAAAAATCCCAAAATACGTGTGAACTTATGTCTTGTATAGAAAAACATGTAAAAAAATCCAACAAATCAAAAGGGGTCAGGGTTTAGGAATGTAAAAGTTGCGTGAAATTCCCGATATATTTGTGATCATTCGAGATTACTCTATTTTTTTTTACTCAGCTATTTCAGCCCGGCAAAATATTGGAAAAGTATCGTGCGGTACTGGGATTCGAATGTTTGTACTAGTTTGTTGGAGTTAGCCACACACCGCATCGTGTTCTCTTATGAGTGTGAATATTTTTTTTTGGGGAGGGGAGGATTTCATACGGAATTCATTCGTCTGGCCGGTATAACGTCGAGTACAAGCTGGCACAGGCGACATTCATCTTCCCACTGCAGATTCGACAGAGAGAGAAATCGATGGATAGATAGAGAATCGTCGGGGTGAGAACGCAAACGTGAGACAAAATAGCGCAGAGGAAGGTGAAAGAGAGAACGAGAGAGGAATTATATCGAACGATTCGAGAACAGTTTGCGCAGAGCGGACATGTGTACGACAAATCCTCGGGGATTATAGGGAACCGCGCGTGGGTTCTCTAACGCTGGCTACGGTACACGTAACGCGTCGAACAACGTACACGATTCAGGCGTGTGGACCGATCATGTTGAAATATGTCCACGGCCACGAGATATCAAACCTTTGAATTACGAGCGCATTCACTGTAGTAATCGAAGCGCACCTACCGCCACGCTTCTACAATACATAAAATCTCTACGGAACCGGAGAATCGCCGAAAGAATCGATTTCCTCGATGCTGTTATTACTGCTGAGGCCGCCGTGAAACTAAAAAAAAGCTTTCAATGGTCACAGCCAAATGTACACTGGTCGCTAACAGAGAGATTCGATCCGGAAAGAATGTTCAACAAGATTCTGTTCTTGGGTCTAAGGTTATATTCTGCCTTTTTTATATTTAGTCATTATTTCGTAATAAATTACTCAATAATGAATTAATAGATAAACATTTTAATATTCATCAAAAATAATTGAATGATTGGATATATGTCTATGTTGAAAAAATGACATTATATAATCTGTAAGTGACGATGATAAAATTGTTTGGTCAGACATCCACCGAATCTTAAGGAATTTCTGCGTTTACATATATTATTCCAAATAGACCGAACGGTATCAAATAGACACGTGCAGACAGTAACGGTTTAATTATTGGACTAAAGATGGCGAGCTTCCGGAACCAATATAACTCTTTTCGTAAAAATTTAAAAATGGGCCGTTTTTGTAGACGTTATAGGAGCGAATTCTTTACGAATATTTATGGTAGAATACGAAACTGTAGTTCAAAAAAAAGCGAGCAATGAGGGAGAGAGTCCTTTGCTACAAACTTGCACTGAAATTCGTATACAAGTACAGTCTAGCTGAAAAACGATCTCGACGCAACACGCAATCGGCAACTCTCTTCGTTCTCTGAGAGTCGAGCAATCTCGTTGAATTTGAATTTACCAAACTCTCGCTTTATCTCTATCCCTCTCTACTTTGTCTTTCATTCATTCTCCTTCCGGTTGGTTCACGACTTTTTGTACAGTTAGTGCAAAAGGTATGTACACACAAATATCCCGTCCGGAATTAATTCAGCGACGAAATGAACAGTAGTCGTGACACATCGATGAAGAGAAAGAGGGGGCAGGGAGGGGAGAAGGGAATCAAAACGCCGTGGAAACTGGTGTATAGGCGTCGACTAAGCGAGCCGATGTGGATATTGCGTCGACGAAAGGCTCAGAGTTTCGTTCATTTCTGTCCGGCGGTCGTTCGTGCGACGGTATTGAAGTCCGAGGCCAGCCAAGCATGTTCATCCCTCGAGGCAAGGCGCTTCTCTCGTTTTAGGGTGGCCTACAAATCCCGGAAGAGAAGAAGAAACAGAGAACGCGGAGTGAGAAGGATATAGAGAATGTGACATCCCTTTCATTTATCAAAATCCGACATCTCGTCGGGTCGCTCGAATTTAATTACCCGAAACAAGAAAGCTGGAGGCGAACAGATGGAATATTCGACTGTTGAGGATGCTTCTTGTAATCGCGTATAGGGAATTGGAAACGTGCGAATGAGAAGAAAGATAAGCCGTGTAAAGAGGACCCAATGACGAGTGAATTAATATTAAAATTATTAGCAATTGTTTAAGAGGACTATAATGCTTCTTGATAATAATCCATGTAAGTGTAAAAAATAATGAGCCTAATATGACAACGGGGGTGGAAACAATTACAACAAAATGGCTCTATCTCACTAGCCTCTAGCTCAACACAAGGGTCCAATTAATTTCCGTCCACTTCCTTTCACCATCATCGAGAATACCGTTACAAGTATTTACTACGACTATAACCCTCTCTTTGTTTGGTACTACAACGATAGGGAGGGAAGTCAGAAAGAAGATTTCACTGTACTAATTCGAACGCACGCATCATGTCAATTTTCTCCCCTGTATACCAGGAACCATAAAGATCTTCTATTTCCCGTGAAAAATTATACGAATGGCTCAAACACGGTGCAGTACTATGCCAACCATATCTGCCAGATGCTCGACCATTGGCGGCAATACTAAGCCAACCATTGAATCAAGGTTGGAGTGATAGATACGGTCCTACGGTGAATGTGTAGCATTGGGCCAACGTCGGCCCAGACATTCACCGTAGGACCGTATCTATCACTCCAACCTTGGTTCAACGGTTGGCGTAGTATTGCCGCCAACGGTAGGGCATCCGGCTGATATGGTTGACACAGTACTGCGCCATGTTTGGGACATTCGTACAATTTTTTACGGGGCAGCCACTCAGCGCAATACGAGGGCAACACACATTGTACGTGATTCAAAATATTGACTGAACAGACAGAAAAATTAAAAGTTCATATTATTTCTATAAGGTAGCTATAAAGGGCGAACTTTTTACAGGCAATTATAAATTATGAATTATTTTCATTTGTCTATTTTATTCTTAATAACGAACGTTACGGAGCAAAAAAAAAGTCACGTTTAGAAGTTGATGGATATCTCGGTCCATTCATTCAGCGAAATTGTTAAAAAATCATTTCCAACGTAAAATTTTCTAGGCTTTCAAAATTCGTACTCAAAATTACTGAAAAATGTGATGTGTAAAGACTATGTTTCGCTCGTACATTTTTTTTCAATCGATGTTTTCTCATTGAAATTCTATGGGGTTTCTTCCGGAGAGTCAAGATGTTGCCTCTATGGACCCAAATCTTCAAAATTCATAAATGGTTGTTTTTAAATTCAAGATGGCGGCTCTAAGTCGGAAATTTTCTTGTTGTTCAATCATCCGGGAACTACAATCTTGTTTGATGAAAATCACACGGTAAGCCAAGGTTTTTGAGGTCGCTGATTATGAATGCATCATCGGATTTCTCGAACTCAAGTTGGCGGACGAAAATTTCTGAATTCCGTATTTTTTTCATGAATATGGTATGAAGGGGATCGCATGACAATATATCCTGGGACAAAATATCCCAGTCAAAATATCCTGTGACAAAATATCCCACAGACATAATACCCTAGGTTCAAAATATCCCACCGACATAACATCCCTGCTAAAATATCGTTTTTCATCCTCAGGATGAAATATTAATATTACAACATTATGACGATAACACATAAGGAAAGTAGACTGATAAAATAAAATCAAACAAAATACAAGGAGTGCTTCGATATCAAACATCATTCAAAAATAAAAAAAGACTTGGTCAAAAGGTTTTTTGTCCAAGTGTAAATAGTATATGACCAAGTGCAGATAGTATTTCCATGTATTTAAGGTCTTCACCACCCTAGACCACTCTATATTAGAATTATGGTGGTTTAAAATCATATATAATTCAAACCTTCAAATATTTGCTTGCTAACATAATAACTTTATTTAAAATATCTCCTTTTAACCCTTCACTCAAACTCAGGTAGCCAACAAACGTTAACCAACGCAACTTATTTTTAAGAATATTATGTCTCAGGATGTTTTGGCAGAGAATATTTTGTCCCCGGATTTTCTATCTCAGGACATTTGGTCCCAAGATATTTTAGTAGAGGATATTTTGTCTCGGAATATATAGACCGGACACCATGTAATGGTTTTCGAGGGCGCTGATTATGAATCCATCAGCAGATTTTCTGAATTCCAGATTAGGGATCCAAAATAAATTCAGTATATTGATAAATTATTTCATTGCACTAAAACATATTTTCAAAATATCACTTGATATTTGGTCGACACCCTTTTTTGGGAGTCCAGCAACTACTTTTTTTAGATCTTCTATTTTTACAGTCTTAAAATTTTTCATAATTCTATAATTATTCGTACCGCCGCTCACTAAAATTCTTCATCTATTTGGACTTCCTGTCATATAACTCTGAATTGAATTCACTATATTCGTAATACTTTTCACGTAGTATTCATTGAAATCATCAGCTATATTGCATCCCACCATATCATCTAGTATCTCGAAATGTATATTTTCCATTTCTTTCGTAGTGATTTCATCAACTCCTCCCTTATTACTTTACTTCAACATTTTTTATAACTTTTTGGATCTTTCTTGTTATAATCCATACTATTGTCGTAATATTTTTCTCTGTTCCCTGATTAATTTATCTATCGCATTACTTTTAGTTTTAAACTACTTCCAATTATCTTCTGTCCCATTATTAATCGCTACTCTGTATACCCCATTTCTTCTCCTCGCTGCGACTCTTATTCAATCGGAAAACCATTTTTCCCCTTTCCATACTCTGGATATTTTTAATATTTTTCTTTGGTGCTAAATTATCCAAAGCAGCTATTATGTTATCGACAAATATTTTTGCTCTTCGACTTATTTTTGGTTCTTGCCTCCATTGCATTGTCTTTCGCAAAGCCCTTATAAATTCATTCCCATTGAGTTTATTATGGTTTTTCACAGTAATTTCCCTGTATTTATTCTCTTCCATATGTGTGTTTAAAATACCTTTTATCCATACATGATCTATTATTTTTGGTTCATGCACCAACTGTAATTATGTTTTTATTAACAAATAGCAGACCTCTAATTGTTTGACTATCCTTTGTTATGCTCGTTAGCTTGTTAACGGGAGAAACCAGTTTAGGAGGCCGAAATTTTGGTGTTTTTCGTGAATTTTTGTAACAGGGAAGGAATAATCAGAATTTGTTTAAGCTTAGAGGATATTTTATTCATGTTTTGAAGTACACTTTGTAATTTTTTCAAGTCATTTCCGCCGGAAATAGTGGAGTTAGAAGCTGCTGTCCATGGACGATCGCCATCCAAGTTTTTTGCTGGTGGGCATTCCTGAAGTCACAATTTTTATCTGTAATCATTACAATTTTCTTTCTTCGTTAACAACATATTTTCTGAGAAAATGAATCTAATTGTGATCAAAAAAGTTGAAAATTGCATGTTTTTGAGGCGTTTGAACACAATGTCATGTTTTTATACCATGTTTTTTCACCTTTTTTGCATTAAAACAAATGTTTTTAAAAATAATATCATTCCAGAGTTAGGTTCATATAGATTGTAAATGAATAAGGAATATTCACACACATTTTCAGAACGATTGGTCAATAACTTTTTGAGCTAGAATGCCCACCAGTTGAAAAAAAGTCGTCCATGGACAGCAGCTTCTAACTCCACTATTTCCGGCGGAAATGACTTGAAAAAATTAAACGATTAAACGAACTTACCTGTAAGTGAAGTTCTATCGTAATTGTATGAAGTGCCTCTTCCGAAGAGATCAAACATGTAGTACGCCTAAGGTGTACCGATGTCACCACATATTTAAAGTCTATATAAAACTTTTTTACACTGTTTGGTTCCCTTGACAACCCGTTCCTCACGTCATTTTTCAAAGTGTTGTCGTAACCATTGGGAATTTCAGCTATTATTGCATAATCCTGAATACGGGTAGTTATTGGGTGGGAGTGATCTCTTCGGAAGAGGCGCTTCATACAATTACGATAGAACTTCACTTACAGGTAAGTTCGTTTAATCGTTTAATTGTATTACGCGCCTCTTCCTCGAGATCAAACATGTAGATGTTTAAGGGGACCGTATGGTCTAGAAATTTGAAAAAATCGATTTTTTTTTTTTTCGATATGTCGAAAGTATAGTATCTCAAGAATATACTGTGAAATTTTCATGCGGAAATTCTCAATATTACAGCTTCTACAGCCCATAACGCAGGTAGAGAGCGGTCCGCGACACGAAAACGTTCAAAGCCTTATTGGACACAAAGCCTTACGGGGATGATTTTTTAGTTTGCAAAAAAGAATGTGTTTTGCATGTTAAAAAACGTTTGTACAAACGTGCTGTTGATGCGAAAAAAAAACATGCACAAATAAAGAAAGCAACAAAGAAATTGACAGAAAAAGAAGAGGGAAAAAAGACACAGCGGAAATCGATAAATAAAACACCGAAGCGTCAACAATTGACGAATAAATTATTGCAAGAGCTGTCAACTTATTACGGTCTAGCAATTAGACGTAATTCAGATTCGACTGAAGGGATGAGAAGTGAAATATGGGCAGCATATTATCACAAAATTTCAACAGATGAAAATCCGCAACACTCGTACTGTCCTCCAGGTTCCGAATCGTGGTGCAAGTGGCGTCAAAGTAAGGCTGCAGGTACTTTAGACACCTACGAGCACCCACCTGCTCTGTGCGATGAAGCACAAGAGATATTAAAACCAATTTATGAAGAATTGACAGCAGAGACTTTATTGGAAAGGTGTATTGGCAGTAATACGCAGAACAATAACGAAAGTTTCAATGCTTGCGTGTGGCACCTTGCGCCGAAACATCTGTTTGCCGGAAAAAAAATCATTGATATTGCCACTCACATTTCCGCTTGCATATTCAATGAAGGATTTGCATCCCTATTGAAAATAATGGAGACCATGGGCATAACAATCGGGCCACAAGCGGAGCAACTAGCGCAAAACCGAGACGAGCTGCGAGTATCGAGCGCCAACCGTAGGAGCACGGACAACTCCAAAGAGGCTCGGACAGCTCGAAGAAATGAAAGGAGTGAGGAAATCTTGAATTATGAACGTTCCGAAGGAATCCTATATGGTGCCGGAATCGCGGATTAACTGTAAGTATTCAAAATTTGCTCAATTTTTGAAAATATCTGTACCTCAAACTTTAAACTTATTTATCTCGAAACGACTTTTTTCGGCACTGCGCAGGTGAAAACAAAAAAACTATTCAACCGAATCACTTGAAATTTGGATATGTTGTTCACAACATGTATGGCTATCGTCGGAACTACAATCATAATTTTATTTAAATAATTTCTTATTGTTTATACTAAAAAACTAGTGAAAAAAAAACCCGATTTTACGAATTTTTTTTCAAAAGCGCGCCATTTTGTCAATTTTTAATTTTTTCGATTTGTTCTAGTCCCGACCATAACTGCACTCTTTCTGATTAAGAATCTTCTTGAATTTTGTGTTTCAGATGAGTAGAAGTCTCGGATCGATCTTCACCGTCCGGGTCGGATTTTTCGAGAGGGTCGTCTTCAATGCCAATTATATGATAATAAACACTGTTTTTAAAATTAAAAAAAATTTTTTTTGTATACTTAATAAAGGTAGTAATAAACCCGAAAAGTTAAAACATCGATTTTTAAATTTTTTAAGGCAAAAAAAAATCGTGAAAATAGGTGAAATTTTCGTGCTCTAGACCATACGGTCCCCTTAAAGTCCGTTATGACAACTATACAGTGCAGTAGATAATCCGTAATAATTAATTGTTTATTATAACTGATTATTGATTAGTTACACAACTAATCTCAAATAACAAGAATTGCTTATTTTCTTGAGTCAAGAATAGCTTTTGCAAACACATCATTCTTAATTTTAACATTACGATCGTAAAATTTTGCAAAAGTACTGGATTTAGTGGTCCAACCTGCCGCCTTCTTAATAGCATCGATGTTCACACCTTTTCTTTTTGCAGCAGACGTCGATGCGTGTCGTGTGCTATAAGCGTCGAAAATCTCGAGGTCTACTCCACTTTCGCCGATTGTACTCTTTATCCATCGGCTCAAAGTCTGGCTTGACACTGCCTTAAATGGCTTCTTTGCAGAGATAAATATTCGTGTCTGCTTTCCACGACAATCTTTCGTCCTTCTAATATATGTCTCAAGTGCTGAAACCGCACATATATTCTTATTTTCAGAAAAAACCGGAACAACTAACGTTGGTTGTATTCTATTCTTTCCTGACGTCTTAATTGCGTCTGGAATCTTTATCTCTATTCTATCCTCACTCCGTTGAATATTTCTTACGTCAATATAAGATAACGTTTGCATACGTTGACCCGTGATCAACGCCAGAAGTGTAACAAGTTTAGATGCTAATTTTTCCAAAGGAATGTCCTCATTCTTTCCTCCTTGACTTAAATGATCCAAAACAATCTGTGGATCCCATGTCGAATCATATTTCGGTTTAGCCGGACGAACTTTTGAAATAGCTCTAAAAAATCTTCTAACCCGGAAATCTTCTCCCAATTCAGGACCATGGAGAAGTGCAATTGCTGAGCGATATGAATTCAATGATCCTAGGGATGCATTGTCCTGATATTCCTCGCCGAGAAAACTAAGTACCTTTGGTACATTGTTTTCATATGGATTAATCCTCATTTTTTGGCAAAAACTCCACCATTTCTTCATACCGCTGTTGTATTGTTTAAGCGTGGAATTCGAGAGGGATGACAACATAAGTGCCATCACGTCCTGAGGTACTTCTTTTCTCTTGAAAGCCTCCCTGATAGCGTCCCGACAACCAGGGTAATCTTCTCCCACAACGGATGAGGTTGTCTATTCAAAGATCGTAACAGATTAACACTCGGCTTGATATAGTATGGTTCACTATCTAACATTGCCATATACAGTGGAAACCAAGCTTGCGTTATCCAATATGGCACCACGACGATCCCCCGACATTTTTCAAATTTAATTTTTCCTAAAACTCGTAAAATAATTGAAAATGGTGGAAAAGCATAAAAAAAATACTTTTTCCATTGAATTGTAAACGCGTCAATAGCAATAGATTCGGGGTCTCTGAACCAAGAAACATATGTGTCGCATTTCGCGTTAGATCTTGTGGCAAACAAATCTATATCCGATTGTCCAAATCTAACTACAATTTCTTCGAAATTTTCTCGTGATAATGCATATTCAGTCTCAGGTTCTAAACGTCTTGATTCAAAATCGGCTTCTATGTTCTCTTGAGATTTAATATAGGATGCAAAAATCCAAATATGTCTCTCTTCACACCATTCCCAAATCTCTTTGGCTAATTTGCTCAAGGCTCGAATTTGAATCCCTCCCATTTTATTCACGTAAGCGATCGCAGTAGTGTTATCCACTCGTAACAATACATCGCAATCCGTTAAATCTGAGGCAAAACATTTGAGACCAAAAAATACAGCTAATAATTCCAAATAGTTTATGTGAGATCTTTTTTCCTGTTCATCCCAATGTCCGTTAGCTCGCCTGCCTTTGCAATACACACCCCAACCTGTGTTTGAAGCATCTGAAAAAATCTCCACGACAGGATTGAACTCCTTGATGGAAACCCTTGCGGACATTATATTATTTTTCCACCACAATAAATCGCTCTTCAAACCATCGGAAAGTACCATTTTTCCGTTGAAATTTCCGGACGTTTTCTTGAGAGCTAGAAACTTTTCTCTTTCAAAATCTTTCATATGGACCCAACCGTATTGTAAAGTTCTGCAACACCATCCTAACCTTCCAATGAATGCCGAAAAATCTCTGATGGAGCATTCTTTTAACTTTATGAATTTATTAATTTGTTCGAAAACACTGTCTCTTTTTTCCTCCGGTAATTCTATATGCATATATTTTGAATCATAGTTTAAACCCAAGAACCTCTGTTTCTTTGATGGACTCATTTTGCTTTTCTGTTCATTAATTACCAGACCTAGATGTTCTAGACAAGACCGCGTCTCGACAATATTTTTCAAACAATCGTCCTGATTATCTCCAATCACAAGAATGTCGTCCAAGTATATTACCGAAAGATATCCTTGTTCTCTAAGGTAACTCATTATTGGTTTCATAATTTTTGTAAAAGTATACGGAGCTGAACTGAGACCAAAAGGTAAACACCGGAACTCGTAAAGAACACCCTCAAAAGAAAATCTCAAATATTTCCTATGTACTTTTGCAATTTCGATTAAATAGTATGCGTCTTTTAAATCGATCGTTGCTAAGAAACAATCTTTTTCCAACATTCTTTTAACCGTTTTCCAGTCTTCTAACTTAAAATGGTCGGTTTTCACAAATTCGTTGAGATGTTTCAGATTGAGAATGAGCCGATAAGAACCATCTGTCTTTGGTACTAAAAAAATGTTCGATAAAAATTGACCTTCCACTGGTTCACATTTTTGAATAGCTTGTTTCTTTATGAGTTCATCAATTTGTTTTTGTATCAATGATCTTTCTCTGTCAGACCATTGAGATTCGTTCGGTGGTACTGGTTGTATTACTGCTTCTGCAAATGGTATCTTGTAACCTCTAATCCATCCCAAAATTGTTGTATCAGACGTAAATTTTTCCCATTGCTTCTTAAACGCTCTAAGTCTACCGGCTCGAATACTCACATTTATCGACGTTTTTGTCGATCCATTTGGTTGTGTTTCGACAAGTTGCGGTTCCGATATGATCGATTTTCCGGTGTTTTGTTCATTGATTTTTGCCCGCTCGCTCTCTGATTCGGGGTTGTCTTGTACCGATAATTGCGAGCCGGGCTCCTGAAGTTTTTTGAATTTTTGTTGACTTGATTATTTTTTGGAAATTTTACCATCGGTTTAAAATCTTGTGCAGTTCTTTGGAGAGCCTTTGATGCTTTCACCTTCTCTTCCAGATCTCCCCCGAATAACCACTCATTGGTTACTATGTCCTTCAGAGTCTCCCGAATTGAGGGAGTTATGTTCTTCAAAATTAAACTTTTTCGAATCACCGTTTCATCGTGCTGGAGATCTGCAAGAAGATTGCCCGTACTGGTCAGACACTCGAGAAGTATCAGTTTTTCTGGACTCTCCCCCTTAATCACCAGATCTAAAGCTCTTCCTAACGCGGCCAGTCCCGCGCCAATTTTTGTCTGCGTTTCCATAATTCGTTCGTCTCTTTTTATAATATTCACTTCTACCGATGCTTTAACCTCCAGATTTAATTTAGGAGGGTCAATCGCCACGCAATTCTTTGGAGGAGGATATTTCTTCAAAATCTCCGTCATTTCTTCAGTTGGGAGTCCTTTTTTAATTACATCTTCCCATCTACTGGCCAAATTATGATGAATTGGTGGCGCCAATATCCTCTCTTGAATAAGCCGTTTCCCAATGAACCCAAGTACCTCTGGTTCTAATACGATGTCCTCGACTTGTAACTCTTTATCTTCCTCCGCATTTGTCAATCCGTTTTTCTTTTCTTTTGGATTCGTTATCACGACATTCTCTGATGCTCCTTTTGCGTTATTTTCGGATGTAATGGAGTCTTTCTCCGGTGTATCACTTCGGTCCGATGACCTCGACGAACGCTCGCCTGCAACGATTTTTTCGTCACTGACGCTGTCATAATCTCTCGAATGACGTCGCTTTGATCCTATGTAACGAATAACCAAAAAAAAACAATTTTTGTTATATGACGTTTGTCACATTCTACAAGATACTTGTATTCATTTGTACATATTCTCCGCCGGTTGTACCGACAGGAGAGGTTAATACATATACATGTGCCCATTTATATCGCTGCATGATAATTTTTGTTAATACTTCTGTATCAATCCTTTCACACTCTCCGCCGGTTGGACCGACACGAGAGGTGATACTTTTCCTTGTTTTAAGAGTGCTTGCAGCCTATCATCATTATGTTTTTCATGATACGTGACTTCTCTCCGCCGGTTGGACCGACAGGAGATATTAACACTTGCAATCTCTTATGCACTTTTTTCTTACGATCACTCTTTAACTTTCTCCGCCGGTTGGACCGACCCGAGAAGTTGTGTCGCTTATTACGTCTCCAGTTGTATATATGAAAAAACCAATTTCCATGCTCTGTAACCTTTTATTACAAGAGTTAGACTTACTGCGATTTTTCGAATGTTTATGTCTATTTTTCCCTCGTAATTTCTTATTCAATCGTTTCATTAACGTCCTTAATTCTTCTGCTTCCTTCGACGAATCTTCTGACTCTTCAGAATGTTTCCTTTTTCCCATTCTTACGGATTTCTACTTATTCGCTTGTGGCTTGATCGGCACAACGAAGAAGAATGACGTGAGGAACGGGTTGTCAAGGGAACCAAACAGTGTAAAAAAGTTTTATATAGACTTTAAATATGTGGTGACATCGGTACACCTTAGGCGTACTACATGTTTGATCTCGAGGAAGAGGCGCGTAATACAATTACAAAGTGTACTTCAAAACATGAATAAAATATCCTGCAAGTTTAAACAAATTCTGATTATTCCTTCCCTGTTAAAAAAAATTCACGAAAAACACCAAAATTTCGGCCTCCTAAACTGGTTTCTCCCGTTAACATATTGCTTTATCACTAGAATTAGCATCCCTGAGTGTAGTACGTGTCTACATTCACATATATGTTAGAATCTTCTAAAATCGCACAATCTCTTTTTGTTATTAACTTTTCCATTATGTACTCTATATATCTTATAGAGTCCGCATGCGACGCACTTGGTAAATATATATATAACCATTATTACACCCTTGCATTCTTTCCCTTCCACCGCAATACACCAGACGTTCGATTCAAAGTTACCCATCCGTACTAAGTCATATTTAAGGGACAACACCACTGTGACGGCTTCAAAAAATAGATTTTTTGAAAACCATTTTAAAAAATCTAAAATACTTTTAAGATTGAAATGTCGTTGGACCCAGGTCGAAAAAATAATTATTTTCGTAGATATTGAATATTTTATGGAGCGGTGCAGCGGTTCGCGACGCTCGGGGTCCCGCGCAGCTGGGCGCTGGTGACGGCGATTCTAAAACGTTTCTGGGCATATCGAATAGCGATCCATACGACGGTTTCGAGATAAAAAAAAAGAGTGCATCGATCATGTCCAAAAACGTATGGGGACGCGCCTCCGCGAAATCGTGAAAAAAAAGGATTGTCTGGCAGAGGAAAGCTCACCGGAAAATTGATTGACGAGTTGAGCACGTATTACGGCTTGGCTATTCGGAGGAACAGCGATGATGTTGACAAAATGAGGAAGGTAATTTGGGCAACTATCAAACATAAAATGTCCACAGACAGTGAGCCACAACATGACGATTGCCCGGAAGGAGCCGAGTCGTGGTGTTCGTGGCAGCGCGCGGTCGCAAATGGTGATATTTCTAAATATCGCCATAAACCGTCTCTTCCTCAGGAAATATTGGAGGCAATTCAGCCAATCTTCGAAAATTTGAGCAGGGACGATTTGCTGCAGCGTTGTTTGGGCGGCTATACGCAAAACAATAACGAAAGCTACAATAAATCAGTTTGGGCAATAGCCCCCAAGTGCCAGTCCGGAAGCAAAAAAATCATTGATATTGCAACTGATATCGCGGTATTAGTGTTCAATGATGGCCTGAGAAGTCTCATGAAAGTACTGGAGATGTTGGGGATAACCATCGGCCCAAATTGTTTCAACTTTTGCGTTGAGACCGACGCAGCGCGGATCCAGCTCGCGGAGCGCTCGCTCACAGACGCTGCAAAAGAAGCGAGAAAAGCCTTAACAAGTTCGAGGAAAGAATTAGGAGACAACGATTTGCTTCTTGAAGGCCAGCTATATGGTGCCGGCATCGCTGATTGAAGGTAAATATTTTTTTTTTTCAATTTATAACATAAATTAACAAACCTAAAACTTTGAACGCGTTTTTCTCAAAACCACTTTTTTGAGTGCGGCACGCAGCAGAACTCGAGCAATTTTTATCCGATCGACTTCAAATTTTTACTGTATTAATAAAAGTAGATTTTCTAGAGAAGTACGTAGGATTTTTTCGATATCTCAATAATTATAAAAGTTATAGCCTATTTTCGACGAAAAATTTTGCTCAGAAATCATTCTTTAATTTCAAAGGCGTGCCTATTTTTCAAAAATCAATATTTTTCAAATCCTTATGTACTTCTCTTCAAAATATCATATTATTAACGAAAACACTCGGTATTTTTTTTCAGATCGACGTTGAAGAGAGTTCTGCTGCGTTCCGCGAACCACTGCGGAGATGACAGCACCTGATGCGAGAGCTTCCCCAGCGCCACCATGCGGCGTGAAAAATGTGAAAAAAATGTTTTTTGATACATTAATAAACAAGGAACAAAACCCAAAAAGAATTTTTCGAATATCTCTTTTTTTCCCACAAAAAAAAATTCTTGAAAAATGTGCAAAAAATAGGGGATCACAGTGGTGTTGTCCGTTAATATTGTCCCTCACATATAACATTACCCCTGCTGTATTTCTATTTTCTGCACCACATCTGATCACCCTGCACCCCAGTACACTTAATTCACTGTTTTCCATTTTGGCAGTTATTCCAGTCTCCGACAGGGCCATGATTGCTGGTCTTATTCTCTGAAGAACTTCGTACTGTAAGTCATCTTTATGTGTCATAAGAATTTGCACATTTGTATACCATAAGATCTCTTCCTTCTGGCATTGCCAATCCATCCAACCAGCTCTTTTCTTCTTCTCTTGCATCGCTCTTTTGAATGTAGGACATTCCCTATCTAATGCATAATGTTATTCGTTTACCTTCAAACGGTACCGTTCGTTTTTAATGTGCAATTCACATGCAATTCACATATAGACTGCGAGACACTATACCATACTTTCTTGCGTTGTAAATGCTTGCGCACTTGGTACATTTTTCATCTCTTGTACAATTCATTGCTACGTTGTAGAACCCCCAGAATTTATAACATGTCTTCACGTTCACGTTATTGAAAGCTAGATATTTTTTCCAACCAACGCTCAGCTTTTCTTTACTCAGTGAAACATCATGTGTTCACATATCAACTTCCAGTATCACTGATCACCTCCTTCTCTCAAACTCTCCCTTCTTTTCTCAGGCCCGTTCTGCTTATTTTGCCTTCTTTTAATAATTGTTTTTACAATTCGCATTCCACAACCTTCAACAAAATCCATCTCGTTCTGTTTGTATTTGTATCATTAATTTTATCATCTTCTAATCGCCTTTCTGCCTGGTCCACATCAACTATCTTTATCTGTGGTTTTGTTTGTATTGACTGAGTGATTGTGAAGTCCTCATTCATTTTGTCTCGCACTATAGCGTACAATATTTCAATTTCTTCTTATATTCCACACCTCAAGATCACTATTCCTGTATTACCTTTTTTCAATATGCAACTCCCACAACCATACTTTTAAGGTCAACTCTTTCTTTTATTGCCGTTTTTGAGACTTCACTTTCTTGTTGTATGATAGACTTTATAATTTTCGTCCTTCTTATGTTTGACTATTTCATTGTATGTTTCTTTTGTTATTGTTTGTATGCACATATCTTCTTATTGCATTATCTTTTTTAATTCCTCTATTTCTTTGTAAACGCTTTCTATTTCTTCTCGAACTTTATCTTCGACAATCATCTTAATTTCGTTCTTACATGCAATTTCATCCTTAATTTATTTCACTGTGTTATTATTCAATCAATTTACGTTGCTCTAGGCAATGTTGCACTCTCATCTTTAATTCCACTAACCGACTCTGTTCTTCTTCTAATACTAGCTTCCACCTTTCTCTTGGGTGTTGATATCGTTACCTTCTTTAAGTAAAACTTTTCGAAAGGTTCCATTACTAACTATTAGGTTAACTTACCGTCGCTTATACCGATACATGCTAATCAATGTAGCAGAAAATGACATGTACGTTTATTGCACATGTCTAAAGTTCACCACCGTTTACAATATCCACGTTTGCACTATTGTCTACCATTTCAACAGGTTACCGTTAATGACAACAGCATGTCAAAAAACTTTCAATATTCCATGAATAGGAAAAAAAACATAATGTTAAACGCATAGATCACGGAATTTCTGGTACATAACCCTCATATTCAATTCCGGCATATTAGCCTAAATTTTGCCGGAGCCCTTTTTAATCTACGTATATTTATTAAATACGCCAACTTCAAATTCGTTTGGATTGATATAAATGAATTCATTCCGGAGTGCCTCGCCTCATGACGGTTACCAAAAGAGTTTGCCTGAGTTGATAACGGAAAGAGAAATAGATGTACGCGTCGAAGGAATAAAGCTTCATAGCTCGTTACAAGTTGACACAGACTATTTCAAAGTTCTCTCGGTATTCGTAGCATAGAAAAATGCAAAGTTGCGATTGTGTTCGTTTGCAACAATCGATTTGAAATTGGCTAAGGCAGTCGAGCGCTCTCTCTCTCTCTCCCCCTCTTCTTCGACTACCGAAGAGAGAGAGAGAAAAGAGAAGTTCGTGAGAGTGTAAGCGAACCGGCTGAGAACCAGGGGCCTCGGAACAGAGATATTTTCAAAGAGGTCTCGGAAATTGCCCGTCCAATTGAATCGCAAACAATATGAAAATTTGTTCGAGAGTTTTGATTATACAAAGGAGGCTGCTGCTGGAGATGCATGGGGCAAAAGGTGGATGAGAGAGTGAACGAGAGCTGTGGGTAAAGGAAAAGCAAAGCAGGGTAACTCGCCATTGGGCTACGGCACCAAAAGAGATGGAGTTTTGCACGGAGAATGAAGAAGAATGAATATTCTTAGTTGCACGCCGTCGATGAAACGAGAAAGCCACATGGAGGAACGATGGGTCACCATCAGACTTGCAAAACGGATTGGCATTTTTACTTTCAAATTAAATTATTTTCTTCATTTCGTGTACGATTAATGCTCTTGAGTGGCCGAGTACTCCTTGTTTTTTTTAGCTAACGCAGACCGAATATATCCATAAGGTCTGAAAGAAAGATCTCTGATCATGTTCATAACCCTTGGTAACATGGTATTAAATCAAAAAACGAAGAGAAAAATATCCTTCTTCAGCTTTCACAAAAATTTAAACGCTATCACCAAAATTGTTAAGGTTTTATGACATGATGATACAATTTGAGGCAATAATATTATTCGTTTAACCAAGTGACAGAATGTACCCAAGACATGTGTGACGGAATCCCTGGCAAGAATGTAGCGAGGGGAAGATATTTACTGGAGCCTACATTGCAGACAGCAGAACAGTTTCCCCTACGATAGGGGATCCGTGGAAGTGATATCTGGACTCTTTCTGCGCCAAGCCATAGTTACCTAATCGCAAAGTAACCCATTAAACAAACGAAACGTTTGTAATGACCACATATTATACCATCCAATCCTCCTGTCAAATATTCTCTCAACATAGAACCATTTGGTTTATTATCGATATTTGTCTGCCAAGGAGACTTGGTGATGATTTCTCGGCCAAATTTTTTTTTCAGCGATACGACAAGATCTTGAAAACAAAGGATA
The DNA here is from genome assembly GCA_963989365.1 of Rhimphoctona megacephalus. NCBI lineage: Eukaryota > Metazoa > Arthropoda > Insecta > Hymenoptera > Ichneumonidae > Rhimphoctona > Rhimphoctona megacephalus. The sequence goes on along the minus strand of OZ022414.1, from coordinate 22,946,765 downwards.
TGAAGTATGGTTCGTAGACCTGTGTGCTGCAGTGGCTGCAGTGCCAACGAGTTAGCTGATGGGCAGCATCCTGAAAAAACAAGATTAAATACTTAACTTACTAACTACTACATAAAATTCATCAAAAAATAAACTGGCGCGTAATACATAAAAGAGAAAAAAATATTTCCTATTATTGGTACAGAAAAAAAGACCATCCGTATTTTTTAACTCGCACGATTCAATTCCTCTTTTTCCACATAGTTAAATTAGGATTCTACCATATGTTCTCTTTGACCCAATGAGTTCACGTAAGCCGTGCGCCATGGTGGCTCTCACTAAGGTTATAAATAACCAAGTGGTCAGAAAACCAGGGTCACGAATCTCCCATCGCGCATTTTTTGTTTTTCATTCCATTTGAAAAAAAAGTTAGTAGGAAAGTTGCATATGCCGACAACGACAGAGACGACAACCACAACGAGTTGGTAGGCTGTTCAGAAGATAGTTATATATAGGCAGAAATGGCAGGTACTATCAGTGGAAGAGTTCGTTCTGACTAGCAGGCTGAAAGGGAAGCAGATTAGAACCCGGCAATCAAGCCAATTATACACTCCGGTGACGCTGACCCAGCTCCTCTTCCACTTCTACCCTTTCACTCTGGCGTGCGACGTTGTCGGGCTACATGGTGACCTCACCTTATATATATATTATATGTGCTACGTCCCTTCGACTCCACCCTCAACGTGCACGCTTTCTCTCCGTTTCTCTGTCTGCCTATCTATCTATTCATTTGTCTCTTTCTCTGTCCTTTTTTATCTATTTTTCTTTCTTTTATGCCTCTTCTTTTCTCCTTACTCCATCATGAACGCTTTCTCAACCTCACTCCATTCTCAGTTCTCTCACTCCGTCGCACACTCTAAGGCGCTTCCTATTCGTACTACGTCCAACTAAAGCCTTACAACGATCCAGCTCTTTCTACTCTCTGTCCGGTGGTGCCTGAACTACCACCACCAGCCAACCGCCTCCAGAAACTCATCAGACCGCTGGTAATCTCCGTGGTATCCTACGTATGTAGTTTATATATACATATAGGGGTAAACATAGTATGTGCCAGCCTTCACAACAAATTGCTCTCGAAATTAAGCGATGCTTTACGTATACATACATCGTCTCGGTATGATGCGACAAATTTCTGTCCAACTGTCTAAAGCGAAATATCGCCTAAGCCCAGTCATGCACAGTGATTAGAATGTTATTTTTTCTTAATTGAAAGTGAAATAAATTATGGGAAATTACCAGGTTAAAAGTTATAGACACAAAATGCCATTCATACACTCAAACGGAGCTTTTCTTTCGTGTTATCCAGAATACTCAATTGAGTAGAATGATCTAAGTTTGTCTTTGTTGCATTCAAAGAAATGTGTTGTGCGTCTCATCACTTTTCCATCATGATGCCTGATGTATTACTAATACTATTTCTGTAATAAATTATTTAATCTTCGATAGACTGAATTGTTCAACAGAATATAGTTACTGAATTATTGGATTAAGCAAAATCGAATTTTTGGAGGGATAAATTATGTCAAGTAGGATGAGGACTTTTTATCCGTTGAATAGCCATTTTTGTACGGCGTTTCCTCAGAGAGATACGAGGTGAATGGGGAAAAGAAAGAAAAAAATTGAAGAATAAGAATGAAAGGGTTTTCCGTAGGGACACAAACGTAAGCACAAGTTCGCTGGCCGGTTAGACAAAACTGAAGGCAAGGGCCGTGTAGTGAAGAGCCTCGACGGTTAACTCTTTGGAGACGCTCCACGGAAACCAACGGGCATAGCAAGAGACGAGGGATAGCGACGAAAGAGTCCATCCAAAAGTGCCGAGTGGCAGATTGCAGCCTGGGTCTTTGGAGGATCATCAAATTAGCGGGAGACTCTTTGAGGGTCTCTCCTTCTCTCTAACCCCTTCTTTCATTTCTCTTCTTGTACAGAGCTAGTCGACCTTCCTAGCTCGTCAGCCGCTCCGACAAAATTATGCCCTCACCAACCTTTCACCGAATCGAGCTGCAAACTCTTGTATGTCGTATCTTCCTCTGAGTTTTCCGTCTTGCCATGAACGCACATTATGCCTCCAGCCGTGTTTTCATATGAAACAGAGCAGATCCTGACGGTATAGTTGAATGAACTATTCATTCTTATTAGCGAAAAATGAAATTGTAATTTTTTTCCTTACCTCTTATGGCCGAATAAAAATGGTCACATTTGTCACGATATGAGAGAAGAACGAAGAAGTACATCTGCTATTTTACCATAAGCCATTTGAGGATTCTTAACAAGAGATTGGTGGAGCTGTAAATATGACAGTACATACTTCGGTAGCTATGGAAATGACAGCATTGGGCATTCGATGTGTGTATATACGTTACATGCAAAATATTTTTAACCCAAGGTAGACAAAGCGCGTGAATGTTTTGTCATGAAACAGCCCTTTTGCCTCTGGGCGGCGTAAACCCATATTTCTATATGTGTATGAGTGCATGTCGGTGTATACATATACATATTTGAATGCATATATTGAATATATACAGTCCCAAATACTACCCGCATTTCTAGCGGGTATAAACTGGGGCAGAAACACAAAGCGTGTCCACTGCCTGCTGGCTGAGATACCGCCAACAACGCATGACGAAGAGGGCACCACACATGCTTTATATGTGTACTACACTTCACACACACACACACACACGCGCGCGCGCACACACATACACACACACACACACACACACACACACACACACACACACACATAACCAAAAACCTCTTGCTCTTTCTCTCTACTTCCGTAAGTTTCCACCAGACCTTTCCGCAATTTTGTGAAATACGGCGATCAAGGGCCCATACAAATACCGTCTACGTCTCATGTAGTTTATTAAGCTAGTCGACCTGTTCATGTTAAGATCTATGCGATAGTTGCAACTTCTATTGTTCTAATGCACAATAGTTTGTATTCCGCTACATATACCCAAAGAATACTCGAATAGACGCTTATTATTATCGTTAGTATTATTATGGGGAAAGGATTGATGACCCCGTGCCTACCACGGGAATGCCTTTTCACCACTTTTGAAAACTATGATTCCCAGTGACGCAAGTTAGTTCTCGGGAGAACTTTGAGTTCGCAAGATATTCGATCCAATTTTCCAAAAATAAATTTTAAGAAAAAAATGCGTCTCATTCAGATTTTGATATATTAAAATGAAAAAATCATGCTAAATATTCTCTGATAGTGGCTAGAATAAAGTAGTGATACCAAACGTATATTTGAAGATATAAAATCTAGTGAAACTCAAATATATACGATCCGCTTATAATACTGAAAATCATAATTTTAGAATTGACGAAAACTTTTTTTTAATTCTCATACAAAATAGTTATTTCTGACTATTGGACAATCAATTGGCTTTTATCATGAAATATTTATAAAAGGATGAGACAACCATTAAAAAATGTATTCGTGACTTGGCAAATGCGGTTTCATGTTTTCGCAATCTCAGCGACAAGATGAAGTTAAATTTGTGAAGTTTATTCATACGATGGCGGCTAGGTGTGATGTATAAATATTTGGATCAAGGGATAAACGTGTGCAGCAGATTCTGTACTTACGCCTGAAAGTAATTTGAATAAATGCTTGAGTGTGAGAAGCGAACAGGAATAGTAACGAAAGTGACCAGCTATACAGAGTGAATATCGAGACTGATGCGATTGGCTGGTCACGGGCAGAGTATAGCCGTCTGGAAATGGTAATGGCTAATGGGTAGCCTCGAGTGTTTGCCCGATAGTCGTATTTTTAGTAATGCGCTGGAATCCCCACTTTTCCGCTTCAAATACAGTGTATTCGAGGAGGAGTATAACACAAAAAATCGTCTCTCTATATCTTTCGTTTAGACCACTATAATAGAAGATTGAACGTATTTTTTGTCCAAATGATTTTTTTCCCCACATTGGCCAAACGTAGCCACTGTATAAACTCTTCTTCTCATTTTTGCGCGAAAATATGTGCACGAATCCCAATCTACCAAACATTTTTCGTGAATTGAACGTACAAAACTCGATTCTCATTTCGCTCGAGTTGCAAGTCTTGAGTTTTTGCAATGTGAGGTGAAAATGTTTCGCCGCTGACCACATAAGTGAAAATGATTCGATGAGTTTCGGTTCCATTTGTACAAGATGAGCTTGCGGCTCAATTTAACACGGAATCAAAATTAGATTATTATCAAGATGGGAAAAGAAGATAATGGTGGTTGCGCTGACATTTGAAGTCTGTTCAATAATGGGATTTAAAACAATTAATTAAGATTATTCTAAAACTTACTATTCTGAGATTTTTTCGCTAAGTTTTGTCAAACAATTTAGGTATATACAAAAAATAAATGCAACGAAAGAAAAAAGAAGTCAAATTTAATTTCTATGCCGAATGAAATGAAGAGAAAAGTGTGGGGTCACTTGTTTCGCGATTCCCATTTTGAACGTGCCCCGACACGGCAGACAGAGAAAGGAATGAAGAGGCGAAAATAGGAGTAGCGATGCCGCTGGCAATACCCGCGACGATGACTCTCGAGAGTTCGCACAAATAAAATTCTTTCGATTTTTCCGTGGAGCCAAGAACGCCTCACGTATTCGGAAAAGTCGACCCGAGAGAACGCTCAAGCGAGACTCTATCTGTTTCTTTCGTATGTACTTGCTCCACACGGCGGTGCATCCTCTCTGAATCGCGAGACCGTACATATAACCGGCGTAAGGTAGAAAAGAACTTTGCCCGATCAAACTTTAAAAGAGTGAGAGACATTATTTCTCGACCTTCGGGACATATTCAATTTCCTCCTCCACAAGAAGGACGGGTGAAAAAAGAGAAAAACTCCCTTCGGTGCTACGACATACCCTGGGGGTACACGAAACGGCCGCTACTATATATATCCTTTACCCTCAGCGCAATGTTGCACAACCCTCACGGTCCATAATCCGCCATATTTATTTCACCAAATGGTCTACTTTCACCAAATCGCAATGGAATATCATAAATTCGTGTTATAGGTAAAATGAGAAGGCAAAGTTTAATAAAAGAAATTGATTGACAATGGATGGAGAAAAAAGCTACTTGACGATATTTTTTAAATCTATTCGTACATTAAGACGACCTTATAGAACAATACAAAAATTGAGAGAAACCACGAAAGAAGACCAACTTTGCTTCACTGAAACGGAAGAAATTTTTTTATTCCATCTTGACCCTATCCACTCGACAAAAAACGAGTTATTTCCGTTATTTTCGAATACCACTATTGAGAATTTAATTATCGATGGGGCATGGAGATGTATCGCATTTACAAGATGATGGTACGTGCTTTACGATTTTATTTTCTATATCAAAGTCCGGGAGAATATGCGTAGTAGTGTCTCTCATCAGTGGTGAGGCCATCCACGCTATCCTCCTACTAGTACCCAGCAGCCTCCATTGCAGGGTTAATATCAGCCTGATCGTCGGTCCGCGATTTGCATGACAATCGAGTCTTTCGAGCCTCTCTCAGGATCCTGAGGGATCCTTCTTCATCTTCTTCGTCATCGTTGGACTCTTCACGTCTTTTTCGTAGCTTGGGCGTCATCACTGTGACTTTATGGGAAAAAGTTTCCCATTCCTTTCAATAGTCGTCAAAGGAGGGAACGAGCGAGTGAGACAGAACGAGTCAGAAAAAAAAGAGGTGACAAAATTGAGGAACAGAAAGAAAGAGGGAGAGAGAGAGAGAGAGAGAGGGGGGGATAGGGAGAGGGAGGGGGAGAGGGGGAGAGAGAGAAAGGAAGAAAGGGAGAGGTCATATCATATACGCTTTCCATCTCTTTTACCGATCCCACACCGTAGTACACAGTAAAGTTGTACATTTTCCAACTCAAACTCACCTTATACGTACACATAGGTATATTATGTAATCTATGTATATTAAGGTGGTTAAAAAAAATCAATTTTTTTCTTGTGGGCAGCGATGAAAAATGTTAGTACGTTATAAAAAAGTAATTTTCTTAAAATTTTGGTGATTTAAAAAGTTTTTTAGTAGCTCAAACGACTCAAACTTTCGATATTTTTTTGCAATTTCGACCGAAAATTATGATATAAAAATGTCGATTTTTCAGTGTTGCAACAAAAGATGTAAGTACTTGATGGAAAAGAAAGTCTCCCAAAATTGGAGCCTTTTAAAAAAATGATAAAAAACTATCGATATTTCGTGGTGTTGCAACAAAATATGTTAGTACTTTATGAAAAAGTAATTCTCCCTAAATTAGAGCCTACTAAAAAAATTTTTAAAGGTTGCTCAAGCTACACGGAATAAGAATAAAATATCGAAAAGTCGCTTGAGCGACCTGTAAAAATTTGTTTAAAAGGCTTAAATTTTGGGAAAATTCACTTTTTCATCAAGAACTAACATTTTATCGTAATTCGGATATAAGTAAAATTTTCATATTACAATGAAATATTGACAAATATAGCTGGAGCTCTGAACAATTTTCTCGGTACTGCAACAAAAGATGAAAAAGTAATTATCCTGTAAATTAAGCCTTCCGAAAAAATGTTTTAGAAGGCCCAAATTTTCAGGTAATTACTTTTTCGTCAAGTACTAATACATTTTCTTGCAGCACCGAGAAAAATCGATATTTTTATATCATGATTTTGAACCGGAATTAGAAAAAATACGAAAAGGTCGTTTGAGCTCTGTCTAAAAAATTGTTTAAAGTATCCAAATTTTGGGAAAAGTTCTTTTTTATAACATACTAACATTTTTCACCGTTGCCCCTAAGACAAAAAATCTCGGTTTTTTTAACCACCCTAAAATATATATGAGGCATTTAACGCCACTTTTTCATCCCAAAACCCTGACGCCTTTTGATTCCTGTGAATTATTAATATGTTTTTCTATACAAGAAATAAGCGGAGACGTATTTTTGAATTTTTCGATTTAGTCATTTTTTCAATTTTTTACAGCTAGTTGAATTTCGACTTAAGACTCCACTCCTCTGGATTCAGGCTACGATAATTCGGGACTTATGAGTCCTATAACAAAAATAACCACTTGCAATTTTTAGTAGTTTTCTACGTACTGTTCGAGGTGGAATCAAAATGATTTAAATGCAAGCTCAGATTTCTTATGAAAAAGTAGAGCGATTTGAGGATTTTAATCTAAATTTGAAAACTAAAAATTTGTTACTTCTACAAAAAAAAGTCGGCCCACTCTTAACCTTGTTTTAAAAATTGTATAAATTCACCTAGTTTTTGAAAAAAAAAATGGAAACAAACAATCAAAAGTGGGAGAGTTTGAAATACCTGATTTTCTTAACAAAAAAGCGAAAAAACCATAGAACTTTATTTTATAGAGACTTCATTAATTTTCTTTCTAAAAATCCGTGAAAAACTGTTCAAAATTACAAGTGGTTATTTTTGTTATAAGACTCATAGTTCCCGAGTTATGGCGGCTACTAAATCCAGATGAGTAAAGCTTTAAGTCAGAAATTCAACTAGCTGTGAAAAATAGAAAAAATGTTTTAATCGAAAAATTCAAAAATACGTGTCTGTTTATTTTTTATTTAGAAAAACATAATAAAAAATCACACGAATCTAAATGGGTCAGGGTTTTGGAATGTGAAAGTGTCGTCAAATGCCTCATATATATAAATGACACATGTACGGACATATATAAATATAAAGGTACATGTACACTCTTATAGAGCGTATATAACCGGTGGGTTGATGCAACCTTGTGAAGTTAAGAGCCCTAATTAAATTCAGTCTGGGTACTCTTCTTATACGAAGCCCTGGTCCATCGTTCATTAAGCGTCACCGGATCAAAGTGATATTCCTCTCCTAAAGTAGTTCTACGTCGGTGGAAGAACATGGGCATAACATGGTGTATCCGATACTAACATGAGAAAGCTACGAACTACCCCCTTTTGTATATAGCTCCTCGTCGTTGAGCAGGGGTTACATGTTTCGCCACGTGATACTACATTCACGAGAAAAGCTAAGTGTGGGGGATACTATATAACCTATACACATACATATATACGTGTATATTTAACTTTATCAATCCTTCGTAAATCTTTTATAAATCTGATTAAATGTTTCTTCCACGATGCTATTACATTGCCGATAAGCCATCGAGGATTGTACATACATATATGTACGTCTGATATAAACATGTTAATTGCTGTGAAGATTCGTTCAAAACGTAAAATTCATAAAACATCGAGCGAACGAAACGCCGGAGATCAAATGAGGTCGACAAACCGATTGAATCTCTTCGTAGTTAAATGTTTTACATGACCTCTCTTTTGACGTTGCCACATCCCTTGACAGGTCTATTGTATTGTATAAATCCCTTTAAACAAGTGAAAACATGGTAAAAACCCTACCAGTAGGTCATCGTAAAGATATGAAATTTCCGGATAAGCAATGAAGTCGACCATGGCTGTCTCTCGTGATCACCCGTTACCCACGACGCTATGAGGTGGCGGTCCAAAAGAATAAAGGCTGAAAATGCTTATTATCACGAACGCACCGCACTTAACACACACAACCACCGGCACACACTAATTTTTCTTGACGGCGTGACACTCTTTCTTTTCCTGTATCACGAATAAGGAAAATCTTAATATTTGTTTTTATTTTTTTATTTTTCACAGACTCGGTTTCTTTATTTATTCCTTTCTGCCGTACGGACAGCTTTTCGTCTATGTATACGTTCGAAAACTATATCCCTAAACACACACGAGAATGAGGTAGAACTGCGCAGACGCTTGTAATGTTCACGACACCGGTACACCACGCGTTCGCGAAGTCAAAAATATCGGAACTCGGTAAATGATCGAAAAAAGTCAACCGATATTCTTGTTATCAGATCAGAACAAAAAAAAAGTTGCTATTTAAATTTTTTCGTTGCCCAGTTGAAACGGTCGTCAAAGGATTCAACACAATAGCGAAATTCCGTTAATCTCAAAACCTATTGAATAACTGTTTTCCTGTCAAAGTTTCATCCCAGGAATAATAGGGATAAAATATAAAATAAAAGAATTTCAAAAAGTATTCCAGAAATGTGAGCCACGTAGGATGACGTTCCCGCGCTAAGGTAAGTTCTATCTCTTACTCACTTTCTCCCTTTCAGTTTATCACTCACTTGAGATCGAGTATTACAATCGCAGACGGATGAAGAATGAACTATAATCCGCACGCGTATTTTTTTCGATTTTGTACGATGAATTAAGAATATATTCAATGATGAGCACAGGAAAAACAATGAAGTTGTTGTGAAGGATACACTCGCGAGAGCGCGGCTTGCAGAGGGTTCGGACGCGTAACTGCGACTAGACTGTCTCGTGGACTCGGACAGCGTACGGAGAACGGGATATATCCGCGTCGTGGGGGCTGACGTGGAGTCCACGAGGCGCGCACGAGGGCGGCGGCGTCGTCGACGGCGATGAACGGCAGCAGTGGCGCGGGCGTCGGCGTTATCGTCTCTCTCCTTCTTTCTCTTTTACACTGACAGAGGAAGCGAAGGATAGAGAAAATACCCAAAGGGTCTTTAAAGGGGTTGAGGGGGAGCAACGAGAGAGATTTGCGATTGGTAGAAATGAGAGCGAGAGAGAGAGAGAGAGATTCGAGATACAGAGTGAAAAAGGAGAATCACACCAGGGTCAGGATCTCTCTCTCTCTCTCTCTCTCTCTCTCTCTCTATCTCTCTCTCTCTCTCCCCATCTCTTTTCTATGTCTGTCTTCGTTTCTCTTTCTCTGCAACTCTCACTCCATCTGCCTCTCTTGAAGAAGAAGGGTTTGCGAAGCGAAAGCACGAGAGTCTATAAGCTCGGTCACTGAGGCGGCGTCGCCACTCGGCCTATCTTCTTGCAAGTGACTTCCACCCCCTTTTCCCTTCATGATGCTTCTTCTGTCGTGCTACCTAGCAACCCCTCTCTATTTCCATTTCGCAAATCTACCCCCTATTCCTGGCTCGATTTTCATCTCTTGGCGCGCATCTTCTTCTCTTTCGCACCCTTCGTTGTCACGTAGAAATTAACCCTCGCTCTGGTTATACTACTGTGAAGTGTATAAATGTGATGTCGAACATTATTCAATCGACAACGTGTTAACAGTTTTTAAAATAAAATAATAGTATTCCGATATAGTCCTATATACTTCTACCGATTTCGTTATATTTTTAAATAGCTTACTTTAATTTTTCGTACTCTGAGTGCTGATTAGCATTTTCTAAAATTAATTTTCATAATCGAATTCTCGAGTGCATTAGTTCATTTCTTCATTTTGTAAATCAGCCCTACGTAATAGGTAGATGATTAATGCAATTTGATCATTAATGAGCTTAGACTGATTAAATCAGACTAGTAAAGCTAACTAATTGTTAAATTGCAATTAACCCATCGTTGGTCGCACTACTTCCGTCGTAAATGTTGATCGCATGATGAGAGATTTTCTCACGTGTATCGCTTCAATTATTTAATTTAATAAATAGGACATGACGAATTATTTCGGAACTGTAATTATGACTTTCAAACATTTTTATTTCTTGAAAACAATAAAAATACTAAAAATAAAAAATACAATTAAATAAAAATTTCATATTTTTTAAAACATTTTCTCACTTTTACATCATGCTGAAAGATCAATTTAAAATAGTTACAAAAATTTTCAAATGCTTATGCCATTGGAAATTTTTGAGTAATGATCTTTTTAATAGAAGTGTGAGAAAAATCTCAGCCCGATCGATAACGGGTTAATAAATGAAAAATTAATTCTTGACTCTGATTATTCGAATATGTAAGAAAAAATTCTGCAAGTAAAAAATACCAGAAAAACATTAAGTGGATGGGGAAAAAAATTGTAAGAATCAAATCTACGGGTGATTTTCGAAATGCTTGCCAAAAGGTATTTATTTCTAAACCTTTTTTCATGTATATAAAGACCACGATCAAAAAACATCTGTGTTCGAAACACAAATTCACTATAGTAATTGGTTTTGTATGTTTGTATGTTTTTGAGGGGCTTCAAAACACCGCTGCCTTTCAAAATAAGCGTGAGTGAACCTTGTTTGTTCTTAAAATTGTAATAAATTATATAGGATAATATAGGGGGGCGCGTGCCTGTGCGCAAAGTGAGCCTGTACCGTACAAATTTATGAAGATAGCAACTTCATATAACACCCAGGCCTTTTCAGTAAAATTACTATAGCTGATTTTCCGAAACTACCAGAGTGTGCACTATGAAAGTGTTTGCTTTCAAAGTTACAAGGAGCTCCGTTATTATGATAATAATTAATTGCCTGATCTTAAATATCCGAGTTTAATATCCGCTGTCAAAAACAAATAGTGAGGACCAGACTGTAGCGATGTTGCAGTAACGATTCTTTTTTTTTTAAGTTTAATAATTTAACGTCACATTAACTACTACTAGGTTATCAGCCATGGGGACTACTTTTTTTCTTCTAGCGAGTTCCGAACCACTTTACACGACAGCTTTGGGGAAAACTGTTTTTGTCTTGGTATTGCTAAACAGTCGATCACTGAATTCGCGTCATGCTATCGAAACTATGTCTTGTCGATCGCTGTCGATAAATATTCGACTTATTACAGGCATTATGTTGTGCAATTAATGCGAAAGATGTTTGGACGCTACGTGGAGTCAGAATATTCTTTATTTGCCAACGCGACGATGGTACCAGGATTTGAACGTGAGACGTCCCCATGGTTTATTTGAGAGGCTAGTACTTTAATCACCAGACAAAACTCACTAGCAACGGTAACTTTACGGTATCGATCCATGAAAATCAGATATCAGGGGTATTTAAACTCTTCTGTAAAGTTTTTGATTATGCATGTAACATTTACCATACATTGCATAACATTTATAAATTACACATTAATTTTACATTACATTTACATGACATCATTACTTTTATTACATTTTATTATTTTATTTACATTCATATTTATAACATTTATTTTGGATGACGTGCATATAATATTTATCAACTAATGCTGGCCAACCCTTTGAGTTACTTCTCCAGAAAACATAGAGAAGGACTAGAAATCCGAAAACACCCGGACAACCTGAACAGAGACGGAGGTTACCAGGTCCACCCTATCTGGCACGCCGTCCTCCCGGTTTTTTAATTGATCAGCTGATCAACTAAAATCTCCGATTGGCTGATGCAGTCATCCGGAACGATGACCATGCGTATGTAAGGACTACCCGAGACCAGGGAGCTTCAGTATCGGAGCTCCTAGCCCTGATGATGCAAACTGTAACGTTTGCGAAACGTCGGCAATACGCTGAAACATTACACGGCATCCATCCGGAAGCCTCAAACCTTTATAACAATAATGGCCGCGAAAGCCTCAAAACTAGAATTTATCAACTAATATTTGTATGATACAAAATTATACGATATGAAATGTCAACACAATTACTTGAAATTATATCGGAAGTATACAATTAAAAATTAAGTAGAATAGCTTTTAACACCCTGGGTTTGAGCAGTAAATACAATTGTAGCCTGTACGCCACATACTTCGATACAGCCACAAATTGTAAGTGTCGAGTGTATGTAGTCGTACCGAGCAGTATAGATTAAACAGCCGACGAAACCAGTCGAACGCCAAATAAATAATAAATAAATATTCCACCTAGTTTATTAAGTACCTCCAAAAAAATGTAAATCTCTCCGCCATAAAGATCACAAATTCATAAATTTTAAAATCTAATTCTAAATTCAGTCGTGCAGCTAAATAAAAAAACCTACATTTATTATATGACAGAATTAATGGAAAGACGTTTATTAAATTATTATTCTCATATTTCCATAAGATTTTTCCAATGGTTCCTGGAGAATTTTAAGGTGATTACCGTGTTTCATTCAATTAAACAAATTTATTTGAATAGTAAGAACGATGCTTAAGTCGATTTGTTTAAATTTCCATAATTAGGTGTTTCATTGCACCTTGTATTATTCCTTGGTGGTAATCGATAAAGCTTGAAAAGATCAGGTATAACACAGAATGAAACTGCCGAGCGAGCACCAATGAGCAAAACTCTTCCGGAATGATATAACAAAGAGGGCGAGAGCCCGTAGTTGAGCACTTGAACAGCAAGAGCGATGTGCTAGAAAAGAGGGTGAGGGAGAAAAAGAGAGAGAGAGAGAGAAACAGAGCAAGAGTCGTAGTCGCGCTTGTAGCTTCGAAGGGTGGTGAGACGCAGGTGCACGCCGGAAGTCGGCAAAAACTTCGTTAGGGAGGAACGCAAACAATTCCTGGCTCGAGCCCACGTTCGCCGATCTCTGCTCGCATTGAGCTATATATACTGTATATGTATTACACATTGCTATTTCTACTGGTTCACGAGTCAGCCATCTGTGCTTTAACACGCGTTTGGTAGAATTATTCTCCTTATGCAAATGAGCCGACGTCGAATGAAATATCTGCGGGTGGCCGTTCTCGTTGATTTTCACTCGTTCATTTATCCTCTCTCTTTCTCTCTCCGTGTCTTGGTCTCTTTTTCTCTCGAAGAAACACTCTTCTGCGTCTGGGCTCTTGAGAGTCTCGAATTCTATAGCTTTAACTATATATTTCTCTCACTCTTCTTTCCTTTCTGTCTAACTCCTCGCTTAATATGAACCCCTTGCTCCAAAATCTACCACCAAGGAATTTCTTTCGTTACACGGGCAGTATGATTCTCTTGCCGGTACACTCGCGCCCTCCAATTACAACCTCGTAAATCGGCCTTCCAATTTGTCGAGCTACGCAATCCTATGAAGCTTCCCCAAACAGCCGACTGAATTTCGACGTGCCTTATCGCGCACGCCGGGCTCGCCAATGGATATATACATGACTGTCCGTATATTACGAGTATATATAGGCAGCACTATATAAATATATACGAATGCATGCAGAAATGAGAAAGAGGGGAAGAGAGAACAATCGATTCTCGGTTGCGACCAGCGCTTCGTGTCCGTCCATCCGTCCGTCCTTCTGTTCTGTATAACTTAACGATCGATTTGTTAAAATCAAAAGGTACTCGAGAATCACTTCAACGTTAAGGTCAATCTAAAATCTGGCTGTCACCATATGACGACAAAAATTCCACGCGCTTTTTCGTATCTAAAGAATATTAAGCGAGAAACCACCAATTTCTTCACGAGCATTTTTACTAATGAAGAGCTTCCAGGTTTAACAGAAATGTCGAAACATAAACGAGCTCGGAACATTCAAGAATGTATGTGTATATATATATTGTGACGCGAATTTTTTCAACCAGTTACATTTAATATAAGAATTGGTCGTATCGCCCCGACTCGACTCTTTTGCGCGCGAATAATATTTTCCGTATTTCTGTCCCGCGATTTATTCTTTAATAATTTACTCTTTTGTATCAAAAGAGTAAATTATTAAATTTGTATTTAAAATTATATGTAAATTTGTATTTAAAATTATAATATTTTTCGACCGGGTTTCACCCCGAAATTAATTCAATTATTAAATTAAATTCAAATTGTTAAACTGCAAGATAATCCGATTTTCATCTAATTCTGTCATTTTTGCAACTAGTCTAACTCTACCCATCTCTCCCTGTGGCTCAACTGGTCATCGATTTCTCTCCTTCTCCCGTTATGTCGCTTTGACGGCTGGTGCCCAAAATAATAAAATTAATTAATTACTCGTCATTTTAATCATTTACTCGTAATGGAAAGTTAGAAACAAAAAAATTACTAACTCAATGAAAATTAGAGGGCTACATAATTACGAGGATATTGCTTGCATTATTGAATCTGTGTGATGCTAAGTTAATTGAATTTCATAATCTTCAGAAAAAATGATAAAACGTAGGATTTTTTTGTTTTATTCGCAGTACAAATGCGATTACCCTCCTTTAAAATACATTTCTACAAGTTTTGACTTTGCAAAAATACTTCATTGGAGAGTATTTAAAAGACGGAAGGAAAGGCAGTGGAATTCTCCATCACACGTGAATTACCTAGGTAAAGGGTCAGTTCTTTTTCCACAAGTCAGGTACATCTGCACTGAAAAGAAGGCATAGTGTTGAGAACGGAGGCGTAGTTGGCTCAACTACGCCCTGAGGTTGGATACGGCGAAAACAATGGCGTAGTTGACGCAACCTCCGCGCGTAGTTGAAGATATTTTGTTGAGCCAACTATGCCCGCAATTTGAAGTAAAACTTTAAATATTCAATAGAACCAAAACATTTTTTGAATAAAATGCAATAAATATTTGAAATAGTATCATCGCATTACTCGGGAAATGCGGGAAAGTGTTTCAGTCAGTTGTATCAATCATGTTCGGATTGAATGAATTGCATTGTGTAATCAAAACGTACAATGATTGTACCGAACAATTAAGGTTTTAAAATGACCGTAAGAAATAATTGAATTTTTTTTGATATATACATTTTTGTTTGATATTTTTGATTTTATATTTTACGATTTTCAATAGTAAATAGGATTGATCGATTTTTTAGGTCATCCTCTTCTCTCTCATAAGAGCGCCTATCCTGACATAATTAGGTGGCAAACCTTTTTATATCAGCATACTTTAATTGTATGATAAGCCTTAGACAATTTTACCTCGTCTCGTAAAACAAGGGTTCGCCATAACTCGGCGACCATTGATCGGATTCATCATTATTAATTATTTAATGATCCAATGCCAGAGCCTTATAGGCATACGGGCAGTGCGACGCTTACGCGAAAGCGCTCCGCTCGTGGCCCTCTAGCGGATTTTTGCCACACCAGAAATCCAGCCAGGGAATAAGGTTGTCCGGTTACAATATATATAATTAATGTTAAACAAAACATATTGTTTGCGCAATAAAACTTTAGTAGCTTTAGCAAAAGCTTTATTTGTTCGAATAGTAACAAAAGATTTCATCCAAATTACTACTAAGTAATTAGCTTAATCACAAATCATATTCCGTTGATCTATGGTGTCATTGAATTCAATTCACATGAAGAAGTTTATTCGATGCTATTATTTTATTAAGTCACAGATAAACCGTATACAACTCAACCTCCGTGTGATTATTTCAAATTCAATCGATTCTGTGTCTCAAGTTTTGTTTTTTTTTTTTCAATGTAACCATTTATTGCGGTTGTATCACGTGAAATACACTCAACTCAAATAAATTAAAATTTAGCGGCAAAATCGTGGCGTAATTGTCTCAACGACATGACTTTCAATGGATCAACCACCGAGTGATTACATTAACTAAACGTAATATGACTCTTGGCGCAACGAAATTCGTCCAACCTCATCGCGTAGTTGGCATTACTTTAATTTTTTTTTCAGTGTGGTAGTTCGTAAACTTTGGTCGCATTTTTCTCATATGTTTGAATGTATCTATATGCGTGATCTTTCATACACAGAAATTCAGGAACAGAAAGACAAGAAGCACGAGTGAGGATTGGCAGGGAGAGAGTAAAACAGAAAGAGACGAATAGAGAGAGAAGCTACCAGAGGCTTGGCAGACGCGGCAAGGTAAATAAACAGGAATTAAATCTGGAAGGCTTTGTCGTGGTGAGACGAGAGAGAGAGAGAGAGAGAGAGAGAGATGGCTACGATGCCAGGAATTGCGCACATGGGTTTATCTCTTTTCTCTCTCTTTCTCGCTCTTTTTAGTTTCCTGTTGGTACGTTTTCTGTGCAGCTTTCTTTCCAGATGGAACAAGCTAGCATGCTGGCTTTCAAGCTCAATAAAAGAGGCAAGGGATAAAACGAGGATGGTAAAGAGTGTGTGAGAGCAGAGAGAGAGAGAGAGAGAAAGAGAAACAAGGACAGAGATGGCTCAATATATATATATATAAGCCCCCTAGATGCTTTTCTCTCTCTCTCTCTCTCTCTCTCTCTCTCCCCACCCCCTTTTCCACAGCATGTAAAAAGTATGTAAACATTTGATATACATATACATATCTAGTACGGTGTATCAATTCATGAGGCAATTCTGTATGGTACGATCTGATTTAGCTAAAATCAATTTTCCGAGATATCGAGAATTCTACGGAAGACATATATCAGCAATAATTTTTAAAAATTCCTGTTGAGTCCTTTTTGTGATCCTATGAAAATGTATTTTGTTTGCACATGCTTAAATTTGGAATTTGATTCAATAAAGAACTGGATGGTTTCATTCTTGTTGGCTAGAAGAACACTGCCGAATTAAACAATTATTGCATGAGTAAACGCAGAGAAAAGAACTTAGTCATTTAGAGCAGCAGCTAATTATATATATTAATAGTAATCTTTTCATTTCACAATATCACTACTTTCGAAAAGACATAGTCAACAGCACACTTGCTTATAGTAGCATTGAAGTTAAATCTTTTATGTACTGAAGGAATTATTTTAGTCATTTTAGCCAAAGATTATTTTACCACAGTATTTTACAGCATGTAATCATTAAGGTTATAAAAATAGGGTGGAAAAACATTGCATTTCCTATAGTATTTTTTCTTATATGTAGAAAGCCCTATGCATATCCATCCCTGTATCGCTCTCTTCGGCAAGCAGCTATAGCTCCATTTTCGATAAAAGGCTTCTGTGTGCTGATCTTTAATTTCGGCTAAGTAAAGCGTGTAGATCGATCGGGGCGAGCACAAGTCCTAGCGAAGAGTACTCAAGGAATCGAGAAAGAGAGAGAGAGGGGGGGAGAGAGAAAAGAGAGGGAGAACTATATAAGAGAAGGGGTAGTAAGGACGAAAAGTGAGTCGAGACCTTAAGGTAGGAGTCTCGCCACAGTCACGTTCAAAAGTTAATTCTCCGGTCAAAATTCGAAAATTTGGATATAACCTGCGAAATAACTTAAGAATGGCAATTGTCAAGTCATACGGGAGCCTAAAAAAATAAAAATTTTCGGGAACAATGTTTAATATAAAATTCAGAGTTTCCGGAATACCCGCGTTTCCCTATGCAATACACGTAACATATAGTTCATAAAATTATATCTCCGAAACTAAGTAGTCAGAATTGTTGTAATTTTTCGATAAACTTCGTCATATACACCAGTGCAAATGACAAGTAAAAAAAAAATCTGTAGAAAAGTTTCGAAGTAATTGCGTAAAATGTGAAATTTTCTACCTTTGCCCATAAGAACACACGTAAAATTATACAATTTTTGATTTCCGATAACTCGAATATGGAATAGTCAATCCTATTTAAATTTTGCACATTATTACATAATGGTGTTCTGAATAAGATCTCGAAATATAAAAAAATTCTGTAGAAAAACGTTTTGGCGAGACTCCTACCTTAAATAGAAATCTACTTCGCGTATTGCGAACGGACACGCTTGTCTACAAAATGGGTAGGGAGGGCTCTCGTTTCGCGTATGCTATACGTACACGCCTAAAGTAAAAGCAGCCAAAAGCAACTAACTACGAAACTCTTCGTTGCTTCTATAGAGTCGGCAATACGATTCGTCCTACCCGCTGCTCCTGCACCCTGAATACCCACACCTAAACGATGACCTCGACGAGCACGCGAGCGTTCGATCAAAACCACGTGGTCTTGACGAAAAAACATATACATACAAATCATCTACTTTCAAGCAAAAGGGCTCTAGCATGACATCATTACACGTGCTTAATCATACCGTTTCTTGAAATTCGTTACCGTTTGTATACTAGACAATTGCTAGACGGAATCTGCGAAAAGTCAATAAAAGCCGTAATTTTACGTAGGTGAATAATACTCGCGTTAATAAAAATGTGTACAAATATATTCAAGTCTGATCACACAATGACGTGTCTACTTTAGCAAATAGTCGTGTAAGATTTATACGATATCTCGGGATTGGTTAGACGGATCGACTTGCAACAAGGATCAATGGAAAAGGAACAAAAATATTTCATTGATCAACCACCGTCACATTTTTTACTCAACCCGTTTTTCCATGAGAGCGATTTGAAAAAGGAAAATAGTCCGAGAGACGTCATATTCGAGTATATAAGAGTGCGGTAGGGTTTGGACTGGCTTTTTTCTTATTACTTCGCATCGAGCCGCTGCCGAGGATTCGATTTTAATAATGTGGATCTCAATACGTTATATAATGTATGGTTTTTGATACTGCATATGAGAGTTTGTAACATTCAGTATATATAGTAGCAACGAATGTCATTTGAGTAGATATACGCGAGGGAGAGAGAGATAGTGCATGAATGTGGCAAGGAAAAAAATAAAGTTTCCGACTCTCTAGAACTTGGGCATCGAATAAGTAGGTCTCAAAAATTGCTATAACTGAAAATGTCTTTATTCTTGATGTGGCATTCTGTCATACTTTTGCTCTAACCAATCCTCGATTTGCCTTTTAACTGATCCATGATTCTGAAGAAAATTGTTAAAAGTAAGTATTAAAAAGTTTTTTTCTAAGGAAAACCCTAATAAATTCATGTTATCAAGTTTATCTATCTATGATTCAAAACAATGATAGAAAATGCCACACTTCTAAATACATGAAGCATTTATAAATATTTAAATGATTTTTTGGAAATAAAAATTGTAAATATTACAGTAGTTCTATTCTTTCTGTAATTATAATAAGCGTATTAATATTAATTATAATGTTATAATAATGAGCGTATCTCATTGAAATCACGACTGCCCACCCCAACGTCACGAATGGTCCCCGCTTCAGTGCTTTCCAGAAAAAATCTATATATATATTTATGAATGACTTGCACATAACCGGCACATGCCCTATTTCATGATCAGCTGGTGAGTGAGATTCCGTCGCATGACACAAACGTTCTATATACGTATATAATGGGGTATTTCACATCACTTTTACATTCCCAAACCCAGAGGCCTTTTGATTCATGGGAATTTTTTCCATACAAAAAAATAAGCGGACACGTATTTTAGGATTTTTGATTCGACTATTCTTTCGATTTTTACATCCAATTGAATCTCGATTTTTTACTTTATCCCTCTGGATTCAAGCTGCGATAACTCGAAAACTATGAGTGCTACTACAAAAATAACCGGTGGCAAGTTTGCGCAATTTTCGATGTATTTACAGATAAAAATACATCAAGTCGCGAAAAAAATATTTTTACTTTTTATTTCCATTTTTTGGCAAAAAGATGCATACAGTAAGACTCCGATTTTCTACCGCTTGAGGAGATGACTGGTAAGAAATCGGTGTCCAGCTGAGAGGTGTGACTTAAATGTCGTGGAGACGTACGAAATGGTGCGAGCATGCGCATACCCATTTCTAGCCTTAGAGTTTGAGGTTATATTACCCCAGTACCGGCGCGCCAGCATGTTGGACGAGTATGGTAGGGATAGCAATGTCCACAGTCACTATTCTCCTCAATGAGACAAAATAGAGTGAGGGCAACATTTTAGGGGAATGATAAAAAATCGAGGTGGTAAAAGATTTTTGAGGGTAAGTTCAGAGAGGGCAGACTTTTTTGAAGAAGTTGCAACCCAGTAAATTTTTTTAAATTCAATAAAAATATTTTAAGAACTGTAACTTCTGGGTAACTACAGACGTAACGCGGCAGCTTCTTGAGGCCAAGTATTAAAAAGAAAGATAGTGTTGAACGTCAAAGGCAAGATGCGCCGCATATTTATACTCGAAATTGGCTGTTTTTTTGTTACTTTCAAACTTTGAGTCAACGCCACGCGAAAACGCTTCAACTTATCAAAAAAACGTTATATCCTTGCTCTTGACAATATTTTAATTTCACCAAGTTCATGATTAGAATGGAAATGAAAAAAGTAAATAGATGTTTTTCAGATTTAAAAAAAAATTAATGAAGAAAAATAAAGAAAACTTTTTTTGAAAATTGATGTATTAAGAGTTACGTTAGCGACTTGGGACTAATACATTTGTTATGCTTCATGTACCTGCCAAAAATGAGCGAGTCTCTACAAGATATTTATACCAGACACGGTGGCGTTTTAGAAAATTCTTTCCTTTTTATTTAATGAATTTTTCTTTCCTAAAAAACGTTAAAGATTGAATAAAAATGCAACTCTTCATTTTCTTTAGTAATATATTTTTCTTGCGATAAATTGTATATATTTTTTTGGAAATTGATAGCAACATTTTTACTTAACTTCTATTGTTTTTTTGGAAAAATATATATCAACTCTCAAAAAAAGGCAAAAATTGTTTTTGTTCAATTAAAAAAAAAAATTCTGGAAAAAACTTATTTACTTTTTTCACTTCCATTTTTACCAACAATCAGATGAAATCATAGTATTTCCAATCGACAGTATACATTTATAACAAGAAGTTACAGCTATTTATATATATGTATTTATTGAATTATAAAAAATTCAAATAGCCGTACCTTTTATACAAAAAAGTCCGCCCACTCTGAACTTGCGCTCAAAAATTTTGTAAATTAACATCGATTTTGATAAAAAAAATCAAAGCTGAAATCGATAATGCCCTTTTTAGAAAAAAAATAAATTCGTTTCCCAAAAGAAAATTGAAATATTTTGTTTCGTGACTCAATGCATTTCTCTTATAAAATTTTCGGGGAAACTCTTTCGCATAGATGGTCAACATTTTTGGAAAGTGTTAACCTCTTCGTAATTCACCGACGGAGATGCCAACTGTTTTTTCTGTCCCAAATGTCATTTACGGCGGAGAAAGATTTGTCCGAAAATGTCAGCTATCTCTCTCGCACTCATGGCGATACTTCCGGTATATCACATTTCCTTAAGATCATGAATTCTAGTTTAGACGGCTCATTAATTGAAAATTCCTATCTAGTATTCTCAATAATTCCCATTAAATTATTTACTAGATAAAACTTTTTTTCGAATCTTTAATTTTGTTAACCTTTAAATTATTTTGCAACCTAATTTCTTTACGTCCATATTATCTCAACGCCCAGAAAACTTATAAGTGTAAAAAAAAAATAGTCAAATTCCATTTCAGACAACAAATCTATAAGAAACATACTAATTATCGATTGTACTTAACGGACAACACCACTGTGACCCCCTATTTTTTTCACATTTTTCAAGAATTTTTTTTTGTGGGAAAAAAAAGAGATATTCGAAAAATTTTTTTTGGGTTTTGTTCCTTGTTTATTAATGTATCAAAAAACATTTTTTCACATTTTTCACGCCGCATGGTGGCGCTGGGGAAGCTCTCGCGTCATCTCCGCAGTGGTTCGCGGCACGCAGCAGAACTCGAGCAATTTTTATCCGATCGACTTCAAATTTTTACTGTGTCAATAAAAGTAGATTATCTAGAGAAGTACATAGGATTTTTTCGATATCTCAATAACTATAAAAGTTATAGCCTATTTTCGACAAGAAATTTTGCTCAAAAATCATTCTTTAATTTCAAAGGCGTGCCTATTTTTTAAAAATCAATATTTTTCCAAATCCCTATGTTTCCAAATCCCTCTTCAAAATATCATATTATTAACGAAAACACTCGGTATTTTTTTTTCAGATCGACGTTGAAGAGAGTTCTGCTGCGTGCCGCGAACCACTGCGGAGATGACGCGAGAGCTTCCCCAGCGCCACCATGCGGCGTGAAAAATGTGAAAAAAATGTTTTTTGATACATTAATAAACAAGGAACAAAACCCAAAAAAAATTTTTCGAATATCTCTTTTTTTCCCACAAAAAAAAATTCTTGAAAAATGTGAAAAAAATAGGGGGTCACAGTGGTGTTGTCCGTTAAGAGAAAGACTTATTAAATATTTGACCGAACATAAAATTCAAAATAAAGGTAGTTGTATATTTCGATGATGTTCCATGACCAAATGTAGCAATTTAAACAAAAAAAACACCATAGTGGAATCCAAGAACTCTCAATTCGTCGCGGTTAAGCTCAGAGCTGTGGTTGGTGTTGAGGGAAGTACTCGAAAATGTAAATCGCGGGAGTCTGGCCACCGAATGTGCTAATGGCTAATAATGCGAACGTGTTTCCGATCGCGTTTCTATTTTGGTCATGAGAATTTTTTACATCGTCATCAAAGTATATAGAAAGGTTGGAAATGTATAGAAGTTTGGGTCATAACAAATAGTACGCATATGAGAGGATGAATGTATGTGGAAGTTGCACGTGTGCGATGGTACTGGCGAGTGCGGTAAGGCAAGAGAGAGAGAGAGAGAGAGAGAGAGAGAGAGAAGGAGAAATATGGATGTGCTAAGTTTAGCCATCGTTGTACGAAGCAACGGGGGAATCAAGTAACGTTAGTGTAGAGAGTACGATAACGCCACGGGCATTGTTATTGCTTGCACAGCGGTCGAGTACTCGGATGCTGATGCCGAAGGCACAAGGGCCTCTGTTGTGTTTATAAGGTCTCCATCTTGCTTAAACCGAGTTATGACCTCAGGTGTGCTGACGTTGGTTATTACGACTCGGTTCTCCCAATCGTTGTGTTGACCCACAACCTTCGCCACTTCTGCAAAGATATTGTCTGTCTGTTTATGATATGAACCTCTCTCAGATATGATCGTTGCAATGGATAATTACTCTCAATTAAATTTCCGTTAATTTAATATACGAGGGATAATTCGTGTGAAACAAATGACTTTTTTTATAAGTTTTTCAGGATATGTTATTTTGTTTAGCTCAACTTGGACACAGACATTCACATTTCTGTACATTTAGGTGAAAATGTTATTCAAGTGATTAATGTTTGTTCAATGTTTACTAAAGTTTTGTTTGAATATATAATTTAAGAGAAAACATAAGTTCAATTGTTTCCTCAATATTCATGTTATATTTTTTCCTGTAATAACAGGGAATACATTTTCTATCAATTTTTGTAGTTCTTTTCCAAAATCCTGCTGATTCGTATAGTGTATAATAATTAAAGCCATAAATTACAAAATTGTTTCCATTTTAGAGGTACAAAGATAAAAACAAATGGCTTTTGACCATCAAATCGTTGATAGAATAACTTTTATTTTAATTAAAATTTCGAGATATCATATGCGTTATTTTTCAACCACATCTCCCTAAATAGCATTTACGTAGTAGATTCTTTATTATTTTATCGGTGGAAGCCATGATGGCGTGCAATAACGAGAATTGACCATTCAAGAAATTCACTGGCCAAGCGACAACGTTGCTTTACGATTCAAAACACAGCCATGTCATAGTTAAATATTTCAGACAACACATTTTCCTGATTACACCAGCAATTTTGTAAACTCAATCTCCATTTTCCGCCCCGTCGTTACATTTTTTATTTTCATTCTTTTATATCTCGACTTTTTCTTCGTTCACTTGACATATCCTCCCGGACGATGTGCCCAATCTGTGCGAGTGAAAATATGCACACACGGGATGTGAGGGCGAAAGGAGAAAAGAGTCTCGGGCTCTTCATAAAGTTATAACTCAAGTGAGCCCGTAGGAAGGGAGAGAAGAGAAGTGGGGGGCATGCGCATCTCTCAGCATAACATTTAAAACGATTTCCGCTGGCAGCGGTGCCAAAATATCCTCCGCGCTAGCAGCGTTGTTTCGGGGATAGATTAACGAAACATAACGCCGGGATACTCTCGACGGTACGGCCTTCCAAAAAGGGGGGCTTGCTACTAGTAAAGAGGGTTCTGAGAAGTAGGGATGGTTTTCTATGTGCTGCCGTTGGATAATATGGTTGGGGGTGTGTTGGCACTGCACTGGCAGTTAAGCAGCTAGCACGGGGAACGACGAGTGTAAGCCACCCTCTTGCATACCTCTCTTCAACCCCAACTACCCTTTACCCCGTTTCCTCCCAACCCTTCTACCTCTCTGCATGCCACTCTAACCCTCTGCAGGGCTTCACTCGAAAATCGATCCTAAAATTCTCTTTCTCCCTCTTTTCCTCTATTCTTGCTCTCTCACTCTCTTTATTTATTTCACATATGCTAACTTATGCCTCGGCATTCCCTCTCACTGTACTGACATACCATACCTAAATTTCATGTCATCTAGACAAAAATGCAACTAACCGAGTGAATATGGCGGGCGTATACGCGAAGGAACGCAGTAAAAAGAGCATTTTTCCACAGTAGAGAAATCGATGCGTGGTCAGACATACTAAAACGAGGAATACCCAAAGGATGTACGAAACTCTTTAAAAAAAGACTGGTTTCACCCCAATTCCTGACTATTCCTGGGAAGCTATCAACCTTGATTATTCCTTTTAGTACGAAGAAATTAACTTGTCGCAGTCACAGTTTTAATACGGGCGAAGTCCCGTGGAAAAATCGATGGTATCAAAAGCTCTCAGGCGAGAGAGGCTTTTTTGTGGGAACGAGTCATTCGACATCTCCCACATCAAAAATATATTGACGATAGATTTTTGTTCGGTTTCATTGTCCGCAATATTAACGCAAATTGGAATCTTAGCACATCCTTAACATTTAAAATTAATGACAACAATCCCTAAAAATGTCGTCAATGCCATAGTTAATATAAATCAAATAACATAAGTAGAGTGGATGATGTAGCTAAAGAGTTATTTTACGATATAATCAAGTAAGTTATTCTTTAACTCTCACAGATAAATTTGAGATATAAAACTTACCCCTGGTAAAGTCCGCTTCTCATGCAGAGTCTCCTGGGCGCTGATAGCGCTGTCACGGCTGTAGTAGGTCAAAAACGCACACCCTGTAATCACAGAAGAAGAAAACTTTTTATAATCATTCAAGTTACGTATTAGAGACGAGATGAAAAAAATGACGCGAAAAGAAAAATACAGAAATTTAAAAAAAAATATAGTAATTAATTCAGCATAAAAGCTAACGAAAGACTGCTTGCGGCAGGACGAAACGTTAATTGCACGTTTTGTGATCGTTCGAGCGTGAAAATCGTTTGAATCGTGATTACGTGACGTCAATCTGCCACACGCCATAATTAGACTACTAAAACTACTCGGAACTTTTTTAAAAACTGCAATTATCCTCGTACGAGACGCGTATTAAGACCGCTTGTGTGTTATAATTTTTACGACGGTGACGTACACCTTCGAGCTATATAGTCATTTATGGATATAATATTCATACATGTTTTTATATATATTTTCATGTGGTATAGGTGTATCTTAGTGTCTTCTCTCACATACGGAATTCAATAAAATAATAGATAATGAAAACAATTCTATTTTCGACGTTGCATGTGGGTCCATCTACTTTCTGGGTCATTCTCGTGAATCAGAATTTGATTGGGCAAACTTTTGTTCAAATCCGACCCACTTTAATGCCAGAACTATCCACCGGATACTATTTTTTTTCACCTCTTTCCTTGTCTGCTACTCATTTTTTTCATTCAGTTTCGCGAAGCTCGTGGGTTTTTTAGCCGTTGGCTTATCGGCTATTTATGACAGCCTTAAATCAGAAAATAACGGCGTTGGCGAACTCAGCCGGTCACCGCGTCAGATAATAATGTCAACCTTATAACGGTCAGTGGTGTAGTGTGAGTTTTTCCCTCTCACTTCTCTCTCTCTCTCTCTCTCTCTCTCTCTCTCTTTTATTATTTCTGGTTTGTAGCTGTACGCAGAAAGCAAGAAGACCGAAACGATCCTGTCCAACCCCTGGTTTCCAACTCACGCAAACTTCTCGCTCGTTATCCAACGTTATCTCAAGCAAACCGGCGATATACAAGCCTGTGCGTGTTTCTATATATTGCATATGTAAATACATACATCCATGTGTTTGTGTTGTGTATACATATACTCGTATGATCACCAGAGTGATTGTGTACTCACTTTTTACTTCATGCATACCCCCGTTTGTTCTATTATTAGTCACACTCCAATATTTCACGGGCTTAATGCGATTTACTCGAGCGGTGGATCTTTTGCGGCTTTGGGCTAAAACTCTCTCAACGGGACTTTTCTCGCTCATGCCACTCAACCCCTCATTTTGCCACGTATTTCCGAATTTTAGCCAGACTATGTCGACGACGACGACGACAACGACACACGATACAACGATTAAATTAATTCAGTGAGCTGGCACACACGCGAGTTGCGAGAGGTATAAAACGCGCCAAGGTTCAGAACGATGGTAATTAACCCGTGAATTGGACGGGAACCCAGATAGGACCATTATCGTGTGTGATACGTAATATATACATAAAATGATTGCGCAAAAACTATATATTCCCTTTTAAAAAATGTCTCCCAGTTAGCCAACAGAATTTATTCAAGGTCATGAACGTATCCAGCACGTATCGATAGTATTCATACTTACTTCAGACTTTTCCGTTACTATGTTAGTAGAAAATATAGAAAAAAAGCTACATATAAAAAAATCGATCAAACGGAATAAGACAATTTTCTTATATAATATTTTTAAAAAATCCAATTGAGTTTATCTACAACATCATCGGTGAAAAAGATTTCTATCATTTTTATCACGGGATATCAGAGAACTTGAACCAATTTGTTTTCTCACGTCGTCGTGATGGCGAAGATGCGATAAATTGTATTGATCATCGTTCTTGTAACCATACTTCATGTTCCACAGAGAATCTCTCGATCTATATATAAATTTATAAGTTTATACATACGTTTATATGTAAACCGAGACACACGTATAGTATATCTCGTTTATTTCGTCACGTTATGTCTCTTTTGAAATTTGATAGTCCATCGTTCCGTCTATGGGAGGGGAAAGGGAATGAAGCCGTGAGGGAATATGAAAGGGATCGTGTGGATGCTCTCTCAACCGAGAGAGATCCGTATGTCTCAATCTGCCGCCCTTACAACGCAATTTCGCGCGAGGTCGTAGCAGGTGGTGCATCTCTTGATGCTGGAGGATGATGGAAGAGTGGGGCAGAGGGGTTGAGGTAGTTTCTCTCGGTGCAGTATATATCGGAGGAATAGCAGAACATGATCTATATATACATTGCGTTCTTGGTGTAGAAGCAACCGAGTAGAGTAAACTGAAGTAACGATGTATAGATATATAAACCATGAAACACACACGTATATTCATGGAAAGAGAAAAAGAGATCCGAGAGAGCTCGCAAGAGCAATGTAATTTTTCATGCGCCACGTCGGCTTCGCCTTATCTCCTCGGCGAGTTACGACACTCACCGCCCCCGCTGATATGCTCTCACTCCCTCACTCTCCCGTGTGACGTAGGTTATACTAGCGAGTTGGCCAAAAAAAAGCCGTAAAAGAACTCTCGTTTTCACGGTTACGGGAGTATCTGTGTGTGCGTGTGGAAAAAAAACATACTACATAATACAAACAAATGTATATGCATGTATATGTAAAGTGGATACAAGTGGAGTCAAAATGAATTGTCACACGCAAGTAACGTTCCTTCTCCTTTTTAAACATAGAATTATTATCATTAAACACATTGATTTATTCGCCAATTTGTGTGTATGAGATTTTTTATTCGAATGAGTGAAACAAAAAAATTATCGTTCATTGAAGTAATCTTGATCTCTCTTTCCTTTAGTGAAATTTAAGATTTTTTTTTTGTAATACAAACAAATCGCAGAGATCGAGTTCAATCGATGGATTTTACGGTGTGAAATCGCGTGAGACGAGAAATTGGACACAAGGAACCGGCCTACGAGTTTCTCGAGGCAGAGTAGGCGGCTCTTACCATCATACCCGATTTCACGTAAAACCGGGTCTGAGAGTCTAGTCGAAGGGATGTGTATAGGGGTATACTAGACTCTCTCAGTTATCGTCGGTCAGAATCAGCTTATCCATCACCACGCCTAGTGAAACCATAGTGGCAGAAAAAGAGAAATAGAGGGAAAGAGAGAGAGAGAGAGACAGAGAAATACAGAGAGAATGCTTCCTCACTCCAAGCGGTTTCGAGCATCGCAGCGCTAATGCGAGCTCATTTAGTTTCTCGTCTTATCTCTCTTTTCTTCTTTCCATTTTATTTTACTCTCTCTCTCTCTCTCTCTCACTCTCTCTCGCCCACTGCCTCTCGCTCACTCTCACTTCGTTCATCCTTAAATGAAGGTACATTGTTTCGAAAATTTATAATATTCCCTGCCAAGTAATCTCAATTTTGCACGTGATAGAAGTGAAACTTTTTTGATGACTGTTGTATGTCTAAATTTATAATAAATAGTTATGTTTTGTATTTGGGGGGAGATGGCGGGAGGTGGCGGGAGGAGGGCTAGAGAGAGACCGCTTGATTTGATTTATTTAAATGCCCTAGTAACAACTTTGGGGTAAAAGCTTAACAAACGCTGAGAATTTTACAGAATTTTTTTCTGTAAATAGTACACTGTGAAGCATTTCACCCGAAGGCAAAATGTTTACGACAAGCTATCTGACAAAAAAATCAGCAGGATAAAATATACGCAAAACAAAGTATCCTAAATCTTGTATGACACACACCAACACAATATCTCTTAAGTCAATTGAATACAAACTGTACGGTATCATCACAACATACATCATCATATCACCCCATACAGCATCATCACACCATACATCATCATATTACACCATAAGACCGAAACACAACAGACGTACACTCACCAAACTATACAACAATTCTGATAATGTAATTTAATTTAAAAAAAATATATACACTGAGAAAAAAATTTTGTTGGTATAGCTAAAATTTGTTTACCTTAACTAAATTTTTTCGTTTGAGTACATTCAACTATATATTATAAAAAGACAACAAAATATTTTCTTCACGTACTAAATAAACCAATACTTGAATCAACAAAATGAAAAGTTCAATTCAACGATGTATACTTATTGCAACACAATGGTATATTAATAAGCGCATACGTTTTTCAAATCTAGACTAGATTTAGTTGATTCTGTCAGTTGTGATTAAAATGAAACGAGTTAATTTTCTTTTGATTACGAAACTGCTTTAAACAAGTGGATATAAAATTTGAGGAAATAAAAATTTGGTTTATTTGCGTAAAATTCAGTTATTTCAAAAGATAAAACATAGTCGGTCGAACCAAATATATTTTTCTCGGACTAAATCCGTTATTGTGTAAATCAGAAACCTATCTCAATGGAAGGTCTTGTATTGTTGTTTAGTCTGCATGTAGTAGTGTTATGAACGAATACGTAGTTACTGTGATACGAAACATTCGTTTATTTAAAACAAATACGTATAGCTCTTACAACTTTATCCCTCGTTCATTATAAATAAATATGTAGTTCTCACATTAACATATCCGATTATAACGAACCAATCTAAAGTTTATACAATATTCTTTTGTTTACTTCCAGTATTTTTTTAACATATTCATTAATTACATATTGTTGGTTTGAAAATACGAAAGCTTAAATCAAACGGAAGACATTTTTAATTCACAATATTCATATCGTCAATAAATGTTTTTTTTTCGATTCTCAAATATGTACTATCGAATTACTTATCATTCAAAAATATGTATCCACCTGATTTCTTACCACAATGACCATGGGGTCATAGATGTAAGAAAATCTAGTGTTTCTCACGGGACTGTAACCCGTGGTACTAGGTACAAATGTTCGCTACCTAATTCTACAACAGAATCGGTCGGAACAGCATAACGTACTCAGCTCTCGCAATTTATGCCCATCCACAGACCGGCACACGCCGGTCTCACATACACCATACACATGTGAGAAACTTGATGCTCTACGCCACGCGGTAGCCAGAACGGGAAGCTACTTTACATTGCCATCGTTGCTCCAAGCATTATCCTGATGAGCTGGCCGCTTCCACGATATACTTCTGAGATACAGATCGCGGAGCCCATGCAGTATACTGAAACATTCCGCTCAGGTTTTTAAAGTGAATCCGTCCGAATTCAGATCTGATACCTTTGCACGTTGTAGCTGATATTTCAACGAAAAAAAATCACCCCGAATCATCCCAAAAAGCCTACGGCGAAAGATCGATTTCACGTTTTGAAAAAAACGCATTGATCTCGCGATTGGCAGGCCAAGCGACGAGCAGCACGCTCGCCACGCTGGGCGAAGGGTTCGCCCGCCTTATATGTATATAACAGCACGCATGCGTGCTGTAAAAAGGTTGAGACAAGTATATTTTCGTATAAGCCTTGAAAAAAATAATCTGATTTATTTTATTCATCCAAAGGTGTTCAAGTCTACAAGAAGTTCCGAAATAAATTTAATCCTCCCAAAAATAATCAAGCACTCAAAAAATTTTGGAATCCCCCAAGTAAAATTATCAAATGAATTCGAATCGATCAAAAAAACGGTAATTCAATCCCCGTAAAAAATGAAGGTCGAACTTTGCAAAAAGTTACTAAATAAATAAAGATCTGCTAAAGCATATATGGCCACGTATGCGGAGCTTATTAATATTTTATAAAAGCTCCGAAAAATATTGAAATATATACCAATTGTCTCGATATAACATAATAAATTTTGTCACGATTCGAAAGTTACTATAGTATAATTTGTTTGGTAACTATTTCATTAAAGTTTAGCATAGTACGTTGAGCGGATACACACAGAGACTGGCCCAAAAATTTTTCGAATGGTCGAGACTCAAAATATGCTGTTCTTTCCTCGGTGAACTCAAAAAACAACTTCAAATCATGACATGGAGTCATCGTATCATTCGAAGTATCTCATACACATTTGTGCATATTCACTATTATGTGATCACGTGTAAAATTTTTAAAGGATCCACGGTTCCAGATTTGATATATCTCCTATCCGAGATTGCACAGTTCGACATGCGTTTCTTATAGGAGATATTGAAAATATCACATTTTTCACGATAACTTAAAAACTTTTCTAGAATTTTTTTTTTTATTTTAATGGATGGTAGAATGTATGACGTTATTTGTAAAAAAAAAACCAGGATTTTGACCATTTTGTTTTGGAGTTATGGCGACGGAAAACATGTGCCATGTGTTTGAATTGGTTATTTCTCATTAGGCTCATTCTTCTCATTAGGCATTCTTTGTAATACCTTATATGTTTTTACATTCCTCTCAGATAAAATAACTAACATTATTAGATTATCCCGCAAGCCATATTCCAGCTTTCATAGATTTACTAGAGCGACAACTTTTGAACGTAGTTGTTGCGAAATTACTACGTTAATTGAAAGATTGTAATGTATTTCACCATTTTTTAAATATTTTATAAAACATAAGAAATTTCCACGTACTTGGCCATATTATGCTTTAGCAGTTTTCGATTTGGTTAATATTGTTTTGTTAAATCCCAAATCGAGTTTTTCAAGTTTTTATGAAAATTTAATTCTCACCTTTTTGTGTGATTTGAAATTATTTGGTAGTTTCTGGATGATAGGAGACCTCTTACAACTTTTTATAAAGCGCCAAGCCAGTGATATAATTTTCACTAGGATGTTATATGCTCTATGAAAATGTTCTTGTCTCAATATTTTAACGTAGGTTCGCTGTTTTTTGGGGGATTTGTCTACTTTTTGCATAGTACTTACATTATTCTGATTAGACGTTTCGTAATAAATTTCAATATTGGTGTCATAATTAGTTATCCGTAACGTTCAGTTAATGAAATCTTTATTCTCAATCTAGTGAGATGTTTTTGGTAAGCTGGAATGCGTGCTACAAGAAATTACATGATTTTTTCTAAATAGCTTATATCCATGCGCCTGTGATAGATAGTTACACAGTCTCACTATAATAGTTGGGTAATTTTCAGTTCGCCAAAATCTATTAACTGCAAAACATTTTTGTATTTCATCTAGGTTATGTTCATGCGTGATTGACCAACAGAAGTCAAGTAAGTTAAGTGTATCTTCTATAAATGCAATGAAGAATCCTTGACGATTGGTTCTCTAAAATAAAATGCACGCGCTGAGACAGGTGTGAGTATATGTATTTTTAATGGATTTTGTAAATCATTGCAAGAATCAAAGAAATACTATTTTTTAGTTTGAAGACCATCATTACGTAAAATTGGACTTTCTCTCAAGAGATTTAATTTCTGATGAACTGTAATATTATTGATTTGATATTAAATAGATAATTATGTTTCACAGCGAAGGTACTCTCCAAAGATTTGCATTTTGCAATACGTTTACTTATTAACACGCTGTTAATTTTTTTTATTATTTTATTCTGTTATGTTTTTTTACGTATACAACAAAACAGATAAGCGAATTATAATAACAACCTGTGTCAAATTATTGAAAATGTCACATTTGCTTTTAAATACTTATTCAAAATTATTAAAATGTGGTCAGAACACGATGAGACATGTGTAATTCACTTTAATTCTCATGACTTTATTTTCTTTGAAAATACACAATTGTAATAACCTTAACAATTCAAGATGCTCGACTTTCTGAGGAGTCATGTACGTTTGAAAACAAAATTTAATCAATAATTATTTTTATAAAACATATACTAAAACGATGCATATATACTATAATGAATGTAATGTAAAAAAATTATCACGCTTAAGGCCCTATTGTTGTCTACGTTCTGTGCATCTGAAATATAAAAACCGAACGTATTCTTAATCTATACCAGTGTTGTATGCAACTGTACCAGAACCAGACACAAAACACGTTTTTTTTCACAAAATGGCAGCATGCTAAACTTTGATTATCGATTTTTATTATGCTTTTTCTCCTTCTACCGGTCTTAGAGAAAGAAGTAACAATTATTTCGACTCAATTTATTAATATTTAATAAATTTTATCAAAGTAAGCTAACTTCAATAATTTATTGCTAAGTTAACCCCATTATTGAAAAAAAATACAAAAAGGCCTTCTGATATAATCGTTTTGAAAGGAATAACCCCTCTCATTCTATTAAAAACAAGTCTCGTATTCAGATAGCCCAATTTGATTGAGAATCTCTGTCACCAAATCTGTAATCATTGAATTATCGACGTATTCAACGTTCGCTCACGTATAGCTGCGGTTGTTATGCTGGTTACTTTTTCTACAACCTGAAGTTCGTTTTTAGTGCAAATGATATCCTACCCGTAGTTGGTATGTTTAGAGTTGTCAAAATACACTGACAGCACTACCATCTTCATAGGTTGAAAGAAATGTCACACTTTTGTAAAAATGCCAAGTTCAGGGACCATGATTCGGTGGCTACGACCAACAAGCAGTTAGAAGCCTCGAACGTCATCACATAAATGATATCTCCGCACTGCGTATAGCTACAGCATTGATTTTTTTTAAGATCAAAAAAATAAAAAATAACTGCCAGCATTATATTTCTCAAGACGTAGCATTTTATGTAAAACACCAATTTCAAGTTTCAAAAGTCGGGTTAGAACACAGTCCTTGCTGTATAGGGATCGCGACAACTGTCATGTCTTTTTTTTCATTCGAAAATGTACTTGTCTCGATTCGCTACCGCGAATCTTCAATATATATATAGTGTTCGAAGAGTGCGTATTAACACATACATATTTTATCGTCTTTAAGCCTATCTCATTTGTGATTGGATTGAAAAAAAAATTTCTTTATCTTCTTGAAAAAAAATGGCCTGCCAATACAATTTTTTTCTTATTAGTAACAATTTTAGTCACTTTCATGACCAATTCAACAATTTCGAATAGGATTTAATTGCTGACAAAAATTATTCGTTTACATTTATTGCGAAAAGTAATTTAAAAAATCGTAAAAGGCTGCATATATACAGTTTGTAAGCGATGGAATCCGATTGAAAATAGTTAAATTCGCAATAACTTTGATCAAAATTGTTACAAGGAAGAAAAAATTTGGAAATAATACAAAAAAATGTTTTTTTCAAACAGTTCAAAATGTTTGTTTGAAATTAATTATAATCGAAATAGGCTTACAAATTACAAAATTGATAATATCATGAATTGAAATTATGATGATCACAAAAAATTCTATTTTATTTAAAATATAAAATATATTAATTTTAAGAAATAGAAGAAAAAATGGGCCCACGATTGAACCCGCGTTACAAATCATATTATTGGTCATACTATTTTAGAGAATTAAAAAAAAATGAAAATCGCAATGATCTTTGAAAAAAAATCTCATGAAAGTATGAATCAAAACAAAAAAATCGACATATTAACAATTGTCGAGATCTCGATTAGTTTAAGAGCTATCGACGTTAGAACATTTTTGAACTTTCCAAAATCCAAATTTTAATATAAATATTGGTGTGCATATGCGTTTCATGGAGTATTATTTTATAAAAAAAAATTAGGAACATTAAATATTAGTCATATTACGAGTTCTCATACTTACGGAAGTCGAAAAAAAATATCATACCATTGAACGGGGATAAATCCCATTAGACTAGTAAAATCGCTTTAGATTTTCAATAAGTGGACGTATTTTCATGTGGCCGTTAAGTTGAAGTTTAAAAATAACGGAAAAGAGCCTAATCGCGAGTAGTATATAGATATAAATACACGGTGACTTTCATCAAAACACTGCTGCATCTCTAATCGCGTCTCTACATCTGAGTAACATAGGAAAAAGATTTTCCCAAACCAACCCTACTAATATGGAGTGGAACAAATGATCAATATGTGGAATGGAAAGAATAATTGATAGAAAGTGTTTTGGAGAAAAAGTGAACAGAAGAGAAAGCGTGAAAAAGAAGTGACTTGTACTGCCACGTACAAATAATGTAATAAGGGATCACAAAAAGAAGACACCTGATCAGTTACGGGAGAAAGTGTTCAGGATCAGGAAGTAAAAAGTTTATGATACAACAAAGTTATCTCGAGGGTCTACCTGCTAGCGTTATCTCAGAATGGCTATTGGATCTCGGAAGGAGTCCACAGGGGAAAAGTTGAGGAAAATGCGCTTTTTTTAGAAGGTTTTCTTGCTTTCGACACACGCCTCTCTCCGGTGTATATATGTCACATATGCCAACGGTATGTACCAGTTAAAGAGCTCCGAAACTTTCATCCTTTTTCTCCTTTCTAAAACTCTAATACTAGGTTGCTTATCAACCATGACAACGTACAATCATCATCGGCAGAAAAAGGATGTTATGAAGCGATCCAAAGAACAAATTCAGTTTAATTTGCATCTTCAAGCGTCTTAACATTATGGGGGAAAATTTGTCAATGTGTGCTGTTTTTAAGGAAAGTCCAAAGCCTGCCTTATCGCGACGAAAGCCACGATTTGGCCGTCATGCCACGTCCAATTTTATTTAACTCTATTCGACATCCATGCACTCCATTCATACATATACACACATATTTGTATATAGGTTGTGCATCTTATAAATCACTTTATTTACAGGACTCTAAAACATATTATGATTTTTTAAATTTTATTATATAATGCACATATCCGAAATATGATGTATTTTTTACCCTCGGATTTCTAAGATATTTATATTTTAAGAAAACTTTGAAAATTGTTAATTTTTTATTAAATTAAACCCCTCGGAATTTTCAGTAAACAGCAGCAATAAATGGGTGAATAAGGAAATATAGTCATAGATAGAGGATCTTAGTTAGTCGCTCACTAAAAAACATTAATGGTTGGGTGTGATAAAATTTCTGAATCAAGCTGGCGACAGTAGTCAAACGTTTGAAGTTAGTTTCGATACGTCCCTTGTCCGATCGCAAACGCACATGTAGCCGTAATTAATTCAATTGGTATGAAATATTGCAGCTCGGTATCGTTGCTGGACCTCGTCCATGCTGACGCTGGCAGTTACTACTGCATGAACGCTAAACAATGTCAATTTTCTGAAACGACTTACGCGCTCCCACTGTGATAAGAAGCCAGAGAAAAGAAAAGACGACGACAACGTGGATGAATACGAGATAGAGAATTTATATAGTTGTTACCATTGGTCACATTTCCTTTCCTTCTCCCTCCCTCCCTCCCTCCCTCCCTCTCTCACTCTCTCTTTCTCTCTCTCTCTCCTCCCTCTCCTCCCACTCCCTGCCTCTCTCTCAACTCAACGAAAATTCAATGAGAGAGTATTAGAGCTTACAAGAGATTCGAAGTTGTCCTTATCTATGTACCGTAATATCATATATGCACATCAAATACTCTTTGGTTTCTGTATATATCCATCGGACATTCTGACTCTGCAGGAAGCCTGGACACGACTCGAGCATAATGTACGTATACGATAGTATGTATATAAATAGAGCAAAAGAAAAACACACACGAGTTCAAGAAACACAAGAGCCTGGAGATACGAACAGTCGATGGAAAGGCACATATTCGGAACTGTGAATATATGTGAAAGGTTGAGGCAGAGTTGGTGGAAGCAAGGGACGAGCTTTGGGTGAATGCTCCACAGTAATAGAAAGACAGGGAAAGAGAAAACAAGTATAGGAAAGCGCTTTATTTGCGAGACAGTGCGACGGCTAATACACCAGTCACTGGACAGAGTCCAAGTCATAAAATAGATTTTATGACAACGATCGATACAACAAGATCTCGTCTTCCTCTTTTGAAGCCTCGCCGTCCTTAGCAAGGATTGTGCACTGATGCTTCTGGGATGTTGAAAAGATTATATATATATATATATATGCATAGTACACATATAGAAGAGGGTAAGGACGGCGACGCTTCAAAAGAGTTTACCCCCTGCTTCGATTTTTCTCTCCGAATCCCGAGGAGCACTCTCACGAGATTCTGGGGGCACCCAGTCTCGCGACGCGATTCAGTGGAGAGTTCTGATGCTGTATTCTCACATCTTCTCTATCATGACGACGTGAGAGGGTAAAGCAGAGAGGGGAGAGAGAAAGAAGACTTCGAACTCATGACGATGCGCAGCAGAGAAAGGCTCTATGGGTGCCTCTTCACTTTTCGAATCCACTTCGTTCAGCGAGCGACGATAAGTAGGAAACTGTCGTGTAGTCATATAGATATATATCTATATGCATACTTTGAAAGGAGCAGAGGGGGTATGAGTAATCCATTTATATCGCTCGTTCGAATGGAATAGCAAATCGTGAAAGAATTCGAATAGGCGGGCAGAACAACAAGAGTCATCGAGACGCATCAACCAAAAGAACGGGAAAAATTGATAAACGTACAACGTACAACCATTGTCCACCCAAATTCAAAGCTCTGCATAATTTTTTCAAGGACACCTTCTTGCATACAAAAATCTAGATAAAAATGGACTCGATCTATATAGATGCTTCTCCGAATTGATATTTACAAAATTCGTACTCAAGCATGAGAATTGTTTTTACAACCTTCAGCGATTCGGATGAACAATTGTTGGCGAATTTATCAATAAAAGAACTTATCAATTTACAGGAGTTTTTTTTAGAGTCAAGGCAACAAGATTCGTTGATAAACTCATAGTGCAAAATGAAAACCATAAAATTGCGGCTGCATAATTTCAAAACTGTGCAAACAAGAACCCATCACAATTCCTCGCAAATTGTCATTAATTTCTTCCTCGTACGATGGAACTGGAATTGATATCCACTTCATCGTATAAAGGCACTGGACAAATCTAGAAAAATTACTAGGTAGTAGATATGCACTTTATGCGGTGTAATTTTTTTCTCCCGTTCTCCCTTTAGGTATTCGAAAAGGTGAAGGGGAAAACAGGGCTCAATGAGAGCCACCTTTTCCCTCGTCTCGACTCGATTATAGAGCTAGCGCCGTACAGCAGTAAAAGCTATCTGTCTCTGTATTGAAAGCAAGGGAGAGAAAGAGAGAAAGAAAGAAGGAGGATGAGAAAGGGAAAATGAGAAAGGAGAAAATTTGCATCTTGGGCGCAAATTGAAATACGACGAGGACAATGGACAGGGAGTGGTGTTGGTACTGCGAAATGACTTTTATAATAGGGAAAACGTAGAGTAATTCGCAGACCTTGGGTTGCCATGTACCAAGAGGGTTGATATGCGAACACACATACATATTCAATATATATGTAATATCGGTGATAGAGTTTCGCTGTGCTCGCATTGCTTCAGGAAAATAAATGGTCGAGCAAAGTTCACAAGAGCGTTGTACGATGAGAAACGCAGCAAAAACACTCTGGCATACCATCGCCAATATCACCAGCAAATACATCGATTATAGTGAGTTCAGCCGTTTTGTTTGCCAACATTCAATGTATGTGCTTTAACGATTCAAATATTTCCGCTGACCTATGCGTATATATACATACGTAATATTCTTCTTTTTACATTAACGCAGGATAAACGCGCTTGTGAAGTACCTTTTTGACGAGCATATTCACATAACTCGTGGAATCTCCACGCTCGTACTCTCGCCAAAATATAATAAACATGAGAACGTGAGTATGGCCCTTAATTTCATGGGAAACGTCTACTAGTATAGAGATGGAATTATAATTCTGTGCTTGCAGCCTATGGGATAGTTTATGTCAAATTAACCCGGACGATTATAGTAAGCAATGGTTGAAAGTCGTGGTTTTCAACAAAATTAATCGTAGCTTAACAATAAACCATCACGCCAAATTTCTTTTTCCTCTGCCATTAATATTCGTAATCATTCTTATACAAATTCAAAAAAATTATTTATTTAACGTTTCTCTTAGACATAAGGAAGAAAATGTCAATATATATGATTCTTTTCGTCAAATCAACATGGAACGCAATATATGTTTTGAGTTCAAGAACTCGTGTTAGTTTAGGGCGAAATTATAGTATGTATACGTGAAGCTGAGCGCTATGTGTGAAGACACGAAAACCGGAATAGTAGAAAACGCGAGCGTGAACATGAAGCAGCGCGACTCGCGGAAACGAGGCTGGTGTTGCGCAGAGGAGGAAATTGAAATATGCAAACAACCGCAGGCGTGACGCCACCTCACCTTATACATACGTGTATTCAATATTTTTATATGTGTGTACTTGATGCGTTTGTAGGTAATATATAGTCCGTCGAATTTCGTATACGAGACTAGAGTTTGAGTATCGACTTCTCTCTGTACATATCTCACAACTCTCTTTTCCCCGTTATACGCTCGTCCCAATCATCTCTCTATCTTGTTGAACCCAAACATCCTAAATGTTCCACATGTGACCAGCAAAATGAAACAAATTCTTCTTCAATTCAAATAAATCGAATTGCAATTGGTATGTGTTTATTTTATTTCTTATGAATGCAGCTTAAATTTCGACCTTCTTACTATTAAGCATTAACGATAGCAACGTTTAAAATAGAATTTATCGTATCATGACACCATTGTAAATTGTCTTTTTTAACTGTTTACCGCAGTATATTTACAAACTTAAGTCAATAGTATCAATCATTAGTGAAGATCAAGTACCATATAAGTTTGCGATGTACATAATTTTCATTTTTACGTAATTTAATTGTTCAATGGTGAATTTGCCCATAACAATTATATTTAATTAGATAGGTAGATGTGCTATTTATGGCCAGTGTACCGTTTGTGACCAATTTCATATTTAACTCGTTATATTAAGCGTAGCTGACTTTACAGCGCAACATTTATCGTACGTTTACGATCGAAAGATATATTTGCAGCATTTTCTTTCAATTGACAACCGTTTAATAACTTCATTGCAACTAACGAAGATTTAATGTGAGGTGCTGTGTCACTTTTGATGAAACCTTACAAAAATCGCTAAGGATACTATTGGTAAGTATGTCAATATACTTTTCATTTATTTGTAACGATGTGTGGCCACAAATGCTACACTAGAATAGTCATTGTACCATTTTTGACCATGTCGTGGCAACATAAGGCGGGCGCTTTACCATTTCTGGCCATCCACGTTCTCACACGAACTATTCTAAATGTCACGTTTATTATTATTTGTGATTCTTATTACGAGTAACAAATTACTACAAATAAATAATTTACTAATTAAATATATATATAATGTTCATAATGTAATAAATAATGTAAATAAAAATAATAAATTATAAATTATATAATGTATATAATGTATAATAAATATGTATATGTATTTATTTTTAAAATAAAACATATTTAATATTATACGATACCAATTTGATATGTTTTTATATTATTTTTATTATTTTTAATTATTTTTTAGACGCAAAAAATGGCGCCGTCTATAAAAAAAATAAAATCCTAGAAGAAAAAGTAAATAATAAGCTATAAAATATTTTAAAAAACGTATAAATAAGTATAATGATAATTCAATGGTTTATTCAATTTTAGGAAGCAACACAAAAAAATTAAAAAAAGGAAACAAATTTAACGAAGCAAAAAAATAAACAGTCTTCCAAAAGAAAATTATTTTGCAACTATATTGAAGAAGATGTTAAAAATGCATTACAAGCCATAAAAGAGGGTATGCCAGTAGCAACACCGAGCTGAATACACAAAGTTCCCCGGTCGACTTTGCAAAATAAGCTTTTCGGAAAAGCATCTGAAACCTAGGGACGAGTCGACAGAGAAGCCGTACTTGGACGTGAGATTGAAGAAAAATTATCAGAATGGGTGCTGCAGATAAGTAAGATGGGCTTCCCTGTCAATAAGGATTGCTTCATATATTCCGTGACGCAATTGGTGGAGAAAGCAAGTTTACCGAATCCCTTCAAAAATAATCTCCCTGGGAGGAAATGGTTCGACGCATTTCGCAAACGTCATCCTCGTATTGCATATAAAAAAGCTGAACATCTTTACAAAGCAAGAGTTGTTATCACCGAATATAGCATTTGATTATGGTTTTCAGACATAAAATCTCAGCTTGGTGATAAAATTAAAATTGCCCAAGATCCTCGTCAAGTATATATATAATATGGATAAAACGGTAGTCTATCTTTCACCAAAAGGAGGTTCCGTATTAGCCGAAAAGGGAAAAGCTGTTTATGACGTAGCAGCTAATAATAAAGAAAATGTCACAACTTTATTTGCTGTCAATGCTGCTGGAAAATTTGCCACCCCATTAACGGTGTACAAGTACGAACGTTTACCGAGAGCTTGCATCGAATCCGCTCCAGCTAATTGGAGAATAGGAAAAACTGAAAATGGATGGATGACAAGCGAAGCATTTTTCGAATATTTCACGAACGTTTTTCATCCATATCTACTTGAATGTAATATTGAACTACCGATTGTAGTATTCTTAGATGGACATGTTTCTTACTTAACAATACAACTCAGCTCTTTCTGTAAAGAAAATGGGATTGAAATATACTCTTTTTCAACTCATACTACTCATATGCTACAACCGCTAGATGTTTCTGTTTTCTTTCCTTTGAAGCAAAGATGAAAAACCCTTGTGAAAAATTGGGCATGAGGGGTCCGATCTCCAGAAACATCAAGCGCCGACATTATTGTCACACATTATTTCCAAAGAAGATTTTACCGACACGGTAAAAAATGGATTTCGAACATGCGGTTTGTATCCGTTTAACGAAAATGCTGTCAAATATACAAAATGCATTGACATAAGCAGACAGCATAATAAAAATACTAATCCGAGCATCGAAAATCAATCTAATCCAGTTGACCACATACATCAGCCTTACGTTGAAACTAAAATTGATCCAAAGTTATTGAGGAAATTTAAGGAAACAAAAGCATTGAACACAACTGGCAATTTGATGACCGACACAGCGCTCTTTATGACCTCTGGACGAAAATTTTTTATGATGACCCTGAATCTCACGCGTCAATGACCACAATCGAAATCCCTGATGAAGAAATTTTGGAGTTTGATTTCCCAGAGTTCGAAACGACCGATCTTAATACGAGTAAATTCAGGATAATCGGGATGTAACCATAACCATATAGATGCGTTATTCAAAAACAGATTTTTCGGAACTCCTGTTATCAAGAGACTCGGTAGAGTCTCGGGACAAGTACATTGACAGCTCTGCCGTCTGCTGGCCCGAGGCTCGCCGAGACTATATTTTCTCCTAACAAAACTTTTCGCGGTGGTGGGGGTAAAATCGGAATGTCATTTCGTTTATTTACGAAGCTCATGAGTTATTTGAGGCCTTGAAAATTGAACTGGAGATTAATGAACAAATTATGTTTCGAATGAGCCCGAAATCAGCATGATTCGTGGCGTAATTTCTGAGAAAAAACTTTGCACGGGCTTGAGATTATGCAAAAGTTACTAACACATTTAGGAACTTGACGTATCTGTATACGCGTACTGACCGCTACAGACATAGGCTTCTTGTCCTCCATGATCACCAATCCCCAGTGAGAGAATTCTTATTCCAGTCAATGAACGATGAGAAAATTCCTGGGCCAATTACATTAAAGCTACGAAATAACTTGCGCGACGTTCTTTAAAACGCGTTAAGTGCGGAAGGATAACAGAATATTTGTTTGATATATCTATATATATAATAATTGTACAACCATCTATCAAGTCAGTTTTTGGTGCTATATACAAACAGAGTTTCGACATTACGAAGTGCGGGATAAATAAAAAAAACGTGCTGGTATTATAATCTTAATATCAAGAGTGAAATATCAAGAGTGACAATTTTATCGTTTGCTGGACCGAGTCTTATCGAGTGTATATATACTTTTACCGCGGAAGAGTGCGAGACGTACGATCCAAAAATGATTTCTTTATATAAATTTATAAATTCAATGACAGCAATTTAGAGTTTCATTCAAATTCACGTATTTTTTATTTTTTTCCCCCTTTCGATCGCGACTAATTAGAACTCGTGGCTTAAACAGTATTGAAAATATTAATGTTTTTTCACGAACAGTTGTGAGGTTATAAATATCGTGGTTAGGTTCGATCGACTCTTGGTTACAGTAATAATAAGAAAGTGATGGTGTGAAAATAGTGAAGTGCTTTTAATCAACTTTCGAACAGTGCTGAAATGAATATGTATTTTTTTATTATTGTTAACCCTGCAGTTTTTATTTTCCACACTTAACTCTACGACGGAAACGAAAGCGATCTCTTTTCTCTTTCGCGATTAAATGTGCTTCGTATAAGATTTCTTGAGAAATCATTTTTTTCGTTTCTTTGATAACTATGAAATGGTGTACGTTGAACTGTTAA
The DNA here is from genome assembly GCA_963989365.1 of Rhimphoctona megacephalus. Taxonomy (NCBI): domain Eukaryota; kingdom Metazoa; phylum Arthropoda; class Insecta; order Hymenoptera; family Ichneumonidae; genus Rhimphoctona; species Rhimphoctona megacephalus. Next base: position 22,902,863 of record OZ022414.1, on the reverse strand, counting down.
TCATGATTGGTGTGAATCGATGTAAATTTGGAAAAGAAACTCTATAAAACTAATAATAAGTGTCAAAAAAATGTATATGGTAAAGTTTGTTATTATCATGTCGAGTTTATAGCAGTGTCTAATAAATATTTTTTTTAACTCTACACCGTTGACAATTTACTTTATTGGTCCCTTTCCTCTTTATTATAAAATGTTCCTCGCTTGCCATAATAAGATTTGTACATCATAAAATGTTCCTTGCATGATAATTTTTGGTCCATTTCAAAAGATTTTCGACGTCGTTTTTCTATCCAAAATATGATGTAGAATCATCGCGTGTTTGATGAATAATAGACAAATACACTGTCAACTTGCATCTGGATATATATGGATACATCTGGATGATAACCATAGTAAGTAATGATATATCTTTATGTGAAAATGGCTCGTATAATATATCTTTATGTCAAAAGACTATGGCGGTATACACTCCATATCCTGGTATTATCAAAATTTGTATCTTTGGATTGCAACGAATACCTATAGACTCTGGAAATTCTATGAAGCGACAAATGTACCAAGTATTTCCACTTTTTGGCTCCGATTGTAGCATTATGAATTGAACATTTTATTATGAAAATTCTTCGGTTGCTCATTTGTCAATGGGATCAAAAATATTGTCTTCGGAACACCATGGATATATGCAAAATTTCAGAATTTTGTTTGGCTCAATATGCTCTATATTTTTTCACATCCCCATTTTAGTTGTAGCATAATGAATTTAAAAAATTGTTTCAGAAAGTCTTCCGATGTATTTTTTCTGACATTATCAAAATTTATATCTTTGGATTGCAACGAATGTCTACAGACTTTGGAAATTGTGTAAAGTGACAAATGTACCAAGTATTTCTGCTTTTTGCCTCCGATTTTAGCATTATGAATTGAAAATTTTGTTATGAAAATTCTTCGGTTGCTCATTTGTCGATGGGATCAAAATTATTGTCTTCGGAACGCCATGAAAATATGCAAAATTTCAGAATTTTGTTTGGCTCAATATGCGCTATATTTTTTCACTTTCCCACTTTAGTTGCAACATTATGAATTTATCCTGGTATAATCAAAATTTGTATCTTTGGATTGCAACGAATACCTATAGACTCTGGAAATTCTGTGAAGCGACAAATGTACCAAGTATTTCCACTTTTTGGCTCCGATTGTAGCATTATGAATTGAACATTTTGTTATGAAAATTCTTCGGTTGCTCATTTGTCAATAGGATTAAAAATATTGTCTTCGGAACACCATGGATATATGCAAAATTTCAGAATTTTGTCTGGCTCAATATGCTCTATAATATGACTCTGAAGTTTGCATCGTTGGAGTCCAACGAAATGATCTAAAAAAACTCCAATAAGTCCAGTAATTCTCCAATTTTGTTCCCTGCCGAATTTGCAATTCGTAGTTTTTCAACCTACACGAATAATTCGTGAAATAAAAAATTGGTGAATTACAAACATTTTTTTTTCGTTCATTTCGTTGGACTCCAACGTTGCAAACTTCAGCGTTGTTCTATATTTTTTCACATCCCCGCTTTAGTTGTAGCATAATGAATTTTAAAACATTGTTTCAGAAAGTCTTCTGATGTGTATTTTCTGACATTATCAAAATTTATATCTTTGGATTGCAACGAATGCCTACAGACTTTGGAAATTGCGTAAAGCGACAAATGTACCAAGTATTTCTACTTTTTGCCTCTGATTTTAGCATTATGAATTGAAAATTTTGTTATGAAAATTCTTCGATTGCTCATTTGTCGATGGGATCAAAATTATTGTCTTCGAAACGCCATAAATATATGCAAAATTTCAGAATTTTGTTTGGCTCAATATGCGCTATATTTTTTCGTTTTCCCACTTTAGTTGTAACATTATGAATTTATCCTGGTATTATCAAAATTTGTATCTTTGGATTGCAAAGAATACCTATAGACTCTGGAAGTTCTGTGAAGCGACAAATGTACCAAGTATTTCCACTTTTTGGCTCCGATTGTAGCATTATGAATTGAACATTTTGTTATAAAAATTCTCCGGTTGCTCATTTGTCAATGGGGTCAAAAATATTGTCTTCCGAACACCATGGATATATGCAAAATTTCAGAATTTTGTTTGGCTCAATATGCTGTATATTTTTTCACATCTCCGCTTTAGTTGTAGCATTATGAATTTTCAAAAATTGTTTCAGAAAGTCTTCCGATGTGTTTTTTCTGACATTATCAAAATTTATATCTTTGGATTGCAACGAATGCCTACAGACTTTGGAAATTGTGTGAAGCGACAAATGTACCAAGTATTTATACTTTTTGCCTCCGATTTTAGCATTATGAATTGAAAATTTTGTTATGAAAATTCTTCGGTTGCTCATTTGTCGATGGGATCAAAATTATTGTCTTCGGAACGCCATGAATATATGCAAAATTTCAGAATTTTGTTTGGGTCAATATACGCTATATTTTTTCACTTCCTCACTTTAGTTGTAACATTATGAATTTTGAAAAATTGTTTCAGGAAGTCTTCCGATGTGTTTTTAAATGGGATCAAAAATATTGTCTTCGGAACACCATGGATATATGCAAAATTTCAGAATTTTGTTTGGCTCAATATGCTCTATATTTTTTCACATTCCCGCTTTAGTTGTAGCATAATGAATTTTAAAAAATTGTTTCAGAGAGTCTTCCGATGTGTTTTTACTGATATTATCAAAATTTATATCATTGGATTGCAACAAATGCCTACAGACTTTGGAAATTGTGTGAAGTGACAAATGTACCAAGTTTTCTACTTTTTGCCTCCGATTTTAGCATTATGAATTGAACTTTTGTTATGAAAATTCTTCGGTTGCTCATTTGTCGATGGGATCAAAATTATTGTCTTCGGAACGCCATGCATATATGCAAAATTTCAGAATTTTGTTTGGCTCAATATGCTCTATATTTTTTTACATCCCCGCTTTAATTGTAGCATAATGAATTTTAAAAAATTGTTTCAGAATGTCTTCTGATGTGTTTTTTCTGATATTATCAAAATTTATATCTTTGGATTGCAACGAATGCCTACAGACTTTGGAAATTGTACGAAGCGACAAATGTACCAAGTATTTCTACATTTTGCCTCCGATTTTAGCATTGCAAATTGAACTTTTGTTATGAAAATTCTTCGGTTGCTCATTTGTCGATGGGATCAAAATTATTGTCTTCGGAACGCCATGAATATATGCAAAATTTCAGAATTTTGTTTGGCTCAATATGCGCTCTATTTTTTCACTTCACCACTTTAGTTGTAACATTATGAATTTTGAAAAATTGTTTCAGGAAGTCTTCCGATGTGTTTTTACTGATATTATCAAAATTTGTATAATTGAATTGCAATGGATACGTACAGACTTTGAAATATCTGCGAAGTAACAAGTGTGCCCAATATTTCCATTTTTTTGCTCGAATAGTGGCATTATCAGGACTTGAAAATTTTATTATGAAAATTCTTCGGTTGCTCTTTTTTGGATGGGATTAAAATTTGGCTTCGAAAAGTAATGGCAACATGCAAAATTCAAAAACTTTATTGAGCCCAATGTGTGGTATGCTTAAGTTGTGGCATGATTAATTCAAAAAATTGTCAAAAAGTCTTTGGTTCCTTTTTTCTGGAAGTATAAAAATTTGTTTCATTGGAACGCAACGTATACTTACAAACTTTGGAAATTTCCTGGAGCAACATGTGTGCTCAGTATTTCTACTTTTTGGCTCCTATTGTGGCATAACCAATTGAAAAATGTTTTCAAAAAGATTTGCTCTATGGATGCTCTGGTTGTGATGGTACGAAAATTTGCACGAAGATAATGCAACTGGTACTACTCAACTCGATCCATTTTCTTGGGCACAGTACTGATCTAAGTTTGCCCGCTTTGTTGAATTTATTGTTTTAAAATATCCATAACATACTTTCTGAACTTTTCAAAATTCAAAGATAATATTAAAATATCTGTAAGTTCTAGTTTTGAGGCTTTCACGGCCATTATTGTTATAAATATCAAAATTTGTATCATGGGAATGTAGCCGATACCTACAAACTTTTAATATTTTGTGAAGCGACATGTGCGCCAAGTATTTCCACTTTATGTCTCTGATTGTGGCATTATGAATTGAAAAATTTATTACAAAAAGTCTTTGGCTGCTCATTTTTGGATGGGATTAAAATTTCTGTCCTCCGAACGCAATAGATACATCCAAATTTTCTGAACTTTGTTGGGCTTAAAGTGCACTATGTTTTTTCACTTTTCCACCTTAGTTGTGGCATAATCAATTTAAAAAGTTATTTTAGAATGTCTTCGGGTGCTCTTCTTCTGATAGTATCAAAATTTGTATCATTGGAATGTAGCCAATATCTACAAACTTTGACCATTTTGTGAAGAGGAGACATGTATGCTAAGTATTTCCACTTCTTAGCTCTGATTATGGCATAATAAATTGAAAAAGTTTTATTCCAAAGGCTTTCCTCTACAGTCGCTCTGGTTTTGGTAGTAACAAAATTTGCTCAAAGCTAATGTGACTAATACAACTAAATTCATTTCATTCTCTTGGGTACGATCCTGTTCTCAGTTTGTCCGCTTTGTTCAATATATTGTTTTGGAGTTTCCATAACATACTATTTGAACTTTTCTATATTCAATGAGAATATTGAAATAGTTGTAACTTTTTATTTTCATGGTAGTAACTTCTTCAATGGTATTGAAAAATAATCATGATTCCACCTTGTTAATAAAAATAAGAATGAAAAAATGCGTGAACTTTTTTAACAATAGATTCGATATGTTTTCTCTAAACATACTTGAAACTGGTTTTTTATTTTATCATTAATCAAAAATGAAAAATTTCGAAAAAAATCGCTCCATTTTTATCAACAAGCTGAAATAAGCGTAATATTTTTTACCACAAATCTACAAATATAACAAGGAGATACTGCTGTTTAATATGTTTCTTTGATAAACACAAATTCAAATAGCTACAAATTCTATGGAAAAGTTCTGACTGCTCTAATCTTGCCCTCAAAAGCTTTGTAAATTTTTGTATCAGACTCCCAGTTCTCGACTTATTTTAGCCTGATTCCAGAAAGGTAAATCGAAATGTCAAAAAAATTTGACTGGTTCGAGAATTAAAAAAATGCCAAATTGAAAATTCCAAAACACGTGCCCCTTTATTTCATGGGGAAAAAACCTAACTCGAAGTAGAAGGGGTCAGGATTTGGAAATGAAAAAGCGATAATTTCCCAATATAACCTTTTTCTAATCTATATAAAGCGAGATGTTTGAAAAGAACGAGAAAAAACGAATTATATCATGCATAAAAATCCCCCTCGCGGAAGAAACCTGGACAAGTACATTTGTTGACCGTCGTTCCCATATTTTTCCACGAATGTACATACACTGCAAAAACCTTTTCTCGCAAAAATCCCTGAGAAAATCAAATCCTATCAAAAAGTAAGAAAAGAGACCACTCTCAAAAAATGTATCAAATAAATTCAAATCACACAAAACAAAATGAGTTAATCCTCGCGAAAAGCTAAGGTTGGGTTTCGCAAAAAGTTATAAAATAAATTGAGTTATACTAAAATATATGTGGCCAAATATGGGAGGCTTTGTCGTGTGATAAAATCTTTAAATAATGTTGAATGTTGATAGAGAAAAGAATCAAGTTCGAAAATGCAGTTGTTTTACCTACCAGAATGAAAATAACAACTCTGTATCAATAAGAGTCTGAAGCAAAAAAAGATTGCAAACGAAAAAAAATTAGATGAAAAATAATTTCGGCCGAAGTACTTGGCGAGGTTGTCACCATGACCGATACATTATGTAACTTAAGTGAAAAAACATTCGTCAAGTACTTCGGCCGAATTTTTTTTTAATCTAATTTTTTTCTATGTTTTATAAACCAATTTGGAAGTCAAGGACGATGCATCATATTCTTCCGTCATTTCATCTTTGAAAGAATAATAATTCAGAGGCTCCTGACAGTAAAGTTAAATATAATTATCTATTTATAGTTTAGACCGAAATTGCTAATATCCTCGCTGCCATTTCGCCCATAAATACCTTATTCTAATACACAACTTGAAAGCTAATGATAAAGAATTTAATTTTCTGAAATTTTACCTTGGGGAAAAACTGGTACTTGAGGTCTCTTCTATAATACTTTCCTGCTAAGCTATAATCGAATAATAACCTATCAACGAATTACTAACATTTCGAAAATAATTCGAGTCTGTAGTTAACTCGTTTGAAAGCATTATAACTTTTTTCTTATCACAGGAACGAAATGCTGCTATATTTAAACAACCTCAATAACAATGAATTTATGGTAGAAAATCTGTCTCATTCTCTTATGTCGAATTAGTAGTGTGAGCAGTACTGATTCCTGACATTGAAATAAATCGATGATGTAATGATGCAAACACCTTGTAAGTTTTTTTGTTATGTACATACTCTATTGGAGTCTATATAAAGCGAAATATATGAAAATACTATAGAAAAAAGAAGTGATATCAAATAGCAAAAATCCCCTCCCGGGGAAAAAAACCTGGACAAGTACATTGGTGGTCCCTCGTTTCCCTATGATATCACAAAAAATCCAAAACCCCACTTAAATTTTTTTTTTTTAATCTTTACTAATTTTATTCATATCCCGGAGGGAAACCAACCATATAGATCACAAAATATCCGGCCAAAAAACCAGACTTCACAATAAATGTTACTTTGAATTTATTTCCACAGAACAAAACAGGAATCAAAACATTAAAAAATCAGCGTTATCAAGATGAGAAAAATACCACTTATAATTGGTGTGTAAGAAGTATCAATAGTCCAGAAAAAAATGAAAAAAGGTCGACATCTAAGTTACGTGCAGCAGTAAAATTTATGATATCAGTACTAGGACAAGTATTTCTTTGGTGACTGAGAAGATATCAATATGGACGTACCGGCAACGTAGGGCATGCAGTTGGTACATTGCTTCTGGGATCTCCTAAGTCGAGTAGCTACTTTTGTTTTGGCTATGGCGCGACCAATGTTACCAAATAGTATTTGCTTTTATGACCTAATGAAACAACATTGCCCGCGCCGTGGCTAAAATAACGAAAAACAAGCGGGAACATGAAGTTTCGCATAAGATCCCATGCTTTTGTAATGTTAAAAAAAAAACTTTAATTTATGTCTGTACATGATAGCACAGTTTTGTTTGATTGGTAATAATTTGATGAACGTTCACCACCGTACGTTGAGCGTATACGCACAGAGTACTTGTCCGGCCCATAACTTTTTATTAAAATTGCTCATTCCAGTGAAAATCAGGGGTCTCTCTCAAAAATCAAGGGTTATAAATACGCACTTTTTCATTGTTGGTATTGTCTTATTTAATTTTTATTTTTTTATGATTAATCCCGTATAACGGTTTAAATTCTCTTTTTCAAAACATAAACGGCTATTTTGATAGCTGGCGTCTAAGAACGTCAAAATGAGACGAACGGAGGGAGATTATTTTGTATGAAATTTGCGTGATCTTATAACTTTGGATACAAATTTTACGGTGCATTCATAGCCTGCATTGATCTTTTGACCATTCACCAATGGTTACTTAGATCTTCTACTAATAAATAGTAGCTTTCCAAAGTGTAATAACTTTCATTGCTGCCAATAGTAGTTTTCGAATGTATGATACGCTACATTGCTGGTAATGGTTTACTGAGTCGCATCTTCAGAAATTTCATAACTGACTGCACCTTATGTTAATGTAATTTTATGATGACTACGAACACCATTTTATTCCGATTGAATCGACGTCGAATATTGCGTATGATACAAGGCCATTCTGAAATTCGCAGAAGAATTGATTTTCTTATAAATTTCTGACGGCGAAAAGCAACGCATGCAACGAAAAGCACCTCCAATTTGATTTTCACTTGAATGAGCAATTTTAATAAAAAGTTATGGGCCGGACAAGTACTCTGTGCGTATACGCTCAACGTACGGTGGTGAACGTTCATCAAATTATTACCAATCAAACAAAACTGTGCTATCATGTACAGACATAAATTAAAGTTTTTTTTTTAACATTACAAAAGCATGGGATCTTATGCGAAACTTCATGTTCCCGCTTGTTTTTCGTTATTTTAGCCACGGCGCGGGCAATGTTGTTTCATTAGGTCATAAAAGCAAATACTATTTGGTAACATTGGTCGCGCCATAGCCAAAACAAAAGTAGCTACTCGACTTAGGAGATCCCAGAAGCAATGTACCAACTGCATGCCCTACGTTGCCGGTACGTCCATATTGATATCTTCTCAGTCACCAAAGAAATACTTGTCCTAGTACTGATATCATAAATTTTACTGCTGCACGTAACTTAGATGTCGACCTTTTTTCATTTTTTTCTGGACTATTGATACTTCTTACACACCAATTATAAGTGGTATTTTTCTCATCTTGATAACGCTGATTTTTTAATGTTTTGATTCCTGTTTTGTTCTGTGGAAATAAATTCAAAGTAACATTTATTGTGAAGTCTGGTTTTTTGGCCGGATATTTTGTGATCTATATGGTTGGTTTCCCTCCGGGATATGAATAAAATTAGTAAAGATTAAAAAAAAAAAATTTAAGTGGGGTTTTGGATTTTTTGTGATATCATAGGGAAACGAGGGACCACCAATGTACTTGTCCAGGTTTTTTTCCCCGGGAGGGGATTTTTGCTATTTGTCAGATTATATACAATTAACTATTGTATTAAAGGTAATGCAGGAGGCATTTAGTTGGTAAAAATCGGTCTCCAAGTTTTATCCTTAATATATGTTTTTCAAGCAAATAACAAAAATTATTCTATTAGTCTTTTAACTCTTTGAAGCACACATTTTTCCTTACGTACAATTAGCTCAAAACTTTGTACTCGGGAGTTTTTGGGGTCGCTGATTACAAATCTGCACTCAAAATTCGGAAATTCAAGATGGCGGATCCAATATGGCGGACCATAACTGCGAAAATCGTTTGATAAAAGCGAAAGTTGGTACTCGGGGGTTTTTGGGGTCGCTGATTACAAATCTGTACTCAAAATTTGAAAATTCAAGATGGCGGATCTAATATGGCGGACCATAATAGCGAAAATCATTTGATGAAAGTGAAAGTTGGTATTCGGGGGTTTTGGGGGTCGTTGATTACAAATCTGCACTCAAAATTTGAAAATTCAAGATGGCGGATCCAATATGGCGGACCATGAATGCAAAAATCGTTTGATGAAAGCGAAAGTTGGTACTCGAGGGTTTTTGGAGTCGCTGATTACAAATCTGCACTCAAAATTTGGAAATTCAAGATGGCGGACCATAAATGCAAAAATCGTTTGATGAAAGCGAAAGTTGGTACTCGGGGATTTTTAAGGTCGCTGATTACAAATCTGCACTCAAAATTTGAAAATTCAAGATGGCGGATCCAATATGGCGGACCATAACTGCGAAGCATACATTATTCCTGACATAAGATCTACTTCAAATTTGGGGTCCGGAGGTTTTTTAGGTCGCCGATTACGAATCCGAGCTCAAAATCCAGAAATTCAAAATGGCGGATCCAATATAGCGGACCAAAATGCTCAAAGTAGCTTCATGAAGATGAAACTCCGTATGCAGGGATTTTTTGAGTCGTTGAATACGAATCTCAGTTCAAAATTGAACAATAAAAATGGCAGTTCCAATATAGGATAATGAAACACAAAAACTGGCTTGGTCACTGATACTAATCTGAGCTTATAATTTTATAATAAGCTTTATAATAAGCTACTGAGCTTATAATTATATAATTAAAAAAAATAAAAAAGTAAAAAAAAATAAAAAGGTAGAAAAAGAAACGAAAAAAGTAAAAGAATAAAAACGTAAAAAAATATAAAAAAATATGGAGCTAAAAACTCGCTACATCCTCGCCGTTAGCTCCGAATAATGCTAAAAGCATAACTTTATTAGAAATTCAGTGTAGCAGAATCAACATATTGAGCAACTCCGATGTTCTAGTAATTCCAGTAAAATCTCCGGTTTTTGTTTGCCATATTGGATCCGCCATTTTGAATTTCTAGATGTTGAGCTCAGATTCGTATTCAACGACGCCATAAACCCCCGAATACCGAGTTTCATCTTCATCAAGCTACTTTGAGTATTTTGGTCAGCCATATTGGATCCGCCATTTTGAATTTCTGGATTTTTAGCTCGAATTCGTAATCAGCGACCCAAAAAACATCTCTGAATTCATATTTTGTTTATTGTTTACCTGCCGGATTAGCTACAATTACATTTATTATCTAAAAAACGTGTTTTTTTGTACTGTAGTTATTATTAACATCCACTAAGTGAAACATAAACCCGTAATAGTCATATTGTAGTAACAATTGATCTCTTAACATCCTAAATATATATTTACCTTCGTCGTTATGCGCTAAAAAAAAATTTTATTGAAGAAAAACAGAGTGGAAGTAGGTGATATACCAGTATGTCACTATGATTCAAAGGGTTAACAGAGCAGAAAGTAGTTCTTTCTTCCCTGAATGTTTGTTGTTCGGGAAAAAACTTGGGAACGCAAAAATAGTTATCTCTCTCTCACTCATTGTTTCCATATGATATTTCTCTATTATAATAGGTGAACATTCATTCTCATTGACCGATTCGAAGCATCTAAGACACAGTTCCACCAATTCCGAAACTCCTCTCCCTTATGATAATTCGATATCCCAAAATTCCTCTCCGTACATAAGAGAATTGTATGAAGCAAATGAACAGAGTTCGATACAAATTCCTGTTGGGAGTACATCAGCACGGGCAGAAAACGAAAATCTTGGCAGTATCGAAACTACGACAGATATTTTTTCTCATCTACGTGTGCCAGCTGATACGATAAATAATAGTATTACGATTCCTTAGAAATCAGTTGGTGATGTTTTTAATTCAATACTACTGTGGCCAGCTAAGCATAAGACGACTCAAAAACAAAGTAAATCCATCGAGCATCTTCCCGCCGTAATAACCAATGGTAAATAGCAACAAATAATGGAGGCAAAAGATAATGAAAAAAAAGGAAGAAAAAAAAAGAATTTAAAAAGTGGCCAGATTAGCCAGAATAGAAGAAAATAAAAAAAAATCAAAGTTGAAAAAATGAAAAAATAGAATACGACGAATACGGAGAATATGAAAGCTCAGAGAAAAAATAAATACAATTTGTAAAAAAATCGTTTATTGTTTATCAAAATATTTTCATGTTTACCAAAGGTCACTCGAAAGAAAAGTGATAAGAATAAAAAATAAATATCGCTAATTCAATATGTATGTATTTGATTTTACCTGTTTTCCCAATTGTTTTTTGCTAGTGACCACAAATAGCAGCTTGACTACCTTCATGGTCACAAATGGTGAAAAGTCATGTCACGGAAGCATTTTAAGTTTTTTCGTAATAAGGGAAACCAAAATTTTTTTTATTCGTCATAAATGGGTTTCCTATACATTTAGGAGGACATCGATTACTATTTTCCCATATGAAAAGATTATACTTCAACATTTTCTATCAATGAACCTTACAAAAATGTTTAACATGGCCAGAAACGTACATCTACCGTTATACCATTTTACGTATCTACCGTATCGTACCATATGTGTATCTACCGTTATACCATTTTACGTACAAATGCCTCAACGGTTTCACAAAGTTGAAAAATGGCAATTAAATTTTTTTTGTCATGACACGATATTTTTCATTTTCAGAGGGTATTATTTGAAACCATTTTACATAATTAATTTGTATGGACGTTCTCAAAGCCATTGAATAATATAAAACTCAATTTTCTTGTATACATGAGGCAAGTAATTAATATGATATAACCGACGCATCCATAAATATATCCTCTTGTGCATTATGAATGAAATTTCATTTATGGGTTTGGCAAGATACCAATATTTATCAGTATCATTGTTTCCAATTATTAGGTACGTATTATCGATTACTGATGAAAATAATATTTGTTTAATACAAAAGCTATCTTGCGATTCGGATCTCACTTTCAAATTCATTTTTGAAAATAGCCGGTACTCTGTTCATTATATTACTTTTATTATTATGTTAATTTTGCCCTATAGTTTTACTAAAATAAAATTAATGAAAATAGCATTAATATGGACATAAAGTTATCCTATATCTATATTTCGAAACACCAGCATTCGCTGCTACAGGTGCACGAGCTGAAAGTTCAATATGTTTTTTTATCTGACACAGGACACGAGGACGATGTTCAGTCGAAAGGTGCTGTTACACAAACACACACATACGCGCGCGCACACGCGCGCGCACACACGCACACGCCCGCAGACATATTAGAAAATCAATTCACTGTGAACTGCCTGGCAGTGTAGAAAGTACATATATTTGTATGTACAGGGTATTCTGCCCCAAGTCCCATGTTGGAAAAAAAATTCACTTTATATTGTCAAGACTCTATGAAAATTTGGCACAATTATCTGAAATTTACCAGTACAGGGTCTCCAAACAATACTTGAAATAGTATAATTCCTGGCCAATTGATTATAACTACTAATACATTTCATGGAAACGACGACTGGAAACAATTTTCCGGGAATCGAACTCAAATATGAATTTTTTGGATTCAAACATCACTTAATTTCGTAGAGTACTTGAAAAATGTTTTTAATTCACTATTAGTATTTATCCTTTAGCTGTGGCCAAAACTTCATTATTTATAAAAATTTAAATACTTGTTACAGCCTCAAATATTAGAGATGTAATATAATCAATATTATACAACAGCTGAGGAGATGGATAGAATGAATTGCATGTTTATAAGTTTCGTAGGGGCATGAAAACTTGTGGGTCAATAATAAGAACTTGAAGGTCACAGACTTGTCCATCTGACATAGAAAGCCTTATAAATAGTTGAGAGTCAAGGATATTGAGCTACAGAGGAGTGTTAGCTTTCTCGTCGTGCTTGTGGGTCTCGTTCGCGATATGGAAGCACATAGGAAGGATTCGGAAGGAGAAGGTAAAAGGTTGAAGGGAGAAGTAGGAAACGGAGCTTCCAGGAGGCTCTCTCTACCATTGGCAAAGTCTCGGACCATAAAGCCGACCAGAGCGCGTGAGTAAAGTGATCTTCTTGTATGGAACGACGACCTCGCCTTCTTTGCTTTTTCCTACTCATGCTAGTATACTATAGAGATCTCTCACTACTCACACGTCTTTCATCCCGCATTATTTCTATACTCGCCATTATTTCCTACATACATATACGAACACCATATTTTTTCTTTTTCAACAATGAGCCTCGATTACTTTTCTCACTGAGCACTCCTCAATATTATTTACGTCTGCAGTAAAAGCATTAGTATGAAGAAAAGCTCCTAGTCGGTAATGTTATGATCGACTAACAAGGAAAGGTACTTTAGTGTCCCCCTCCAATTTCGATAAATTTTTTATATGTTATATCCCATCGGGAAAATAAGAGACGTGTATTTTTTTTTATCGGCTCTTAAAGGGTTTTAGGGGTGAAATGAACCTTCAAAGTTGAGCATGTTTTGCAGCTGATACATTATTTCGTATAGAAGCCGTCAACCAATCGAAACTAAACAAATTGCAAAATGTTCCCCGCTTTAAATAACCAATTTGGCATGTCCACCTTTTTATGCACCCTCATTGCAAAGGAGTGAACAACCCCCTGAAATTGGTATATTTTTTATATAAAAAACAATTATTATCCGATTTTAATAAAACAAACGCTATTTTGAAGACCAAAAAAAATAAAGTTGACGTGTTTTTAGATTTTCTCCAGAAAATAAATTAAGAGGTAAAACACCCATAAAATCCTAAATTTAATCTTAAGCACCGTGAGATTTAAAAAATTTCTTTAATCGTTTTAAGATTATTGCATATGCACCGATACGCTCAAAAATATTTATTCCACATCTAACATCAGCTGTTATCATAATTGTCTGAATAATTCAATACTCCTACATCCTTTATGTTCGTGAGGTTAACGATTTTCAATTTTCTGATGGCTCTAGCATTATAAACACGTAAACTATGCTTCCAAATTTTACGGATCTTTAATTTTACACACCATTACATCATTAAAAATTTTTTTTTGATCACAACATAGGTTCATGTACTAATAATAGATTTTAAGTCATATTTTCATTTCGATTATCTTGATTCTAAAATTCATTGATTATATTTTAAACAATAATGATATTCTCCGAAGAATTGTTCGAAACAAAGTGATTTTTTTACTTTTACTACAACTACATTTGTGCAGCCTGCAATTTTACATTGCAATTGGGACGACATTCCAAAAGCGAACTCAATAGGGTTTTCAAAATACTCAGGTTCTTCAATGTAACCACTTTTGAACCAGGCAAATCGGAATAAATTTTCGTACCTTGGAGTTGACAATTGAATATGTACCAAAGACTGCAATTTGATTATATTGTTTCTTAAATGCAAATTTATATCATAATCCAGTGGCATGACATTGTCTGAAAAATGTCTGACAATTTTTCCAGATTTGAAATTCGAAGACATCAATTGCTTGGATTTTCTCTATCGTCCCTTTTGGGATAATCATTGTAATAATTTATTTGTTACGCGGTATCACTTCACTGATGACTTTGGGGCAATGTCCAGTCCATGAGTCTATTAAAAAGGATCCTTTCTCACTGACGCTTGGGAAGAAGACTTCTTGAAGTCATACTTTAAAATGTTCTGTAAATTAATACAAGTAAAATATATAGCAGATTCAGTTTTTACAATCGAATAATCCGAATTTGCTCCCTGATTCATCGAAATATAATATAACAATGTACCTGATGTGACCTTGCCAGATTTTGAAACACTTATTAAGACATTAAGAGGTCGAAAAATTGTTTGTTCCACTATTGGCCCCAACCGTCCAGATGGCTCTTTTAAAATTATCAACAAGGGTGACAACAATTTTCCTTCCACTGATATTGTTGGCTAAATGGCGTAGCTATGGGTTGTTGTGGAAATGGATTGTATAACGCATTCTACTTACTTTTTGTCTTCTTCTGTCAATGTTCGCCCCGAATGTATTTCTATTTGGAAATCACTTTGAACGGAATTATAAATATTTTTCAGGCCATATTTCTTCATTTTCAATTGAAATTCAGAAACAAACTTATCAGCATAATTTTGTAATATGCTTTTTAATTCGAGAGTCTTCCTTGTTACGAATTTATTAATTTTTCTACTTGTTATTCGATGTACTTTAACATTTTTTTTAATCTATGTTGGCAAAGCGTTGAGACGCACACCTTCATGTCCAATCAATTTTTGTGCCTGTAACGCCCACCTCCAAAGATCAACATCGTGCACAATGAGTCCCGCGTCTATGGTGCTTTTGAGATTATTAAGAGTAATTATATTTTGAAGTGCCCGACAATTTCTTTTTGTAAGTTCCCCCTTTATTTATCGGGCGAGCCCAGCGTCTTAATTGGCGCACAGACTTAATATGTTTAAAACGGCGTCGGACAGTTTCTATTTTCAAATTTTATTTTGTTTTTGTACTTCTCCAAAACTCGACCGCTCTTTGTTCGTAGTCGTACCTCGAACCTTCGTTGTCATCCATACATGTTTCAGGGTTAATGGAGCTTCTCCAAGATCCCATTCGACATCATTATCCTTCACAGCTTCTACTACGATATCTATAAACGGTTCTTGAAAAGCTAATGATGTAACTTCGATGATTTCTAAATTATTAAATTCAGCCATACAGTTTTTCAACATCCTCTCGAAACTTTCTTTCATTTCCACTTCATGATTGTTTATAGGACTGTCAGGAATATGCATTATCTCGAATGCGAGAAGCAAAAACCTTATTACGTTCATTGGATTGATCGACATTCTAATAACTCACGATAGCTGTGAAAAAAATGGTAGTTCAGCAGTCGAGAAGCAACTAAACTATTCATGTATCATAAAATCAGCTCTGGCTTTATTACTTCAAGTAGGCAGTTTAATCTGACTTTTTGATATTTGGTGTCGAGGCTCTACGTCATCTTTTAATATCACTAAAAATAAAATAACATAGCGTTAGATAGGTTGGTTGTTTCGGATTTTTTTATGATCATGTATGACTATATGATAATGATAATATTTGAGTTTTGTTTTCGTGAATGGTTAAAAATAAAAATTTATTATAAATTCTGTAGAAACACTTTATGGTACATAAAGGCATCATTGGTTCAACAGCACAGGCTGTGCGTTTTAATTCAATTTTTGAATATTACAATATTGCGTTCAATGCAGAGAAAAATCTGTACATTTTCAAATTGTTGGTTACGTACTTATTATGCTACTTATTTTAAGCCGTCAGCAGGCGCGCTATGAGACTTTTTCTCACACTTATATTAAAACGATGATTACTCGAAATTTTCAAATGGCATAAACATTTGAAATTTGTTCTAGCTTTATCAAATTTATTCTTCCGTATGATAGAAGTGTTAAAAAAAATTTTTGTTTTTGAATTTTTTTAATTATTATTTTTTTGGTTTTTAGTGTTAATTATCGTTGTATTTATGGTTTTTTTAAATAAAAATGTTTAATAGCCACAATCACTGTAGCGAAATTGTTTTCAAGTTCTTATTTATCAAATTAAGCACTTAAAGCTATACATGTGAGAAAATCTCTCATCGCGCGCCCAATGTTTAAAGTGTACGTAGCGCGCCTGCTGACGGGTTAAGGTAAGAAAATTGATAATCATTTGATAAAAGACTAGGCATCAACTGTTGAGTATAAATGTAAAGAATGTGAGAATATTTAATTTTTTAGATAAGTATGATAACAGCTGATGTTAGATGCAGTATAAATATTTTTTTAGCGTATCAGTGCACATACAATAATCTTAAAATGATTAAAATTTTTTTTTAAATCTCTCGGTGTTTAAAATTAAATTTACGATTTTATGAGTGATTTACCCCTTAATTTTTTTTCTAGGGGAAATCTAAAAATACGTAAACTTTATTTTTTTTTTGGTCTTCAAAATAACGTTTGTTTTATCAAAATCGGATAATAATTGTTTTTTATATAAAAAATATACCAATTTCAGGGGGTGGTTCACCCCGTTGCAATGAGGGTGCATAAAAAGGTGGGCATGCCTAATTGGTTATTTGAAGCGAGGAACATTTTGCAATTGGTTTAGTTTCGATTGGTTGACGGCTTCTATACGAAATAATGTACCAGCTGCAAAACATGCCCAAATTGGAAGGTTCATTTCGCCCCTTAAAACCCCTTAAGAGCCGATAAAAAAAATGTGTCTCTTATTTTTTGATGGGCTACAATATATAAAAAATGTATCGCAATCGGCGGGATACACTAAAGTACCTTTCTTTGTAAGTAGCTCGAATACCGCGGATTTTAGAGTCGCTAATTACGAATCCAGCATCAGATTTTCAAAATTCAAAATGGCGGATCCAATGTAGCAGGCGGTAACCCTTTGAAGCATACATTTTTCCTTATGTGCAATCGACTTGAAATTTGGTATTCAGGGGTTTTCGAGGTTGCTGATTACAAATCCACTCAAAATTTGAAAATCGAGATGGCGGATCAAAAATGTAAAAAGTCGTTTGGTGAAAGTGAAACTTAGTATTCGGAGGTTCTTGGGATCGCTGATTATGAATCTCCACTCCAAATTTGAAAATTTAAAATCGCGGATCCAATATGGCAGAACAAAAATGCAAAAAGTCGTTTTATGAGCGTGAAAGTTGGTATCCGGAGGTCTTTGGGGTCGCTGCACTCAACATTTAGAAATTCTGGATAACGGCTCTAATATGGCGGATCATCCGTGGTCAGATTTCGGAAATATAAGATGGTGAATCCAATATGGTGACTTGGTTGCAAAAAACAATGCTCATCCAGTGTAAAACCGGTACACGGATATTTCTAAAGTCACTGATCGAGAATTTCATCCGACACAACGAACGAAGACCTAAAAAATCGTTAATTCAAGAAATCTGAAGATTTCAATTCCTGAGTCATAGGCAGTACGTTTGGATATTTTACTCTTGTCTGAAAAACTTGTCTCGAGTCAACAATTTCTTAAGTCTTCGCCCGTTGTGTCAAATAGAATTCGCCATCAGGGACTCCAGAAATATCCATGTACCGATTTTACACTCTATCAGCATTGTTTTTCGGATGCGAGCCACCATATTAGATCGACCATTTTCTATTTCGAAAATCTGGCCACGAATTTGTAATCGGCGACCCCAAAAAACCCCGAATACCAACTTTCAATCTCATCAAATAACTTTTTGGATTTTTGATCCACCATATTGGATTCGCTATTTTGAATTTCTATCTTTTGAGTGCAGATTCGTAATCAGGGACCCAAAAACTCCCAAGTACCAACTTTCACTCTCACCGAACGATTTTTTTCATTTTTGGTCCGCCATATTAGATCCGCCATCTTGAATTTCCAAATTTTTACAGGTTCGTAATCAGCAACTCCAAAAACCTTCAAGTGTCGACTTTGCCGAAAACTGATGACATTTTTCGATTTGACGTCCGCCATATTGAATCCACCATTTTTAATTTAAAAAATCTGTGATTAAATTGGTGATCAGCGAGCTCAAAAACCTTTAGGTACCAAGTTTTATCAAAATCGGTGAAAAAGTATAATTCGTGGCTCAAAGAGTTAATTGATTTTTGGCCTTTATAAAATGTTTACAAAGTGCAATGGTTCACAGATAGAGATCCAGACAATGAAATGCCTCAAGAAACAATTCTTATCGTCGATTCAGCTTAAGAAACATAATCTACAGTGTTAAGATTTCAAAGATCAAAAGGACATAACGCGTAATTCATGGTATGAAGATTTTAGCATCGTAACTCTACTTAATTTATCCTATTACGGAAACCAATGACCTCTTTCATCCGCAATTTTTTCTTTTGACAAAAATCCATATACCTATATATATGGCTGCTCAGAGGGAGAAAGCGACCACATTCTGGAAGATTCTTTCTAGCGTACTTGCGCCTTTTATTCTTTTGGTCTAGTGATAGCGCGAGAAGGTTTTGGGCGAAAGCTACTCCCGTCGGAGGATGGCCAACTCGGCTTGGTTTTTCCTCTAGAGCGTGCAGGAGAGCTCGGGATACTAAAGTAAAGTGCGCCATTGAGGGTGATTTTTATTCAAGAGACAGCGTTCACCAAGCGTCCCGAACCTGTACCTTAACCTCCCTTTCTACTGTAGTCTCTTTCCTTCGGCACAGCCGCCAAGCCCCCGGGCTTTAACTTAAATGTATGTCGAAAGTTTAGCCTGGGATTTTTAATGTCACGAATAGAAATATAAAAATACCCACAGTCCTCTTCAGAATGAAGCCGCGACGATACCTTCTTCACTACTCTTTCACTCTCTCTCTCCATCCCGCTCAGTCTCGCTTTCTTCTTATGTCCCTCGTTCTATTTCTCTCTGAACGCTAGACGAAGTTATTAAAGCTCCGTGACGTCTAAACTGTCAAGTCTCTCAGATTCTCGTAGCTATATAGACGTTCAAAGACTAGCTCTTCCTTGCTACCTTCTTGAACACCCGGTCGTTACGTTGGTACATCCTGTACCACGAATATATATAAAAATTGGTGGGAAATTGAACTCACAATATGGTTTCAGTTTACATATTCTCACTCAGAAAGCAATTTATCAAGACTACGAAAATCAATTGCCTACTTCTCTCAGGCATCCATTTCAAACTCAGTCGTCTATTAATTGATTTTCCAACCATAATTTCATGGAATTTCGACAAATTAAATGTTCAGCAATTATTAAATTGTGTTATTTCGTTACGGACGATATTTAGTCTATATAGTGGGTAACATTTGACTTCATTGTGACATGATTATATTACTCGACTGCGCCGAATATGTCGAGAAAGAGTAGGAAAGTGAGGGATGAGGTGTATATATAGATATCTATAAAATGCGTGGTCTTAATACTCACAAAAGTTTCAACGGATGTGATTCTATATATACAGCGTAGCTCTGTGCGACAAAAGGTCGACCTACGAAACTCCGAAAGATACTAACCCCGGCGGGAAGCTTTGAACCTACGAAATTAATTAATAAGCGGTATGTATAGCACATATAATTATTTATATATACAAATTTCTGGGTATAGGGAAAAAATAGAGTGTCGAAAGGAAATGAGAAAATCTCGTCGTGTTTCCATGCTGGAATCCGATGTCGGGATGTTTTTAATTAGACGTATACATAGACATGCAGCATATATCGGATCCACACGTGTCTATTGGTTTTTCAATAATCAAGGACTGTATGTGACCAACATTATGTCCGTATGACACGTTGGTTTCGTTATCGTATATATAAGCTTCATGTATACTACGAGATTAATTAATTATCACGTACGGCTCCATTAATAATAAACCAGTAAACCATATCTCGCATTGCTTTCGGGACACCGGGAGCAGACCACACGCAGGGATAATAATTCCGTATACATTCTCCAAGCTCGCTAGATGTCATTTTGAGAGCCAGAATGGGCAGCTCTCGTAGCACGCTCCCATGAGATGCATAAAACGCGCTGTACGACTACTCTAGTCCTGCTCTCTTCGTCGAAAGGGTCACCCATTAATTTCTTCCTTCCTTCCGTGGTCTCTCTTTCTCTTATACGCAATCAGAGAGAGCACGTTTTAGCGCTTCCCTCTAGGTCTTTGTAACGTGACCCTGATAAAGGTACACGAAAGTCTACCTGGTTCCGATGCGCCAACGAGTAAATTACATCGCTTTTTTATCATTGTTACAGCATCGTAGTTTGCGGACTTCAAATACTTTTTTACACCCCTTCAATTTATCAAGTTTCAATGTGAGCTAGCAAT
The DNA here is from genome assembly GCA_963989365.1 of Rhimphoctona megacephalus. Lineage (NCBI taxonomy): Eukaryota > Metazoa > Arthropoda > Insecta > Hymenoptera > Ichneumonidae > Rhimphoctona > Rhimphoctona megacephalus. The sequence continues at coordinate 22,881,921 of OZ022414.1, read as the reverse complement.
TGAGACATATTTTTTTATTTCAATTGCACGATATCTAAATCGTAAATTTTTTTTTATCCAACTCAATTCCAATTAATTCTTTGTAAGCGACCTTCTTTGATGACAGTGAGAAAAAAATATAATAGTTTGTGAAGAGTTCATTCGGAGTCTCGTAAAAAGGATTAACTAAATGATATTTCTTTCAATTCCCGTCGCTCATTCATCCGCAAAAAAAAACTAACCGTACTTTTTCAATTGCTGTGTCAAAACCGTATACTGTAGAGTATTGAAGGCAAACAAATTTACGATTCCGAAAAATGAGATCCAACATATATTGTAACGGAGTCATATCCAATTTTCATCACATTTCACGATTATGGAAGCATGTGTGTGGAAGCACGGGGCATTCCACGCCAAATCGACCTACGTCAGACCCTTCCATTCTTTGATTTGGCTGAAAACTTTGTGTTGTATGACCCATTGAAAGAAGCTGTCTTGATTTTTTTCAGATTTTTTCGTCCATCCACTTGTGAGATATGATTTTTTATCTAAATTCCATGTTTTTTTCTTGAAATGACTGTGACTCTGAAAAATCGACCAAATCAAATTTTTTTTTTAGAAAGGTTGGTTTTTTACCGTACCGTTGGAAAAAAAATACGAAAGCTTGATTAATAATTGTATTCCATATGTTTTCTCAATTTAAATCAATTTAAAGCAAAAAAGCATTGGTTTTAAGATGTTTACCCTTTTTCATTGTTTTCAAAAAATTCACAAAAAAACTTTGACCAATTATATGATCTTTGAGACCAGTCCTATCGTGGGCAGATTTTGCCTTATATTTTTTTTCTTATTTTGAAAAAAAATTTCATTCTTTTTTTCCAGTCCGAGTTCACCAAACTTGGATGATGCAAAAAAGTTCAACATTTTTTTTAGGTGTTACAACAAAATATGGTAATATTCGATCAAAAAGTGATTCTATCATGAATTGGATCCTTAATAAAAATTTTAAAGGTCACTCAAGCGACTTTTTTCTAATTTTGGTTAAAAATCGATACATGATCGAATTTCGAGCTAGTGTATCGCGACTATATCGGAACTAAAAATACATTATGAAATACTTCTCTAACAAGTGTTTAAATGAATTCAAACTTCACAACTAACCGTCAAAACTTATAAAATTATTAGATTACTTAAAACGTGCAATCTGCTTACTAATTAATTAGATTAATTAAAACGTGCGTTCTGAGAAGATACGATGCATAAAAAAACCACGAACAAATAAGAACTAAATTTAAAAAAAAATGTAATAAAAAAACTTGTTTAAATATATTACACCGAAATATACATGCCAATAGAAATAAAATTCAGTAAAAGTTTTGGAATTGAATAAGAAATCTAAATAAAATAAAATTCTCGGAGCAAAAGAAAATATGTGAAGTAAATGTCGAATTGAAAAAAAAAATTTGTTAGGAATAAAAATTCCAGATCGAACAATATTCCGCAAAAAATACACCAAAAAAATACTCCAATAGCATCAAAATGCATTGAAAGCTTTTAAATAAAAGAAATCAAAACGAAACGATATTTCGAAACAAAAAAAAGTATGCACACAAAATATCGAGAACAAGAGTTTGATTTGAAAAAAGAATTTCGGCCGAAGTACTTCGTCAGTTTTTTTATAACGTTTTTTGATCGTGATTTTTATATCATGAGCAACTGGTAAAAAAAATGTTAAAGAACTTAAAAAATTATTTTTTTCAAATCAAATATCTTCTAACTGAAAATTGTTTGGCATCACTCGAGTCCGTTTTAGGTTTATTTCATTCTGATTGTTTTTTTTTTTCATTGCAAACCTTCAAGTGCATTTTATTTCTATTGGAATGTTTTTTCATGTACTTATTCTCTTTTTGAATTTGCGAAACAAACAAATTTATGCTAACAAAATTACCGACTAAAAAAATTTGGATGAAAAAAAAAAGTTTCGATCGAAGTACATAGTGAGGTTATGACAACATTTATTAATCACGCCTAGTATATTGTGTACATTTAGCAATAAAAAATGAGCGAACTACTTTAAGCAAATTTTTTTTCCAATGAAGATTATATTTGCTTAAAGCCATGTAAAATACAGACTGAGCTGACAAAAATGCGAGAAATATAGCTGTTTTCACTTTTCCAATTTTGCTTCTAAACAATATATATTGAGAAAAAATAAAGAAAACCACAAAATCGTTCTGGTTATTTACTCGAAATGTAATCCATGTAGGAGAAAAGTTAGAAATATAGTCCATAGTAAGACAGCCGATGTTTCTACCGTCCGAATATCCCATAAACCGTTCGGTCTGTAAAAGAGTATATTCAAATGAAATGACACTTGACTCCCGCACTATCACTTTAATTAAATATGAAAACTGATGTGATGAAGTTAGTCATCATTAACTAATCGAAAGTCAAGACTGATTGAAAAAAAATATTCGTTGGCTGTCCCATCCGCGATTTTTATAACCTTATTAATAACCTCACTACTGCCATTAAAAATGAAAAGTAAAAACTGTATGGGTCAGCTGTCACATCAACGAACGACAGTCTCATATATCACCAAAATTTTACCAGTATTACTAGTATCACTAGACAGCGTCTACGAAAAAAAAAAACAGGTGAGCATAAAAAATGGGTGCGCATAAAGCCACACTTTTTTGATGCAACGAAAAAATAAATTATTAATATTTTCAATACGCGTTAAGCTACAGAGTTCTAATTAATCACAGTCGAAAGAAAATAAAATAAAAAATACGTGAACCCGCAATATCCTGCAAAATGCTGTAATTAATGGAATATTGCGAAAACAATTTTCGGAAATTTTTGAAAACCGTACGAAACGCGATGCTTGCTGTAAAGAGTCTTGTTAGCGACTCGTCTTCGACATGATAGTATATGTAAATGTACTTGTCGCTATCGCGACTCTAGATGTATAGGGGAGACCGGAGTAAAACGGGACACCTAAGGAAATATTGTATATTCTTTAAGTTTAACAAACTTCATCTATTTCTTTTCCCTCACAATCAAGAAATGTACTCCGTTTTTTTGTACTTTTCTGAAGAAAAAATTCTCAAAAATCTATAAAAAAATATTTTTCCACATAATTTTTCTTTATTTATAGCATTTTGATCATTAACTTACATTAATGTTTTTAAATTGTTTATATTCACATTCTGTGAAAAACGTAGACTTTGACAATAATTGAGTTGCATAATTAATCATATTTATCATCAACGCAGATGATGACAAACAAATCTTGTTTTTCGTAAAACTATAGAAACAATTTCGGAATGAAAAAAAATCATTCGAAAAAAAGTTAATAGAAAAAAATGATTTTGTGTTTTTAATTTTCCGATTTTTTTCTGTTGATTTACAAAAAATAAGGCCAAGACGAACCGAAAAGTCCATTTAACCATAATTTTCAACCGAAAAAATAGCTGAAAACAGACAGATAACAGAAAACAGGTAATTTTCGAATGATTCTAATTGAAGTGCTGCATTCAACCATTGAGGGCCTCAGTAAAAAAAATCTGACGATCTCGCGTCTTGGCATACTTTTTAAGGACACTTTGAATTTAAATAAAATGTAAAGATATAAATATTGCGAGTTTTTTTCACGGAGTATCATGAGGTTTTATGAAAAGTTGCGTATATGTCACTTTTTAGAGTTTTTTTAAAAAGCCATCACATTATTAAACATTTTTTATCGGATGAGCCATTAAAAATTATCGAAGAGGGTATTCTCAGCTTTCCAAAATACAAAATACTTTCCAGAGACGTTTATAGTAAAAATGACGTTTTTTAGTTTGATTACGGATAACGAAGTTAATAATGATTCTACAGTAACTTCAAAAAACTATTTAAAACTGAAGGTACGGTTTACACGGAACAAATTTATTGAAAAATGACTCCCATTGCCAAAAATTAAAAATTTGCCAAATGTGAATTCGAAAACGAAAAGAGTCTATCTTCGAACTGCTTTTTGCAAAAAAATTTTCAACCATTTGTTGCCGACATTCAGCCTTTCAAAAAAGACCTGATTTTTGCGAAAATTTTAGTGATACTTTAATTTTGGGCATCAGTGTATTTACTATCAAAGATTCCGCAGTTTTACATGCGTTTGCGATTTTTACAAGAAGATTTCATATTCCCCATAATAACTGAAACTTTTATACCGATTTTTTTAAGAAAATTTTCAAAGGCGGAGGAACACATGACGAAGTTTGTAAAAAAACTGGAATTTTAATCATTCAGTTTTGGAGATATAGTGATAAAAGGTATACGCAATGTGTGAAACGTTATTTCTGAAACGCTAAACTTTATATTCGTCATTTTTTCCATTACTTGATAAGTTTTTCCATTCCTTATAAGATATAACTAACATTATTCAGAAATTCTACAAGTTATATCTAAGATTGACTACGTATTGCAAGTACGTTAATTAATAGTAATGTACAATAATTAATATGAATTTTTTTAAATACAGAAATATATTTTTTTTTAATTCTGACTTCAAAATAGAAGTTGTGTTTGGTAAAAAAATGAATTATTGTTTTGGCATATAATATAAAAAATGAAGAAATTTTGAAAGAAAAAAAATTTTTTAGTTTTTAAAATAATATAAAAAATGAAAAAAATTTGGAAAAAAGCAGTGTGTACCTCACCCTATCGTCGATATATCGTCAATATCATCGATAAAGGAATGAAGGATAGCTGTCGACTATCTTTTATTCCTTTGAGGGTAACCTAGAATGTTCAGGGGCTTCCCCGAAAATCGTCGGTAAAGAATGTTCGAGGCACTTCACTTGTAAGCCAGAATGTTCGGGGACTTTCCCGAGAATCGTCGGTAAAGAATGTTCGAGGCACTTCACTTGTAAGCCAGAATAATGTTCGGGGACTTTTCCGATAATCGTCGGTAAAGAAGGGTCGAGAATGGTTTCTGACCTTCAAGTTGACCTCCGCTATTTTACATCTTTCATATCTTTCTCACCCCTCCCCCCCCCCCCCTCCTTCGCTCTCTGCGTATTTCTTTCTCTCTCTCACATACCCTACCAGCCAGGATAACTTACACGCATGCGCCACTCATACTCTTCCCTTTCGTCTTTTAGTCTCCCCCTCATCTAAGGGGTTCACTTTGATTTCCGCTAAAAAATTTGGACCACACCATTGCTATAGAAGTTTCACTTAGAAAAAAATTTTAACAATATTTTTCATTTTTTATATTGAGATAATATAAAAAATAAAGAATAATTGTTGGGACTTATGATATGTCATTTCGTTTGTCTGCTTGTGTAACAAGCATCTTTTACGAGTTTACGTTAAAGCGCAAGTGAGAAAGGAAAAGAGAGAGGAGAAGAAAAGAACGATGGCGCGGCGCCATAGACGTTGATTGCCGGGGGATTCCCGAGGCCGTCCACCGGTATTTTGCGCCCGAGGGACAAAAAGGAAATGGCTCTCGCATATTCCACTACCATTTCGTTTCGTCAAGCGTCCTGATGGCTCGAGGGGGTACGTAGGCGTTGTTTTCTCAACCCAAGGGAACTATATGAGCGAATGATACACCGATTGGTCACCCGAGTCAAGATAATAAATGAAACAGTTATTGTCATACTCGCAACTATTTTCAACCCAAAGCCATTTTTTTAGGTAGAAAAAAACTGATAAAGAGGGCCGAAAAATAGTGGCCAATAACTGTACAGTGTACAACGGGGTAAAGTGCCCACATACGATTTCACGGCACCCAACAACCCGCTCTCGGGGAATATAACTTGTTGGTGCCATCATTCTCTGTCCAAACGAAGCACCGCTCATATTTACCACCGACGTGGAGCAAATGGGCGCGGAGAGGTAAAGGGATTGAACGAGAAGAAGAAAGAGAGAGAGAGAGAGAGAGAGAGGGAGAGAGAGAGAGAGGAAGAAAAGGGAGAGAACACAAGACGGCCTATAGCCAAGAAAGACTCGGAAAGGCCTTTCTCGCTGAAGAAAATCCTTAAGGAAACTCGGGCGTCAACCTCCGGCGCAGCTGGGGAACTCTCGCCACGAGCTATATACACCGTGTACCACGCCAGTATCCCCCGAAGTGCGCCCAGCAGGTAATTCGCTTCTCTCGATCTCCCGGACCAATCCACCCCATTTTTCTCAACCACTTTCTCGCGCCTCCCGCTCTGAGAAACCCTCTCTTCGCCCGGCCCCGAACCTCCGCTACAAAAGCTTTCTCGGTAGCTTCCGGCGAATTTCGCCACGAGACTCATCGTGCTTTCTTTCCATTTCCCAAGATGCTGAACTTTTTTTTTCAAGAATAAATTGTTCTATCCGAGGCCGTGAATGTTCCGCCGCATTTTCATTTCTCATAAGAATTTCAGTCTCATTTCGATTCGTATTTTACTACACTATTTTATGAAAAATCTTTATCAGATATACTTTTAGTGATTCAATATTTGATATTGGGGACGACCTTCATTACCCCTGGATGAATAATGAAAGGTGTTTCTACCTTACACATACGATTAGTAGTGGTTGTTTCACTATTTACATTCTCATCAATTTCGTATCGTTGTTCCAAACTTGATTTAACTCAAATCAAAGTTTAGCAAAATTTTACGAGTTATAGTCACCGCAATTTTACAGTTCTTCACCAAAAACTTTCATTCGTTTTTTCGGTATCATATATGAAATTTTAAGTATGAACCAATTAAAGAGAATATCGACATGATAAAAAAATAGCGCGATTTTTTAAATAATATCTAAATTTCAATACATGTACAAAACTCATTTATTATTACAACGAAAAAGTTTTATTCAATTGCATAACATTAATATTTGCTATACCCCTAACAAAACATAAATTTGCAATTAAAATAAATTCCTTCCATTCTATTGTTACAAAAAAACCTTCATGCACAATAATATTGTTCAATTCTGAAAATCGCTTGAATACAACAAATCAAAAAACATTTCGATACCATTGTCAAGCCCCGCGAACTAGAAAGAATCTCATAAAAGTATGTAAAAACTAGATGAAAAACGGCTGAGAGAAAATGTCAAAGTGACGAGAAAGAAATACAGGGAAAATGAATATTTTTTTATTTCCGGTGAAAAAAAGCCATAGGAAAAGGTCTATATAACTCATAAATGCGTCGACCGTCAGTGCGCTACAAAATATACATGTATGCATAAATATGTCTATACGTGTATAGTCCGTAGAGAAGAGTTTGGTGTCGCTAAATAATAGGATGCTGTGAGAGAGAAAAACGATGAAACACGTACACACTGACGGTATCGCAGCCTGACGGCCTGAGCGAAAAGAGACATCAGAGAGCGAAAGAGAGAGAGAGAGAGGGGGGGAGGGAGAGAATGACATCATCCCTTCGCCTCATCGCTGTTGGATATTTTTATGAGTCCATCGACGTATGAACACATGCAATCGCTCTCGTTTATTGTTTTTGTCGGGCCAGTCCGGCGACGGAACGGCGAAAATTTGCATACTTCGCGTATGCAACATACTCTCACTCTTTTGAACATATACATACTCATATATAATACATATATATATTATATGTTTGTATGAATGTAGGAACGTACGTCGTTGGGCTCTATATGGCCCATTGTGCTCAACCGACTGCTGAATTGCTCTACATCGAGCATAAGCTCGCCACTTTTGCATAACAATCGTCGAATGCAATGGTATCGGTGCGCGTGTTCGATTTATTCACGTCGCCATTGCCACGCGACGGGGAGAGGAAAGGAAGAAGGGTTGGATCACCGTGATTTAACTGTCGCATTGGAGACACGTATACACACGTCATAAGAGAATAGAAATGACTGCACTCGACGATCATCATCGAGCCAGCTTGTACTGCTCCACCGAAGTCACTCAGATCGATCTCATCAATGACGCCCGATTACGGGCTTGCGTTCATACGATTACGCGTCCGGTAAATCGATCTTCCGGCAAGAACATTGTTACGATAAACATGCCCACTCTGCTGAATAATATGCGAGCGACGATCGTAGTCTCCAACGTGAAATTCTCCAAAATTACGTAAATTCTCGTCATTGCATAAAATTTGTGATTTAGGACAACTGGTTCTGGAATATATTTATTAATACAAACAATCTGAGTACCCAATCTTTCATTAACTTTAGTAATTTTCGTTTATTTTGTTTTGTTTAAAAGTACTAATAATCGTTGTACTTATGATTTTTAAGATATAAAAACGTTTAACAATCATAATTAAGGTGGCAGAACTATTTTCAAATTTCTGTTTATAAAATTAAGAACTGGAAATGATACGTTTGAAAAAATCCCTCAGCTCGCGACTACCGATTATGGTTTAAGTAGAACGACCGCTGACGGTTTAAGTAATACAGTGTATATTGGCTTCTGAAATTAATTTTGTTCATGAGTGGTTTGCAAAACGATAATATTATACATCTACGTTACATTGGAATCTGTTTCAAAGTTCGTAAACTGTCAAGACTAATGGATTCGATGAAGAACGATATTAATCAAAGATAAATATCATTTAACCTATTCAGTGTTCGATTGCAATGAAATAAAGCCGATTGGCAGCTTCTTGAGTACTCGTAGAAAGGCTCATTTTGTGCGAGGTCCGTTAATTATCCCAATCGTTCGGATAAGGAAGAAAGTTCAACTCTCTAACCCTCGCTCGATCTAGTATAGCTATGTCACTGTTTTACGGGTATAACTCAGGAGTCTCGAACTGTATAGGGCTTTAAAGTATAACTATAGCTAAGCAAGTTTAACTGAAAGAACAGGGCCCTGAAGGCAAAACCCAAGGCCAGCAAAGTCTCTCCCCTTCACCCCTGCCGCCGATGCTAAACCGACTAGACGCTGACGTCTCCGATACTCTCGAAACTTTAGAGCGTCGTTTAATGGCCGTTAAAGATAATCCAGAAGCACTCGAGGGGCGCCCTCTCGCGGCTTCGATCCAAAGAAACGTTGCCGTCAGGATATAGTTCGCTTCGTCTTTTGTTCGCTACTCCCCTCGATTGAATTTCCAGAAAGGCTATGATAGTTAACATTTCTTTTTATATAAATTTCGAATGTTGCGCAATTACAGCAAAAATAAGCGAATAATTTTTAGCCAATTGCGCGAACATTTCATTCATAGTTTTATAGTTTTAATGCCAATGTTATTTATAATACATTGGCAGGGGCTTAAATATCATTTTGTCAAAATGATATGCACTAGAAATAATATTTTTACTGGATTGTTGAAATGTTTAAACATCGTTTTAAGAGTCTTCTCTGAAACCTATGCGGCTGCAGCCGACTTATCCCCGGCTGTATTGCGTTTACCGCGGGCGAAGGGAAACTGCAGAAAACTTTGCCGATATAGCCGGTACCTAATAACTGATCTCCTTGAGTGTCAATACGAACACGCTTAGGCATGACCACCAGAGATGCCTCAGCTGTGGTACAACGAACCAGCCAGTACACGGCTAGGGGGCCGCCACCCGCACGATGGGAACCCGGAGCCATACACCAACCGTTCGCACATCACAAAGAAGTATTTTGGGCATGGGTTTATGAAAGTGAAGTACAAACCACCCGAAACGTCTGAAAACATTTGCAAATTTTCATTGGTGTTTACCCGGGATTCGAGTCCAGGAACCGCGCCGTGCGAGCCCGAGCCCTTATTGTTCTGGACCATCCGCTCTCCCTCGTCGATTAATATATTTTTCTCCAACTTATAGTTTAGTTGATAAATTCAATAATTAATTTAAATAATGACAATAACAAAAGAGTCAGTTCTGCTTATTCGAATGTATTCCGTATTCAATCGCCATTCGATTTAATAAATCCATTATAATAAATTATATGAATTAACATATTATATTAATTAAATTATATTAATAAATAATATTATAATAAATTATAATAAAAAAATATTATAATAGGTAAATGGAATTGAATAGAAACTCTATGGTTCATATATATAAATCCAACTAAAAAATCTGAAGGATTTGCCAAGACTTCCACAGGTTTCTTCCAATTCATTTTAGGTAGTACGAGTGGACTAACGTAATTACGTGGGCATACGTTTTTTCGTAAGGATATTGCAGTGTTTTGGAAGGCAACGTGTGGTTTCTTCGTTTTTTCGGATGAGGAGTTTTGTATGTGTTTGTGATGAAGAAGGATGGAGACACGTTGAGGTTTTCCTGGCGAAAGAACGATAAATCTCTCGATCTCTCCTAGCAAAGTCCGGATAGAGACATGTGTCCGTTAATGGCTGGCACCGTCACCGGGTGGCGATCATTGCCAAGCCACCTACGGGGACAGGAAGAAGCTGGCCAAGGTTTCTATCCCCCTAGTTGTACGTGCACAGCTTTCGGAAAGCTTGATGTTCAGTAAGAGAGAAACAGAGAGTAGAACTAGAATACGTTCGTCTTCACTTTTGTGTCCAAGCATATATGTATTATACACAGGATCGTTGTGAACTCGTTTCGGCTCGAAGGCTCTCCGTGTTATCGCGTATAAACGTTTCGAATTTTCTCTTCTCTGCTCGTGCGATACCTCGATGAACGAGAAAATAGACGATGACGAAGGGGCAAAAAGGGATTCTCGATCGTTCCAATGGAAGAAACACGTCCTCTTGTGTCCTTCACACGATCGCGTGAATCGGTCCACAAATTTGCGCCGAGAATCACTCGACGATGATAAATCCGTTTCTTTCGCAACTCGATTGTCACGTACGAGGATAATTAAAAAATATTCCTACAGTGGTTCATATTTGTACTATGGACAAAGTCGATCACATTTTGAATGGAAGTTCATCAAAAATCACTGATCAAAGAAATTACGACCACGGTATTTGGGAAATCATCAAATTATCGTTATCGATAAATAATGAATAAAACTTGGAAGTAGAACAACGAAAATTGAAAATCGAGAGTCCCAGGACCATTAGACACAAGTATTATGGCATAAAGGGTTATTTCATACAATGGATGAAAATTCTAAAAAAATATATCGACTCCGAGCAACTCTTTTTGCCCATTTCGTCCTATTTTTTTGACTTTTTTTTTCTATTTCCATAAACGCAAAAGGTGTCGGCTCGTATAACTAGTGGTTGGAAAGCTGGAGCGAGCATGCTGGAAAAATCGTTGCCAACACGAGAAGCGGCACACGAGAACAAAATGTTCGACCTTCAAAGCTCGTAGAAAAAGAGGCGGGAGAAAGAGAGGAAGGGAGAGAAAAAGAGAGAGGGCGAGGCTCAAAGCTTCGGTTTTTTGCAGCTTGCACACCTATCTCGTATACAGTTTTCCAGCGTGAACATAGCAAGTCGTGACTGACGCCGGGCCACTGCTTCATTGGCACCGTTTCAATCGGCCGGGTAACGGATCAAACGCCCCGGCGGCGTTACGAGCGTTCTCAACATTCGCGTGAAACGAGAGACCTCTCATCTCTATTTTTCTCCCTCTTGCTGTGCTTCTCTCGCTTTTGAGGCTTTGTGTCAGGCTCTGAGTAGTAGTTTTCTACGGTGTCGCATCAGGGATGAAATAAAGCAAAAGAGAAAGACAGAGGAAGAAAGAAAGAAAGAAAAAACAACAGGGAGAGGAAAAGAGAAACATCAAAATAATCGATACAGTGATCGGCCATCAACATAAACGATAAAAACGGCAGTTATTGGCATATTTCTGTTCCATTTTATCTACCGAAGAGACTGCTAATCACTGAAAAGTGGCCAATAATTGGGGGACATGAGAGAGCGCCATACAACAATTCTACTGTCTGCCGGTCATCACAGTGCAAATTCGGCAAAGGGAGATGGAGATCAAGAGAGGGAAGTACGGTAGACAGAAGCAGTGCGAGTTGGCAACTCGTCAAGAAACTGGCGCGAATCTAGCCCTCGCGTTTTAAGCCTCTACCCGAGGGCATTGTAAAAAAGGAAGAGAGAGAAAAAAAAGAGTAAAGGAGAGAGGTGTTATATACGGCGTGTTAAAAAGCTCTTTTTTATCTCTTTGTCATGGGACGGGTGCAGGGTTTTCCGCGCTCATGTTTGCATATAGATTTTTTTTTACCATTTCTTTCAAAAGTCCTACCAAACCTGATGCACTTCTGTAATATTGCCAAATTTAGTATCTATAAGAAAGTCCGTATGTCTAATTTTGCTGATATGTTATTATTTTCCTAGCCAATGCCCTTGAAAAAGTATTTTTCGTATTATTTGATTTACTTGTAAATATAACTCAGTGCTTCCAAAAAACTAGAAAAATAATGTATATTTCAAATTTTCATCAGATTTATCTTGAAAACAGTACAGTGAAAATGTGTGCAACAAAATATGGGTAGACATTTTTTGGTACTAATGAGATGTTTTCATAAAATTACATATTTTTTTATACGGCTCTTTACAAATTCACAATGTAATAGAACACTTTATACGAAACTTAACCTTTACCGTAGCACTTCATGATACTATACTTGGTCACAGCATTTCGGCGCTCTCAGTCAGCCTCTTTGTTCGGGTCGTAGGGTCAACTAGCTGGAGAACGCTCCCACAGGGTAACGCTCCCAGAGAACGCTCACAATTTCTCTACTTATATTTCTTTCTCTTTAAGTTTGTTCACTCTTTGTCTCTTTACTCATTCACTTACTCAGTTAATTCTCCCTTTCATTTCTCATCTCATGTTTTTCATTTTCACTTCATTTCTATATCTACTAGTCGTGGAAAGCTCCCCCAAAGCAATTTTTCTTCTCCCTCCCATGTCAAGTTTCTTCGCAAAAGACAGTTGTGAGCTAAACGACTCGAGTATCACAATATTGTGACTTGTCTCGTTCTTAAGCACTTAATTATTTTTCCCTCTCGTATTACCCGCGTTATTATTGCAGCTGAAACAGTATTTCACAGTATGTGCGTGTGTCCATGTGTTCGTATACACAGAGAAAATTGAATATGGTGTGAGCTGGCGCAGGTCATTGGATAACGGGAGTAACCCAATTTTGCAGAAGCTCCGGTTCGTAAATTTGTCAAAAAGTCGCATATTGATCGTGTCATTAATTTATATACAAAGTGAGAATAATTGAAGAGACAAAAACGTGGCTATGATATGCACGCTTCAGTAGACTACGTTTTTTCGAACTTTTACTCAATTTATTTATTTTATATATAGCTCTTTTATAGATCGAGTGGTGAAAAAATATTTTTTCTCTATTAAAAAATGCTACATTCATTTATTTTTAATGCTACAAGTTTAATTAACAAAACTTCTTTCGATGTAAATTCATTCTATTGGAATGGTACGAATTTATGGAAAGAAAAGAGTTGTGTATTCTTTGAATTATCGAAATTACCCAAAAAAAAATTAGGAACAATGCGTAAATAAATTTCGTGAAATTCCCTTAGGACAATCGTCGTATAAGGTATATGGTATTGAGAATTTTTCTAGTCGCACATGTACAAGGGTTGAAAGAGAATGAGATAAGGGCAGCGGGGTACGTATATGGACGTTCAAATTCAAAACGACAAGTATTTTTTGAACATATGGCGCAAAGAGGGTATGGGCACTGCCATAAACAAGCCCGACGCCGCCCGCGGTCTGTATAACCCTGGCAAGAGAGAGCGCTCAGAACAGGAGTTGTTTCCATCCTCTATCTCTTCCTTCTTTTCTCTTTCTAGCTCAGCCACGTCCGAAGAAAGCCAATAAACCATCAAATTCGGTCGGTATCGTTCAAGAACGCGAGAAAGAAACGAAAAGGATGCAAGTGAGAGGAGGGAATAGCGCAGCATCGGGTCGTGTACCACACGCTCGATTCGGAACAGCAACAAGTTCCGCAGAGCTTTTATATTCCACGTCGTAAAACCTTACCTACTTCGTTTCCAGCTCTGTCCTTGTGAACCACCGAGTATTCGTTTACCGGTATTATCCACAAAAATAGAAGGTTTCTCTCTCTCTCTCTGTGCGCGCGCGCGCGCGCGTATGTGTGTGTGTGTGTGTCGTAGAACAAGTCAGTTGGTAAATCGACTGCTGACACGAACGTCGACTGTGAACTCCCCCTATCACTCCCTCGTCATTTTACCAAGAGGCGATTTTGAACGAGCGTGCAACTGCACTTGCAATACGCATGAAAATGGCGAACCATTTGCCCACGTAATGGACAAAAATATACGAGGTGTTATTCATGAGTTTTCAAGATATTTTATGAATTTCGAGACACGATAATTGTTAAATGGATTGCTCAAAGGTCAAGACACAATTCTCAGCTGATAAATAATTGATAAATGGAATTACAAATTGACCATTTTCAAATTTTTTAAATACTTTTTGAGTATCGTTCCTATAATATTGACAGTCATTCTTTCATCCTCTATTAGTACAGTCAAATGAAATCAATTTTTCTTTAACAAAAAGTCACAATCCAGCATATACTGTAATCATGTATTTTATGAAAAATTTTAAAAAATTCTCCAATGTGTGGAAATATAAAAGGAAGCTGATTAAAGCCAAGTATTCAATATAACATGAACCGTTTAACCGCTTACCAGGGCAGGAGAGCGTCGTGTTCTATCACTAAAACGAAAGGAACGTGGTGAGAAGGGAGGATTGTCTATTGAATTTTTTACCCATCACATCGCCCATCAGTTGACGAACGAGCTGCTTTTCGTTATAAATCCGAATAGATACGTATATACGATGCTTCTACTCTTGGGCAAGCTCGTAAAGTATATATAAATACGTCCAACGACTTTATCTCGTTGAGTGGATCTTACAGCGTGCTTTATCTTGGCCTGTGAGAAACTCGGAACGTTCTTTGGCCGCGGGAGGAAGAGAAAAACGTTGGTCGGGATGGGTGAAAAGAGAATTCAATGATAATTAAATTACTGATAATAACGAAAACGCTATTAAATACATTTCGCATTTTAAATAAAAATAAATTATAATTCAATAAATTCCGTAATAAAAGTAATGTTGTAATCCTTCAAATGATAATTAAGTTATAGCTAACAAAATGGAAGAAATAAACTGCCCTTTCGAAGCATTACACGATATACGTTAATGGAAAAACCTCTATATTGCCTGCAAAAACGTAAAAATCGCTGATGAGGATAATAAACTGATATTTTTAACGTGCTCACGTGTAACTAGGAGAAAATGGAATTACTCATAAAAAGTTCTCACCCGTAGTTACATACTCTGGGGTTATATTTAAGTCGTTGAAATTTAACGCGTAGCACGCATTAGCAGAGAGCACCGTACACAGATGCACACACGTAAATGAGAGTTAAAAGAGCTTAGCGCCTTAGAATGTTAACGTGAAAACGCATCGTGCACTATCTCATATTTAAGCAACGGGGTTGAATACTCGTTGCACTCTGTGCTATGTAGAAATAACGGTAGGAGGAAACACACGTGTACAGCCACGTCTTTTGATGTAAACCTATTATCATACTTGTTCCACTTCGGTGCTACGGTAATTAATGTTCCAATGGAAAAAAAATCAATATATTCAACATATAAAGAAAAGGAGAGAAAGAGAGAGAGAGATATGATATATATGATACATTTTTTTTACCCTTGGCGATCCATGGAGGCAATATAGCATTCTACAATCGTTTTATACAATAAAATAACAATAAGCACATACCAAACAATATTCTCACAATGAGAGAGATTTGATTTTGATTTGATGATTATTTATTATGCCTTATTGGAAGACCATTCCGACTAGAATTTTCACGCGATTAGCCTAACTTTGCGTGCCAACTAAATGAGGAGAACTATGGGTTTGCCGTAGTGTTGCACGCTGAATAAATTCGGCATTAGGCCTTTATGCGAAACATTGGGAGCATGCCAAAGTAAAGTATGCCTAATAAACTTCGCAAGAGGCCCACATGTTAAAATTGAGATGTAATCTAAGGTAAGGTATGCCTAACGAATTGCTGACGAGGCCCAAATATGCGATATTGGCCCGAATATTCGGTATGGTCTTTAATAAAATTAAGAAGCATACCGAAGTGAGGTGTGCCTAACGAGCTTCTCTTAAGGCCCGCATTTACAAATTAAGGAGTATGCTAACAAGAGGAAGATATGCCTAACAAAATGTTCATAAGGCTCGAATATGGAAATTATCATGCATGCCGCAGTTTGGTGTCTATAATATAAATTCCTCATCAAGCTTTTCCGGAAAATAAAAATATTTAGAAGTGAGGTGTGCCTAATGAACCCTTTATAAGGTTTCCATGCGGAAATAAATAACACGGAGTTTATCCATTTCGGCACGCATTTATTTGGTGTGATTATTGGCTCATTATAGCAGCATTTTAAAGAGATTTGTACGTGTACATTTAGAAGTTCATGGTTATCGGTTACTGTGGTAACACGTAACGCCTGTCAATAATTGTAGACTTAACTTTCCAATATATCAGTTGACACTAGTCTATAGTTCCAAGATGAGGTTGGCATATTGAAAAGCGTTATCAATAATAATGCATTTTTCGATGATTATTTTTGCAACTATTTTACGGCTTGAGTTAACTTCATTTTCCATCAACATGTCGAATAATAATGATCAGTGTAATAAGACTCGGAAACTCACTCGTTTGAGAATTGAGAGATTTCGTGCTGCCCGACATCTGTTAAAGGATCCAACTGATCAGCAACGTGCCAAAAATGCAAAATATTCAAACAATGATAATTACATGTATACTCAGATAAGCAGAAGAGTCGTGACGCTAAGTATTGAAAATTAATGTTAGAAGGTAACGGTCAGCCCCGCTTCTACAGGAAAATAGCGAGAGAAGCGGCAGCGTCTTGACACCAAGTATTAAAAAGATAATGTTTAAACATCGAAGATACAAGTCACACCGCGTATCTATACTCGAGATTTGGCTCTTTTTTATCTAAGTATAAGAGAGTAGGCTCTTTTTGCTACTTCGAAACTTTTTGTAAAGATGACAGAAGCATAGTTATAAAGAATTAAAATTTGTGATAACTTCACATCGTATATGGAAGAAGAATCGAAAGTTCTTCTACATGACAATGAGCTGAGGAATGATCAGGAATCGGAGATAGAGGAACTAGAGGGAGATATAAGAGAACCAGAGGAGGATATAAGAATCAGTAATATAAAAGAGAACTCGAGCCAATCGGAAGCAGAAGATGCTCGGGACCAATCGGATGGATATAATGATATGTTAGAAGAAATAGAAGATGACATTGACGTTCAAGCTTTTGCTGATATCGAAGACATTCCCCAGTGGACTTTAGCAGATCCACCGGTACCTCATTCTCGGGTAGAATCTTTATTGAAAATATTAAGACGAAAATCCTATCCTAATTTAGATCAAAGCACTAAAACTTTTCTCTAGATACAACATCTGCATTCTATGAATTTGAAATTTTTGATGGTACTTATGAATTCGTGTATTTCAGAATAGGTTCTAATCTTAAAAAATGTATAAACCCAGATATCCACGAGATCAATGAAATAGAATTAAGAGTCGCGGTAGCGACTCGAGACAAGTATATTTACTATGCTACAATATTATAGCATAATATTAATAAATTACTAATATATTTAATAAAGTACTGCATTTTGAAGGATGATTTCGGTACACGTATTTTTTTTCTTTCCATCGTGGCTACTACGAACCCTGCATTACAGGCATACTGAAGATATAAATTTTCTATTTTTCAACGAAGCTAATAACTGTACAAAATTTCCGAACAGTTTTTGGAGATTCATTTTTTTCGTCGTTTCCATCATCTAGTAAAACTAGTAATATTGGGAAAAATTTGCTGGTGATATTTGAAAAAACATATCGTCAGTCGTAAATAACAGCTAGCTGTCCGATTAGACTTTAACATTTGACTTTAACATTTGACTTTAACTTGATAAACAGGTAAAGCTTGACTTTTGGTTAGAGCGATGGTGCGAAAAATAAGTTTAAAACCTATTCAACCATCACTAAATAAATAAAATGGAACTAATTACGAAAGTAATATTTTTATTGTTATTATCACATCATATATTCATTACAATATTATTCGCTAATTATTATAATTTTTGTTAATTAACTTTAGCTCAATCCGCCACTACGCAGCCGACGAGAATTATTTTTTGAACGAAAATTCTTTGGGCAAGCAACTATAACCACAGTTGGCATTTACAAAGCTGCGAAACGATGCGAAAAAAGTTCGAAAAAAAAAATTCGTAAGTTCTTCACCAATTTTTTTTTTACCAAACGCTCATTATATATATAATTTATGATCAATGAACGTTATCAAAAGCTGGCGCAGTACTTCAGCCGATTTTTTTTCTATTCAAATTTGTTTTACACTTTCAAATTTTGTTGTTATATTTTTTCGTGTTTCGAAAATTCATTCCATTATTGTGATCTAAAAAAATTTGAAAACTCTGTGAATCTTATTTGTATCGGAATGTTTCTTTGAGTGGAATTTTTTATTCTGAAGTTTCCTTCGATAGAAAATTTTTTTCATTAAATTTTTTGTCGTTCGTAATAAATAATTCTTTATTAATAAGCGTTATCAAGAATACCAGCAATGTTGTTTTAATTTCAATGTTACTGCGAATATATTTTCGGATTTTTATGAAACAATCCCATCGCTTGTAACTTTTTCCCTAGTTCACCAACTTTCAGTTTCTTGTGAGACCCCCTGAGAGTGTTACCCGCAACCAATATTGCATCATGCACTGCTGTATTGCATTTGTAAGAGGGCTCAAGGAAACTGTAGAAAATCCGTCCGATTCAAGTGGCCTTATTTTTACCGAATTTTAGTTGGAACTATTAGAACCTATTGTTGTTCCCAAATTTGATTTCATTTAGATTTTTTCTAATTTGAAAACCGTCAATGCACTTGATTTAGTTCGAATATTTTTCTGCATCATTCTTTGTTACGAAATTTTTTCGATTCAACATTTTTTGTAAATACCATTTTCATTCGTTCTTGGTTCCTTTATGCGTCGAATTCCTTCAGATTTACTGGTCGTTTGAAGTAAATGGATAACTTCATAATTATTGAAACTTATTACGATGAGGTTTCAATTTATTAGAACATTTTTTTTGGAAACCCTTGACATTTTTAAGGTTCCGTATATCGAAATGAAAAAAAACGGAACCCTTATAAGATCACTCGTGTGTCTGTCTGTCTGTCCGTTTGTCATAGCCAATTTTTTTCGAATCTACTGGACCAAATAAGTTGAAATTTGGTACATATATGAATTTCTGTGACCCAAACACGGACGTGTAACGTAAATAAATGAATTTTGAATATGGGGGTCACTTCTGGAGGGCAAATTAGAAAACTAAAAAAAAAATTTTGCAAACTGTACCGCGTGACATATCAAATGAAAGGGCTTGTTGTGAGGGTCTCAAATATATATTTTTTATAATTTTAAAATAAATGGTTTTAAAGTTATTTAAGGGACAACACCACTGTGACGGCTTCAAAAAATCGATTTTTTGAAAACCATTTTAAAAAATCTAAAATACTTTTAAGATTGAAATGCAGTTGGACCCAGGTCGAAAAAATAATTATTTTCGTAGATATTGAATATTTTGTGGAGCGGTGCAGCGGTCCGCGACGCTCGGGGTCCCGCGCAGCTGGGCGCTGGTGACGGCGATTCTAAAACGTTTCTGGGCATATCGAATAGCGATCCATACGACGGTTTCGAGATAAAAAAAAAGAGTGCATCGATCATATCCAAAAACGTATGGGGACGCGCCTCCGCGAAATCGTGAAAAAAAAAGGATTGTCTGGCAGAGGAAATCTCACCGGAAAATTGATTGACGAGTTGAGCACGTATTACGGCTTGGCTATTCGGAGGAACAGCGATGATGTTGACAAAATGAGGAAGGTAATTTGGGCAACTATCAAACATAAAATGTCCACGGACAGTGAGCCACAACATGACGATTGCCCGGAAGGAGCCGAGTCGAGGTGTTCGTGGCAGCGCGCGGTCGCAAATGGTGATATTTCTAAATATCGCCATAAACCGTCTCTTCCTCAGGAAATATTGGAGGCAATTCAGCCAATCTTCGAAAATTTGAGCAGGGACGATTTGCTGCAGCGTTGTTTGGGCGGCTATACGCAAAACAATAACGAAAGCTACAATAAATCAGTTTGGGCAATAGCCCCCAAGTGCCAGTCCGGAAGCAAAAAAATCATTGATATTGCAACTGATATCGCGGTATTAGTGTTCAATGATGGCCTGAGAAGTCTCATGAAAGTACTGGAGACGTTGGGTGGGGGATAACCATCGGCCCAAATTGTTTCAACTTTTGTGTTGAGACCGACGCAGCGCGGATCCAGCTCGCGGAGCGCTCGCTCACAGACGCTGCAAAAGAAGCGAGAAAAGCTTTAACAAGTTCAAGGAAAGAATCAGGAGACAACGCTCTGCTTCTTGAAGGCCAGCTATATGGTGCCGGCATCGCTGATTGAAGGTAAATAATTTTTTTTTTCAATTTATAACATAAATTGAAAAAAAAAAATTTCGAATATCTCTTTTTTTGTGGGAAAAAAAGAGATATTCGAAAAATTTTTTTTGGGTTTTGTTCCTTGTTTATTAGTGTATTAAAAAACATTTTTTTCACATTTTTCACGCCGCATGGTGGCACTGGGGAAGCTCTCGCGTCATCTCCGCAGTGGTTCGCGGCACGCAGCAGAACTCTCTTCAACGTCGATCTGAAAAAAAATACCGAGTGTTTTCGTTAATAATATGATATTTTGAAGAGAAGTACATAGGGATTTGGAAAAATATTGATTTTTAAAAAATAGGCACGCCTTTGAAATTAAAGAATGATTTTTGAGCAAAATTTCTCGTCGGGAATAGGCTATAACTTTTATAATTATTGAGATATCGAAAAAATCCTATATACTTCTCTAGATAATCTACTTTTATTGATACAGTAAAAATTTGAAGTCGATTGGATAAAAATTGCTCAAGTTCTGCTGCGTGCCGCACTCAAAAAAGTGGTTTTGAGAAAAACGCATTCAAAGTTTTAGGTTTGTTAATTTATGTTATAAATTGAAAAAAAAATTATTTACCTTCAATCAGCGATGCCGGCACCATATAGCTGGCCTTCGAGAAGCAGATCGTTGTCTCCTGATTCTTTCCTTGAACTTGTTAAGGCTTTTCTCGCTTCTTTTGCAGCGTCTGTGAGCGAGCGCTCCGCGAGCTGGATCCGCGCTGCGTCGGTGTCAACACAAAAGTTGAAACAATCTGGGCCGATGGTTATCCCCAACGTCTCCAGTACTTTCATGAGACTTCTCAGGCCATCATTGAACACTAATACCGCGATATCAGTTGCAATATCAATGATTTTTTTGCTTCCGGACTGGCACTTGGGGGCTATTGCCCAAACTGATTTATTGTAGCTTTCGTTATTGTTTTGCGTATAGCCGCCCAAACAACGCTGCAGCAAATCGTCCCTGCTCAAATTTTCGAAGATTGGCTGAATTGCCTCCAATATTTCCTGAGGAAGAGACGGTTTATGGCGATATTTAGAAATATCACCATTTGCGACCGCGCGCTGCCACGAACACCACGACTCGGCTCCTTCCGGGCAATCGTCATGTTGTGGCTCACTGTCTGTGGACATTTTATGTTTGATAGTTGCCCAAATTACCTTCCTCATTTTGTCAACATCATCGCTGTTCCTCCGAATAGCCAAGCCGTAATACGTGCTCAACTCGTCAATCAATTTTCCGGTGAGCTTTCCTCTGCCAGACAATCCTTTTTTTCACGATTTCGCGGAGACGCGTCCCCATACGTTTTTGGACATGATCGATGCACTCTTTTTTTTTATCTCGAAACCGTCGTATGGATCGCTATTCGATATGCCCAGAAACGTTTTAGAATCACCGTCACCAGCGCCCAGCTGCGCGGGACCCCGAGCGTCGTGGACCGCTGCACCGCTCCACAAAATATTCAATATCTACGAAAATAATTATTTTTTCGACCTGGGTCCAACGGCATTTCAATCTTAAAAGTATTTTAGATTTTTTAAAATGGTTTTCAAAAAATCGATTTTTTGAAGCCGTCACAGTGGTGTTGTGCCTTAAGAAAATAGATGAAAATTGGCCATTCCCCCTCTTTTCTATCCGAAACTACTAAGCCTAAAATTTTGAAAAAAATACAGAAAATAATTATTTACTTATAGATTACAGGAAAACCTATAAGAAGTTTATGGTCTTAAAATTTTTAGTTACCACAAACAAATTTGGGTCAGATTTAAAAAAACATGGTAGATAACATATTCATCGTACGGAACCCTCTTCACGCGAGTTCAACTCGCACTTGTCCGTTTTTTATTATTTCCAATATAGAGGATCC
Source organism: Rhimphoctona megacephalus (assembly GCA_963989365.1). Classification (NCBI taxonomy): domain Eukaryota; kingdom Metazoa; phylum Arthropoda; class Insecta; order Hymenoptera; family Ichneumonidae; genus Rhimphoctona; species Rhimphoctona megacephalus. The sequence continues at coordinate 22,859,579 of OZ022414.1, read as the reverse complement.
AAATTGCCTAATGTCATGATTTTTAACTAAAATTAGAATGAATATGGAGAATAGTTAGCGCGATCTTTCAAATTTTGGTCAAGCATCCAATTTTTGGAAGAATAACTCTTTTACGAATTATTAACATTTTTTGTTAAAACAATGAAAGGAAAGACGACTTTTGTAGCACAAAATTTGCTAACGCTAGAGACACTGAAAAAATGACAATTTTTATGGCATTACCCAAGTACAAGACAAGTGCATTTACTCTCAACAAAAAGTCGTCCCCTCTAAAAATCTCCCCACACAAAAATCTCTGAGAAAATCAAATACTCACAAGAACTTACAAGAGAGACCCCTGTCGAACAATTATTAAATAAAGTCAAATAGCATAAAACCATGATAACTCAATCCTCACAAAATGCTAAGATAGGATTTCACAAAAAATTATTAAATAAATTGAGCTCAATTAACCCCTTGAGCGGCATTGACGCCATACGGCGTCACATTTCTTCCGTGCCCAAAGCGGCAATGACGCCATCGATGACATCATTGATTACATCGAGATTGAGTCGATCGATTTTCACGAAAATTGATACCCCAGGGTTTTGGAGGTCGCTGAATACGAATCTGCACTCAAAATTTAAAAAATCGAAATGGCGGAACCAATAGGGTGGACCAAAATGCAAAAATTGATTACAATAGGATGAAATTTGGTACTCAGGGGTTTTCGTGGTCGCCGATTACGAATCAGCTCTCAAAATGCAGAAATTCAAAATGGCGGATCCAATATAGCGGACCAAAATGCAAAAATTGATTTGAATCAGATGAAATTTGGTACTTAGGGATTTTCGAGGTCACTGATTACGAATTTGCTCTCAAAATGCAGGAATACAAAATAGCGGATCCAATATGGCGGACCAAAATGCAAAAATTGATATGAGTCGAATGAAATTTGGTACTCGGGGTTTTCGAGGTCGCCGATTACGAATTTTCTTTCAAAATGCAGAAATTCAAAATGGACGATCCAATATGACGGACAAAAATGCAAAAATTGATTTGAATCGGATGAAATTTTGTACTCGGGAGTCTTCGAGGTCGCTGATTACGAATCGACCATCAAAGTACAGAAATTCAAAATGGTGGATTCAATATGGCGCACGCGAATTCAGAACATTAAATGATTGGAATGAAACCTCCTTCGTTCACATTTGTTTCATGATGACATGGAGTTTTTGAGGTTTAGTATTGGGTTGGCAACTAAGTCTAGGCTCACTTTTTTTAAAATCTTCCTTTTTTTATTCTAGAACATTCTAGAAAGTTACCATAATTGGCAACTGTTAGAATGTTCTAAAAGCTTTCGCACAGTGGGTATAAAAGCCCGGCTGCGGACGTCTGCGGGAGTCTAATTCTCGACATGGTCGAGCGCGCTATTTGAGGTGTAATATATTACGAGTTTCGGCGTGGCAGCAGTACGAGGCAGGCAACTACCAATATCAATGCGTCTCTCGGAGAGGCTACCGTAACACAATCGACAGTGAGCCGCAGGTTCCGTCGCTTCGCTTCCGAAGATACGAACCTGGAAGATCGAGAGCGCTCGGGTCGACCTATTGAATTGGAAGACGACGCCATATCAAAAGAGTTAAAGAAGCACCCAAATGCTACCACTCGGGAATTGGCGCAGACACTCGGCTATAGTCATACAGCCATCAAGAACCGGCTGCATATACTCGGCTATCGGCGAGTGCTGGCGAGATGGACACCTCATCAGTTGAGCGATGCCAATCGGGCTGCCCGAGTGTCCATCTGCCAGTCGTTGCTCCTGCAGCCGCAATGCAAGGAATTTCTTGATAGTTTAGTGACTGGAGACGAGAGTTACATCCTCTCCGAAAATAATGAACGGAAGGCCTATTGGCTGTCGCACGAAATAGAACTGTCAGCTCAGCCCAACCCGGAGACCCACGGACGAAAGGTTTTGCTGTGTTGCTGGTGGGATGCACGCGGAATTATATATTACGAACTACTCCCTGGACAACAGACGGTGACCGCTAACGTATATGTCGAGCAGCTTCGCAAATTGGCTGCTGCAATGCGAGCAAAGAGGAGAAGAGTGACAAAGGTGCACTTATTGCACGACAACGCTCGGTCCCACGTTGCTTCAATCACCCGCCAGCTACTGGAAGAGTTTGGTTGGACCACGGTTCCACACCCGCCGTATTCCCCGGACTTGGCACCTTCGAATTATCACCTGTTCTGAGGCTTTACAACTTTCCTACGTGATCAACGCTTCAGAGACTTTGACCATGTCAAAAACACAATCTCAGAATTTTTCGAGCAGCAACCCGCTAAGTTTTGGGAGCGCGGCATTCAATCCTTGCCCATTAGATGGACTCAAGTCATAGACACAGCTGGTGATTATATTGTAGATTGACATGTTTAAATAAAAAAAAAAATTATAAATATATCTGTGTATCTGAAGTGAGTCAGAACTTAGTTGCCAATCCAATATTTAGTATAAATTTTAGTAAAAATTGCCCGGTGCTAGAATAGTAACATGCGATGGCGACTGAGTGTTATGCATCAAGCATCAAGTATACCCAATACGTGAAATTACAACAAGTTTTTCTGGACCAGTACAATATACCTTTGATTCATGTAGGTTTGAATCATTTGGCTCATCGTAATTTTTTCAAAACGAAGAGAAATTTCCAATACACAAGTAGACTACTCATATTAACGTGAATGAAAACTTCATTCCTCTTTGACCGCCTGCATAAATATCTGAAGTTAGTTATGTGTATCCCACCAACGGTAATAAGAATTAGTCAAGATGACTAACAACAAAAGTTGAATAATGTTTCCAGAGGACTACGTGTTGTTCCTTTAGCAGTCGTCAATCAAAAAGACGTATGTTTTATAGTTACTCATCGCGGATTACTCGAAAATTTCAAATGGCATAAGCATTTTAATTTTTTTCTATCTTCACCAAATTTATTCTTCTGTATGATAGAAGAGTTAAAAATTTTTGTTTTTGAATTGTTTTAATTATTATTTTTTGATTTTTAATATCAATTATCATTGTATTTATGTTTTTTTAAAAATAAAAATGTTTAATAGCCACAATCACTGTAACGAAATTGTTTTCAACTTCCTATTTATCAAATTAAGCACTTGAATACATGTGAGAAAATCTCTCATCGCGCACCCAATATTTGAAGTGTACGTAGCGCGCCTGCTGACGGGTTAAACATTTTGTAAGTTCACCTTGTTTTTGAAGGAAAAAAAAAGAAAATATACATCAAAAATCGATAATGTCCTTTTCAGAAAACCCTCGGTTTTTGCATAAAAATAGAAAAAGAAAGAAGAAATCTTTTTTTTCAGACTCGGAGATTCGCTGTATTTTTCATCTGAAAGTACATAAAAAACTGCATAAAATTGCTATTGGTCATTTTTGTTTTAGGACCCATAGATTCCGAGTTATCGCAGCCTGAACTCCGATGGGTTCGCAAAAAGTCAAAAATTCAACCAGCTGTAAAAATCGAAAAAATTGTAAAAAAATGGACTCAAGTCATAGACACAGCTGGTGATTATATTGTAGATTGACATGTTTAAATAAAGAACAAAATTATAAATATATCTGTGTATCTGAAGTGAGTCAGAACTTAGTTGCCAATCCAATATTTAGTATAAATTTTAGTAAAAATTGCCCGGTGCTAGAATAGTAACATGCGATGGCGACTGAGTGTTATGCATCAAGCATCAAGTATACCCAATACGTGAAATTACAACAAGTTTTTCTGGACCAGTACAATATACCTTTGATTCATGTAGGTTTGAATCATTTGGTTCGTCGTAATTTTTTCCAAACGAAGAGAAATTTCCAATACACAAGTAGACTACTCATATTAACGTGAATCAAAACTTCATTCCTCTTTGACTGCCTGCATAAATATCTGAAGTTAGTTATGTATATCCCACCAACGGTAATAAGAATTAGTCAAGATGACTAACAACAAAAGTTGAATAATGTTTCCACAGGAATACGTGTTGTTCCTTTAGCAGTCGTCAATAAAAAAGTCGTATGTTTTATAGTTACTCATGGCCTCATCGGTCAACCGATTCTTATCAATTTTAGACCAAATTCCACTATGTTTTATCCGAAACTTTTAATTTATGAATTATGCATATCAATTGTTGCATTTTGGTCCGCCAGATTGGATCCGCTATTTTGAATTCCTGCATTTTGCGAGCAGATTCGTAATCAGCGACCTCGAAAACCAGTAAGTAAAAAATTTCATCCAAATCAATTCAATTTTCGTATTTTAGTCCGCCATGTTGAATCCGCCATTTCAAATTTCTGCATTTTGAATGCAGATTTGTAATCGGCGACCTCGAAAATCCCCGAAAACAAAGTTTCATCCGATTAAAATCAATTTTTTGCATTTTGGTCAGCCATTTTGCATCCGCCATTTTGAATTTCAGCATTTTGAGGATAGATTTGGAATCAGCGACATCGAAAACCCCGCAGTACCAAATTTCGTGAAAATCCAAATACTTTTTGTTTTTCCGCATTTGGGGCACTAAACGTGAAATTTTTCTTACCGCTGAAGGGGTTAAAGTATATACGGCCAAGTACGGGAGGCTTTATTGTGTTTGATAAAATCTCTAAATAATGTTAAAATGTTAAATAATGTTAAAATGGTGGAAAAAGGATTATGAGTACAGTTGTTCTACACAACTAGAACCAGGATAAGAAATCGGTATGAAAAAAAGACCGATTCACAAAAAAATTTTAATCGAAAAAAATTAGATGGAAAAAAAAATTCTGCCGAAGTACTTGGAGTTCGTGACCATGACATTATGTGAATTAAGTGAAAAAATAAGAACAAGAAAAGTCGACAACGCGGCTGATATAACGTTTTCAATAACCGATGACTCGAATGATTCAGATAGAGATGAAGACTATGAGACTAACGAAAAAAAGAAACAAAAAAAATATAATTATTACTGCGAATCCGTATTAATACTCGAATTACTAGAAAAATGTATATAATAATGTCCGAAAACAATCATATTCGAGTATATTACAGTGCGGCAGGGCTCGCGCTGGATTTTTTTTTTTTTTTTATACTTGACGTCAAGTCGCCACGGCGGCTCTTGATCATTATTATAATAAATAAAATTGCGGACAAAATATAATTTACAATGGATACCCTCACCTTTTAAATGTAAAATCATTTATAGGCATTCCTGCATTTTAATTCAAGTAAAATAATAGTTGCAATAGTTTATGACTTCCGGATGGATGCCGTGTAGAGTGTCAGCATATTTCCGACGTTCCGCAAACGTTACAGTTTGGATCATCAGGGTTGAGAGCTCCGATACTGAAGCTCCCTGGTCTCAGGTAGTCCTTATATACGCATGGTCATCGTTCCGAATGACTGCACCAGCCAATCAGAGTTTTTGACTGATCAGCTGATCAATAAAAAAAACCGGGAGAACGGTGTGCCAGATTGGGTGGACCTGGTAACCTCCGTCTCTGTTAAGGTTGTTCGAGTGTTTTTGGATTTCTAGGCCTTCTCTATGTTTTCTAGAGAAATAACTCAGTGGGTTGGCCAGCATTTGAGCTTTGTCGAAAAGGATGGAGTGTCCTGTTTCCATCTTGTGTTCGGCTAGTGCTGACTGAAGAATATGGCGATATCTAACACACCGTTCGTGTTCCTTGATCCATGTACTGATCTTCCTCCCGGTTTCTCCTATGTACACTTTTCCGCATGAGCATGGTATCTTATATACTCCCGGTGTGTTCAAAGGAGGTCTTTGGTCCTTTGGATTCGGGAGCACTTGTGTGATCTTCTTTCGTGGTTTAAAAATGACCTTGATGTTGTATTTCCTGAGAACTTGCTTATGCGATGCGTTGTACAATGAAGATATGGAAGGATGGTTGTGCGTACGGCTCCTTTATCTGTTGTTTTATCTCCTCTGCTCCCTTTACCTACGATTTTCTTCTTTAGGGGTTCGATGTTCCGGTTGATTTCTCCTCTATCGTATCAATTATTTGATAGGACCTGCTTAAGGTGGTCTAATTCGTTATCCAAAGAGTCAGATTGGGAAATGGTTAGGGCTCTGTATACTAAGGAGCTGATGACCGATGATTTTTGGGGTGGATGGTGGTGGGAGGTAGCATGTAGGTATCTATCCGTGTGAATTGGTTTTCGGTGGACTTGATGGCCTAGGGAACCATCGCCTTTCCGTTGGACCAATATATCTAGGAAGGGGATTTGTTGGTTTTGTTCAGCCTCCATGGTGAATTTTATGTTGGTATGTTGGGAGTTGAGGAAATTGAGGAACTGGGAAAGAGTCTCTTTGCCATGGCTCCAGATGACAAAAGTATCATCAACGTAACGAAACCAGGTCGAAGGTTTGAGTGGAGCTTTTTCCAGGATTTTGTTCTCAAAATTTTCCATGAATATATTAGTGATGATTGACAAGATGGGAGAGCCCATGGCGGCACCGGAAGTTTGTTTTGGGTTTATTTTAGTTTCTTTGTTTGGGAACACAGCCAGTGTTCTCCGACAAAACAATTGGATCATTGGGCATTGTCCATTTATTCGAAATTTGATTCATAAGTACCTATCGATGTGTATGAGAGCATGCAAACACCTCATAGCAAATTATGGGAAATTTGCCTGTAGCTCGTGCAACTGCAGCCCATCCGTTCTCACACACTGGTGTAGACTCCACCGGACCATTGCAAGTCCGCATCGCAAAAGGACGAGGAAATAAATCTCTTAAAACATATGCTTACCGAAAGGTGCTTCAAGATGAAAATCTTTTGAATAATGTTAATTCATATTTTAAACATCCCGGCGCTCCTCATTTTGGAGGATTATGAGAAGTCGGCATGAAATGCACCCAGTGTAATTTACGTCGCGTACTAGGAGCTAAGACTTTGACTTTCGAAGAGTTGACAACTCACATCATTCAAATCAAAGCATGTCTCGTTTCCCGGCTATTAGGCCAATCGCCACAGACCCTGATTATTTCACCGCTTTAACCCCTGGCCACTTTTTAATCAGCATTCCGTTAATCGGTGTACCTGAACCCTCACTATTAGATATCAATAAAAACAGACCATCCCGATGGCAGCTGCTTTGACAAACGCTCAAACACTTTTGGAAACGATGGGCGTTTGAATACATACACTCACTCCAACAACGTACCAAATGGACTCACCCTCAAAAAACGTAGATATCGGAAATATAATACTCATCCGTAATAACGTCTTGCCGCCAGCAAAATGGCAATTAGGACGTATAACCGAGTGTCCTCCAGGTCCTGATAATCGCATTCGTATCGTGAGCATCCAAACAACTCAGTCAACGTTTAAACGTCCAATCACGCCAGTCTAAGTTTTACCAATTAACATCACCGAGTCCAATTTTCCTTTGACGACTGTACTGAGTATGTCGATATAACAGATTCATCGCTGAGTAGTAAATAAGAAAGAAGACACAGTGTGGTGATGAGTCACCGCAACTCGCTTATAGGTGAATCCATATCCATTTTTTGTTAATTGTCTCCAACAGTTTCTTTTTGCGTATGTGTTTTTGTTATATGTTTTTTTTAACCACTATACATAAAAGAAAGAGAAGTTAGCCTACTAGTTGTTATGGCGAGCGGCGTATAAATAGTGTAAATAGAGTAAACCACTGTAAATAGTTAAGCGTTATCCTTGAAGTGTGTTCTTAAAAAAAAAACAAAGTGAACATTGCGTATCGCTAATAAGTTTACAAGCGGCTGTATCTAGAATTCGTCCATACGTATGAAGCGGGCGGAATGTTGATGCCTCAGTACATATTTAAATTAAATTTGAATTATACAGGTGCAGCCCTCTGGCACTCGGTCTGTTTGTCCGTATAAACGATGTCCCTCTAAAATGGTCGCAGCCGCCAGAGGTGCTAGTAATAAACCAGTCCGATTCGTATGTGCGTTTATAAGTTAGATTGCTCAGTTACGTTTATTAAGTGAATTTTAGTCAATTTTCAAGCTTCAAAAGTAAACAATAAAAGTCAATAAATTGTGAAATAGCTACTTCGACAACTTATTCAAAATGCCCCGGTGCATATAAGCTGTTTGTACATCGGGCTACGACTCGAATCCTGAAAAAGTTCATTTTTTTATGTTGCGAAAAATGAAAACGATGTGCAACTGTGGAAAACCGCTTTGCGTCCGAAAGATTTTGTGATAAAGCCCGGCCAAACGGTTTGTGAAAAACATTGTTTACATGATGACATTGTCAGGCTACGTGAAATATTGAGTCCCGACGGATCTGTTCTAGATGTTGTGAGTTGAATTATCTATATACGAAATTGGAAAATGTTTATCTCGACCTTATAACTATATGTTAATTTGCTTGGGTTGAGACTCTGTCTACAAGTGCTCGTCACTCACAAGCCCAACAAAAATGAGCAACCGATCGAAAACAAGGACGACAAGAAAAATTTGCACGGACAGTTTGACACCCACAATATACATGACAGCCTTGACGATATATCATTCTTGGAGCAAATAAAGGCTTCTTTGGACTTGCCATCTGGATGGAGGAGTCAAAACATTAAATGCAAGGAGACTACCTTGATTCATATATATCTGCCAAAATGTACCAGAGTCAATACTGTTTCAAAATGTCTAATTTGAAAGAATTACTTGTTAATTATGATGGGTCCATCCAAATCAATATCGCAGGGCATACTGTAGATCCAACACGATTCGGTTTAAAAACCATTATATCTAGCAAAGATGACCTTCAAGATCTTCTGAAGAAAATACATCAATTCAGCATCTGTCTAGGTTTCTCAATTGCACCTGAGAACCAGTCATCAAATTTTGATTATGTCAGCATCGAGGAGAATGGTTGTTTGAGCAGCGTACAACGTGAGTTATCTTTATCTAACATGAAAGTGTGTCAGATCTATTGTGCATCACACAAAAAAATAATAAGGAAAGTGATATATCGAAAGAACTCTACAAGCGCACAGCGATTACGTTTGATTTGACTCTATCTCCAAGGAAACAAAGCCAAATATTGAGGATGTAAAATAAATATAAATTGGTTGTATGAGCAAAAAGAAAGGCTGCAAATGTAGTCGGTAAACTCAGATCTGATTTGAAGAAATAAAAGTGAATTTAGACTCGAAAAAAGAAATCAGTTGACAAAAAAACTCTCGAAACATTGTGCGACGTAAACTGCTGTTTCTTATGTTGGAATTGAAATAAAGTGTATTTTTCTAGTTTTTTTCTTTTAATTTATCACCTTAACAGGTCATATTCCACTTCTATTCCAAGCTTGAAATTAACACTTCTATTCCAAGCTTGAAATTTTCAGGGTTGTTTGAAGATAGAATGAAGTATATTCCTTGAAAATTTGAAGCGATTTCGAATTCATAGAAAAAAGTTACAGCTATCTGAAAACAACGATTTTTCAGAAATCAGTCGGCTTTGCGAGGTCGTGTATAAAAAGGAACGTGGTAATATATGAAAATTAGAATAGATAGCGATAGAATATACCTATACAAAAAATTTGAACCGCCGGTTAGCCGTCTACTTAAAAAATTCTTGACCTGGCAGCGTTTTAAATGTACCCAAAGTTTTGCTAAAATAGTGTTTCAGGTAAAGGGTCCCAATTAAACCGAATTTTGGTTTAGAGTGAAAAACTATTTTTTTCTCAATGATACAAAATCGAAGAAAGGAAATTCCGTTTTATTCGAGTCTTTAGGTTTCATAGAGGTTGCGTGAAAAAAACGTGAAAATTACAAAAAAATTGACTTTTTCAAAATTTCCAAAATTTCTACGTTCACCGGATTTGTTTATATTGAGTTCAAATTTGAGGATCATCTTTTTTTAACTTACTATCTTCAAAAAAACCGGCAGCCAAATCGTTGACGCAAGTGCGCAGCTTTTGGTCGAAAAGTAATGGATCTGCCCATATATCTACGCATATTACGCATGTATGTATACATAAACGTAGAAGGATGACTGCAACTGCAATAGAGAAACACGTCGGTTTCTCTCTCAACGAGAAGATCGATGACGCATCCGCTTGATGCTACTGCTACTGCTGCTTTCTGCTGCATCTGCCACCTCGGCTATCTGGGCTTTCTGGTTGAATACGCGTTCTCTCGGCCAACAGACCTCCCCCACGTCTGTTACCGAACCAATGCGACGTCACTAGATACGGCGGTGATTAGCCGCGTATCCCTACCGTAGGATGCCTTCAATACATATACATGCACACGTAAATATATACAGATGCGTGAGAGT